>MQTX01000060.1:378645-411701 GCA_009735665.1 Angiostrongylus cantonensis | reverse complement strand
TATATATATATAACATGACACAACATATATAACACATGACCTGTTTTTCTGTTAATAGATGATTCAAATGAGTCCCAATAAAGTCATCACTCATATTTATTGCGCACTTAGTAAGTTTGATAGGACCCAAGAGCATCTAGGGTCTTTCCTAAACCTCTGACTATCGGATTAACGGTCTTCTCATCGCAAATATACCTTGAAGCAGAAACCCTAATATCTCATGTCCGTCTGTTTTTCTAACAAGCATATTTTGTTCAGTCAACATGATTTTTGATATCTTATTAGACAACATCGTCGTTGATCACTAGCCGTCGACATGGGTTGTAATACCGAGTTTCCATTTTCATTTGTCTAGTACGATATACTCCTAGCCTCACTCTTCCAATAGTGCGTCCGAAAATGCCGACCGATGTTTCATTCTGCCAGTAAGATACTCTCATTCTTATGGTACACGTTAAGGCTAAAAGTGTAGGTACGGTGCATCTTGTTCATTGTGTCTTATTCATTAAACCTTGGATAATCGTGGATGCCTATCAAGGCCTTCGTTACTTTTTGTTCAGCTCTGAATCTAAATTGTTCATTACATTGTTACAGGAACATATGAATGTAGCCTTCGGAAATGCTCATTCCTTTGTTTGTAAACTTAACATCGGAAACGAATTCTTTCCTCACAAACATTCTCTTCTTGCAACTCAATCAAAGACCAGATCCAAAAGCTTACTAAAAATTGGACAGCACAAGATTCGCTTCGCCTGGCTAATACCTGATGTAGTAAGAACGACATCATCGCCAAAATGGAGTTAATGAGGCTACAGATCACGGACATCTACACCCTATCATCCAATTCCAACCTCCACGAGGCTCTCTAGAGTGATGATGAATAAGTTTGCGAGATGGCGGCGTCATGCATGCCCCGTTCTTCACTGTTATAATGATGATACTTTAGAACGACAAAACGGTTGCATATCTGTGGTAGTGTAGCTGCATTGTCCACGGAAGAAAAGAAAACAGAAAAAGAACTTTGCTTCGTCAACGAGATCGCCCGACTGTCCATAGCTTCTATAACTGATTCTTTCTTAGTTGAAAAGGCTTTTTCAAGTCGATGAAAGTAGGATGACGTCTAATGCAGTCGGCTTAATGTTGTCGGTAATAGCATCTTCTCGACGGTAAAATAAAGAAGTGAACGCGTTTCAATTTATGACAATGTTAAGGCAAGGTGTAGTATGGCTCTTCACTTACGGGACACCACACCAGATATCGAAAAGAAGACCGGCTGGGACGATATATCAGTCCTTCTTGATGTGGTGTGAAAGTAGACTCTCCAAGGGATCGGGGTGGTAAGATGTAGATAACATTCTCCATTGTCCTTGGTGATATAGTGAACTGTTTTGTCCGGATGTTGTGGAACTGTAACCCTAGTCATTCAATTTAAAAAAAAATTTAAAAAAAAATAAAAATTTAAAAATTTGTGAATTCACGGCAAATATTACGTAGTGTCCGTGAATCCGTTAATCATTGAGTAAGTCGAGCGAACACCTCTAGATCCAATTCATCCTCGTAGCGCTCCCGAGCTGCTCAGTGGACAGAGCTTGCTTGAACGACACAATAGAGATTTTTTTGGGCTGCCTTTTCAACTTTTTCTTGACGGCAGAATATTTAGTAACGAGGAACCCATCAGACTATGTTGTGGCATAGATTTGTTTAGTTGGATTTCCTGATGGGATTACTGAATTTATTAGATTTGTGGAACTTGTTTAGGGATGGATCTAACTTGTATATCGCATTCCGACCACCAAAAAAATCTCTACTCCAACCGTGATGAGACTGGATAGATTGTGGTAAATGAGTTTTGTACAATGTAATGACCCGCTAACTAGCTGTAATGGTTACAAGCATTGCTAGAAACATGCCATGTTTCGTGACCATTTCCATCTCTCCTACTCGACTATATTCCATTCTATTCTACTCCACTCTATTCTATTCTAATCTGTTCCGCTCTATTCTACTTGTTTCGCTATCTGACCAACAATTTCCATTTGCACTCGCTGCTTTTATAAGCTATATATGCATTGTTTTGTAATATGCCTAAATTAGGGGCGCGTGTGGCGCAGTGGTTGGAGGCGCCACTGCGGCGCGCACGTGAAATGCGCCCATGGCCCGCCAAGCCTTCCATCCCTGCGGGGTCGGCATATTGGTACCAGACTTGTCTGGGAGGATAGCAGCACTGGCTCGATACATCGGCCGGCCACCGCGAGTCATTGTAAAGGCCAGATATGCATTCAATCACCTCCAACGATGCTTAATGAAGTCGAATGCATGGCGCATCCCTCAGGGATTGATCAACGCCGAGAGCTTTTTTTTATGCCTAAATTCAGAGCTTAAAAAATCATGAACGTACAGTAGCGTCGACAACTAGCGAAAGGTCCTGGTCCCGCCGCGCAAGTCCCTCTTTGCCGAGCATTTTCAGATATTTAGCTGCAACCATGTTGAATTTTCTGAATGTTCAATAGTCAATGACCACATCAGTGTAAATCCATGCATCAGAACAGGGCAACTTGGAAGAGTACCGTTTCAGAGAGATTATGCAAGAGTTTTTCACCATTCCACTTACTAAGTTCTTCCTTAGCTCCGGCCGAATTTGTTGACGACAGTACCATCATCGGAGCCCGAGCTGACAGGAGACGACACGAGTTTCCTGCAATTCTAGAGAAATATATAATGGATAGTACATGAAGATTATTTCTTCTTGTCGTTATCATTAACAGTCATAAAAGTTTAAAATAATTAAGTAGTTGTTCTATGTGTTTAACACGTACCAATATTTACCGCTGTTTCCAATTTATCACCAGTAAGAACCCAGACCCGAATTCCTGCCGACAGTAGACGTGCCACCGTCTGAGGAACGTCTTTCTGCAGGCGATCATCGATCGCAGACACCCCGATCAGAGTAAGATCCTAAAGGTTTGGACAGTTGTTTCCGACGATATACAACTTTTAAATACTCGGTAGTAATGGGAATCGAATAAGGCACAAAGTGGTGTAATGGAAAGAGTATTTCTTTTCTGACTTACCGCCTTCCTACTACAAAAGCAAAAGGCGAAATGGAGTTGTCTTTTTCTAATCTCTCAAAAATGAACCTATATTTTCAAATAGAAGGTGGGAAATGTATAACAAAATTGGATATCACTATATGCAATTGATTGCTACAAATGGAACCGAACGCCATATGAAACTGGTAGTTGTCCGATGAAGAAGCTCAAATATATACCATCTGGACGGCTAATGACGAAGCTAAATGTTAAGACAGTCAGTGTGAGCTGACAACATTTGTGAGGTGCTGTACTGAGGAAGATCCCACTCGGTACCGAGAAAAATGCCCCACATCGAGAAGATGAATAACTTGATGTTGATCGTGGATTCAGATCATCTGCTCTGATGAAGACGACGTCGAAACGTTAGTCGAATAAAGTCTATTTATCACTCTCGTGTAAGCTCAACAATTTAAACACACGTTGATTCACATTTGAGCCAAGAGCTCTGGGATTCGCATGCTGCATTACTGGTGGATTAATCGTGAGAGATACATCCTACAAGCAGAAATTTCCTAACAGAATACAAAAATCTGTCTGTTAATAGTGTATTTGGACCTCGTACTAAATCGCTTTTCCAGGAAGAATTTCTTAAGACTTTTCAGAGTACGAGCTTAATGCCTTCCTATCGGGTTTGAACGAACGAAGGCAGCGTCAAGCAACGGTTGGCCTAAGTGGGTTTTATTTAACCTAGGTTTCAATAATCGAGGAACTCGGGACAGAAACTGATTATGTGAAATATTTCAGAGCTCTATTTACTATTGACAACTATAAAAGCTGTTTAGTACGCTCGAGCGACTGGCCCGACCATGTCCTGAACCAATCAAGTTGCGGACTCTCAGGCTTCGGAAAAATTGTGCCAGATTTGTCCGAAATAAGCTCTCTTCGAACACATGGGCATGGATACAAAGAAATGCATCGGACGCAAGAAATTCTGATTCTCGCACTGTACGTAATTGTCAGGTTAAAGGATGAAAAGGATAAAGCTCTCGGCGTTGATTAATCCCTAAGGGATGAGCCATGCATCCGACTTCATTAAGCATAATTTGCACGTGATTGAATGCATATCTGGCCTTTACAATGACTTGCGGTGGCCTGCCGATGTATCGAGCCAGTGCTGCTATCCTCGGAAACAAGTTTGGTACCAATTTGCCGACCACGGAGGGATGGAAGGCTTGGTGGGCCATGGTCGCGGTGATCGATTCCATGTATGTGTTGCAGGGCTCCCATAACCAATGCGCCACACGAGCCCTTTGATTGATTCAGATTGTCAGGTTAGGTTAAAAAAACACAGTAGCGTTGAACTGACACTGGAGACACAGGAGAGAAGCTTAAGCGAAATTCGCTGTTGCCTTGCATTCATTTCGTTGGCGGTGGTGAAAGCAAAGATGTCACTTTGGCAGACCATATTTGTCGCACCTTCTCGATTTCTTCGGCAAGTTCGGCCAATTTCTGGCGCCTATTTGATATATCAGCGATGGTTTCATTGTATCGTTGGTACCACTCGGCAAAAATGGCGTCGTCAATGGTTTTCATGGCAAAACACAGTGTTCTATATCCTAAAAAGAGATGTAGTGAAATTTTGTTCACAGCGAAATGACTAGGTCATTGCTGACACTTAAGCTGGCAATTCAGATGAGACATATTGATTGTGTCACTAAATCTTGTGTTTAACACTCTGATTTCACATGGATTGGGAATTAGCCATTACATGACCTTCTTCAACTAAAGTTGAAGAGGAAAATGTCTTCTGAATAACCCGATAGTTCACATAAGATGGTGAACGAAGACTTGATTTTTACAGCTTTCCAACCGTTCCTTGACTAATTAGACAAACCTCCAATGGCAAACTGCCGTAAATGTCCTGCTGTTCGCTTTAACTCTTTCTCAGAAACGTTCTTAAGCCGATCGAAAATCTTATAGTCCTGCAACTGCTTCAGTATACAGTTCAACTCAACAGTGTTGAAGTTAGTGAGTTCGATCTCAAATGAAGTGACCTTCAATATCTTGAACATCACAAATGCGCTAACAACTATTGCTTCACGGTTTTGAACATCTCAGTTTATTTAGATAAAATGCTTCAAATAGCAGTGATGATTATTAATTGGTGTTCGCCACAGCCGTTTCTTGGTGATGAAGATGAGCTCCCTGCGGAAAGCACCATAATGCAAGAAGCAATGCAGCTCTACTCCTGCCACAGGATGCCGGCTATCATCATTGTTCTATTTGTAGGTGTGAATGGTTCAACATCAACATTCTTTCGATAGTTGATAGTCGGTAGAAAGATTTGACTGCAAGTTTGATTTTTACCGTTCACTTACCGCTCCTTTTATGTAGAGTTTGTACTTTCCTCCCATTTCCTTTACAATCACCGACATTCTCTTGCGATCAGAGTCGAATTCGAGGATCGCCGCTAGTTCGAACTCGAGCTTCGCTCCCATCTAAAGAGGGTTCGAGTTCAGTAGCTGTCCCTTTCTTTAATCTCACCTACCATATTTACTATTATTTTTCCTCCAGAACGTTTTTTGAAAATGAAACCAGCATCCGATGCGAAATTGAGAAGAGCGTTTTCATCTAGAACGAAGACTGGTGATTTCTCGACAGCATTGCCATCGTCTTGTAAAAGTCTAGAAATTTATAAGTGATTCTCTTTGCGATTTCATCTTTCTTTTTCGGTTTAAAAGCCTATCACATATATGAACTACAACAGCCAGCGTATAGAAATGTGATATATGTGACCCAACACTAGTGATATATCCATGGATTTCAGAGATGTATCTCCAAGAAGATTAACATCGTTGTCTATTTCCCAGTCAGATTAGTTGTTTAGAGCGAAGATCTCATTTAAATCGCACCAGGAGAAGTCGCATGATAGAGTGGTCGCTCGTCGGTGGCAGTGTTCTTGTCTGGAGAGGCGGTGTGACATATCGCACATGCTGTCAGGAACTCGCGAATCTTCTCTGCGTTTTTCTGGAAACAAGGCGGTCTCGAGAAAAACTGCTCGTGAAAATTTCGCCAAGGAATGAATTGACTGTTTGCGTGTGTATTTGCGATAGCTTCTTTATGAATAACTTAACGAAGGCTCTTAGACATTGGAATTCTATGTCTGAAGAATTTGATAATCCTTCAGAGCTAAAATGTCACTTTAAAGGATTCCACATTTCAAGTAGATCACTTAACCTGTTATCGTTGAGATATGGAATAGTTTTTTGCTAAAAGCGTCCTAGTGATTTGTTTTCTCGCATTAGTTACATGTGCTTGAAAATATGCTTCGGTGATCTACTTAGATGGCCAGTCTTTTTGAAGCTCAATTTCCATTTGACCATCATTCTGCTGTCTAGGCAAGAGGTCCTTCTTTGGAATACCGGTTTAGCCTTGAGATGCGTTCTTTTGATGTTATCGCAAGCAGTAGACGATTGTGGTTTTCTCAGGACAGGGTGACTATCTGGCACAGGATTACTTTTAGATAGGTTTCTAGGTGGAATTTTCGGGATCCGCTGCGTCCGTGACCTCGGAGATGAATAAATCCATGCTGCTCAACACTGTTCGACAAATTTTACCACTATTAAGTTATTGTAGTGAGAGGCCTGAGAATATTAGGTGAGCGAAATAAGATCATGGAATCATGCACTGGTATCAGTGGAAGGCTTAGCAAGAATTCATCAATGATGTATAATATTTGCGAAGAAATAGAGTAGTTTAAAAACTTCTGCGCCTGCCCTCTACCTTTGCCGAGTACAGAGTGACATTGGATTGGATCGAAGAGAATGCATTTCCACAGTACTAATTGGTTTAAATGCAGGCGGCGCTTACACAGAAGCCGACATCGTTTTTAACTGATCTTTTTTAATCAGTCTCCTTACCCAAGAACCAGTAATTCTATGTCGCTATCGTTCATGGACGCATAAGACGTGATCGAGAAAATCGCTATACTGGAGTGATAAGATGTGTAGATTTTCCTGTGGATTATCAGGAACTGGTGCCAATTTTCGAGCACCATGAAGTCGGCAGACCAGATTGCACAAATCTGCTGCTACTACCCGAATCACAGAATATTTCACTGGAGTTGTAACTTCGCAGAGTAATTTCGGAAAGGAGCCATCTGTGGCCAAAAGTGGATATTTCGGTGTCGTGAATTCGAGAACTGAGTACTTCTGACGCCGTTTCAGTACGCTGGTGCTTGATCTTTAGCAGTGACTAACTGTCCGTCTACGTCTTCTGTTTACCCACCATTTCGTTGCTGACGATATTCGAAATCAGCTTATTTGGCGAGAATTTTCTCTCCCTCCTTCTTTTCCGATTTGCGTACTTCACTCCGCCAATGGAACACATGCGGAACCTCATGCAGTTCTGAGTCAGAGTGCCCGTCTTGTCCGACAGCACGTACTTCACCTAAATCATCCTCTGGTAACTGATGGCAATAAAATCATAAAACGGGAAGCGAGTACAGGGAAACGAAAATATCCTTTTATGAGATCTACTTTGAAGTTTTTTCTAATTTCCATCAGTTGGGACAGTACTTTTCATATTTTTTTTCTTATTTTGTTTTATTTCACCCGTCTTCACTTCTCTACTGCGCAGATCCCAGCAATTCTCACATTCGATTCGTTTTCTCGCATTCATTTTCCACGAAGATCTTCCAACTTTACGTGTGGATTTCGTTGCTGCTTCAGGATTTTCATTTCATTTCGAATGTCGAAGAATGCTAATCGAGTTGGTTCTCTCCGGAGTCCTGGAATAGCCAGGCTGGAGCGTTCCCAAATAGATTGCAGAGAATGATTTTTTTTCTCAGACAAGTCTGATACCAATTTCCGACCCCAGAGGGATGAAAGGCCGGGTTGGCCCGGTGCGGAATCCAACTAGCACCATTTTCGTGATGATGGGCACCACTACCACTGTGCTATCCACTCTTTTTTTATATATCAAGTTAAAGAATTACTGGTACTCTTGTCACCAAGCTGTGATGCAGTAAAATTCATGTTTCTGATATCATAGAAATAGAACTGCTATCGATTTCAAAGCTTTCAAGTACAGCAGAATCACACCGTAAACATTTTTGAAAAACCATCTACATCTTCGTTTAAAATAAATCTATTTACAATCGGTAAAAACCTGTGAGCTATCCAATAGCACATAATGTTTACAGTAGAAAATTGATATTCTCACTGACATTTCCTAGTTCGGAGTTTAGTGAGACCATTTTCACATCGGGGACTCGGTCATTCTCATCGATCATTTTCTCGTCCTAAATGTGACCGGTAAGCACATTACTATGAAGCAAGCCTTAAAACAAGGCGTACATGATGAATGAACATCCCCTGGATAATTTGAACCATTTCAAGAGTGACATAGAGAGATATCGGAATGAATCCGCTGAACAACACGAGGCACTGAAGGAAGATGGAAAAGAGGGAGTCTGAAAATTTTTATCCCAGAGGGCGTTGAAATCCAAAACGCTTTACTGCCGCTTAATTTCTAGAAACACTGACATCTACTCCTTTTGCGAAATAACCTTCACTCGTTGTACTTTTACAAATAAGAAAGTTACTTCGATGTCCTCCTACCGTCGAAATGATTGGAAAACTGCGTAACGAGGAAGGGAATCGGTTGGGCAACTCGACTTAGGATGGCGTGTACCAAACAGAGCAACAGAACTATACCGAGCTGCGTTAACATAACAGAGTTGCTTAGACTCGCAAGGAGGGAGCTGCAAGTAAAACTCGACTTATATCGTATCTCTATAGAAAATGTAGAAATGCCAAACTTCTCAGTACATGCGTATTGTCGCAGCTACCAACGACACGCAATGTAGCGGATCAGACCGGTAAGTAATGCTTCATCCGTTATGCTATTCAGTTTCCTTTTCAAAACCAAGGCAAAAGTACCTAACCTCTTCATAACTCTTTTGATGCTATTCATGAACAACTTAGTGTCATGTCCTGTGTATAAGACAATTGCGTAGATGTTGTCAGTGTTTTTGAGTCGTGCTCCTCTGAGAACTACTTGAGCATTCGCTAGAAGAACATATTCTGTTGCAGTTCTTACAATGATTAGCGAAAAATCAACTGACACAGCGGAACCGTGGTGTACGGTTGGGTTCGTTGCCCAGTTTTCGTCGCCGTATCTACAAACGTTCGATATTTGTATCCCAAATTCCACTGGAGAACGAAGACCGATCCACAAGTATCACAGAATTCACGGAAATTATTTAAACCCACGAGGCGTCTCAGTGCTCTTGCTATTGCTTTCGGGTGCTTGCTGTAGAAGAGGAGAATTTCCGATCATGTATCCTTGAAATTCGTAAATTTTTCGATTCGGTGTATCATAAACGATCTTAACACCACTTTTCCAAAATTCCTAAAACATATGCTTTTCAACCCTTTTTTCCTTGTAAAGTCCGAATGTAAACCGACGTCCATGCTATTTTCACTGTTGCGAAGTCTGAGGGGAACAGCCTGTCTGATCTAAACGGCAAAACAAAACTGAATATGTAAACAACAATGAAAAATCCGTCTACATTCTATATTTATGCTCACACCACGCTTCCTAGGAAGCGTGTGGCGTAGTGTTTAGAGACGCTCCGCAGTACACACCGCATCAATCTCTACGTTCGATAACGCGCCCTAGGCTCACCAAGCCTTCTATCCTTCTGCGGATGGAAAAATGGCGCCAAGCTTGTCTAGGAGGAAGGCAACAATGACTTGATATCTCGCTAGACCCAGCATGCCATTGCGTGAGCCAGATCAGTCACCTCTGACGACGCTCGATAATGGCAAACTCGTGGGGCCTCCATGTCTTATCGTTCTCCTTCCTTTTTTTATGTTATTTAGACTTTGTGATCACGTTGTCACACTAAGTATGTTCCGTCTATTTAAAAAATTTATTTCTACCCTTCAGCTCTCATGCGAAAGTTATGTTTACTATCTGTCTATCATGCAATAGAAGGAGCTCCGACTGTCTTGTTTGTCGGTCAGCGAAACAATACATGGTTTTATGAGCTTCTTCCAGCCACTATTAGAGTGATCACCACCATTTGATGACGTAAAACGAATGGTTAAGTGGAACGTTAACGCTTGTTACGATAACGCATATCCTCATCTCACGAATTCTGTGTGTAATTTCTCCGCTTGCATCGGAAATCTTTTCGTCTTCGTCGTCCTCTCCAGGTATGGTACCTGCCAACTGCTTATCTTTATGGGACATCAAAGACCATCTCTAAGCAGGCTTTCAAAGATTACTCCCGAATGAAAACGAAATCGAGAAGTCTTTTTTCATATTACGCGGGTTTTGCACAGGGCTGCTATTTGAAGCTCAGAGCGCTGGAGGGATGTGATAGATGAGTCACCTACTACCTTCCATATTGACTTCATATATTTTAGGTTTTGAAAAATCTGTCCACAATGTTGCAAAATTTTCCGACCAACCCAATAACAAGCACTTTGGGCAAAAATTAAAAATAACTGCGCATCTTTTAACTTATTATTTACTGCCTGCTCTTTTTAACGACAGGGTATATATTGCGAAATATAACTTTACTAGCTGAGATACAGGCGAAACGAAGGGCCCACATAGTGTAGTGGTGAACGCGTTGCTCCCCGAAAAGGACAACAACGCGTTCCCAAGACCGACTTTCTGTTAATCTCGGCATTGATTGATAATTCGGTGTTTTATTTCAATAAGCGGACACGAGGTTGTTATTTCCAGAGCCGTTTATTTCTTGTAAGTATCTAAGTTAGTTGGTGGATAGCAGCCGCACAGAGTACTACATGGGCGAGGACTGTCTCTCTCGCCTTCGCCGTCCGTATCTCAGTCCTCGCCCATGTAGTACTCTGTGCGGCTCCTGTACACCAACTAACTTAGAAACTTACAAGAAATAAAGGCTCTGAATAAGGCGAAACCGTCGAAACGTCAGCTATTCTATCCTAATAAATTCTATAACGACAATCTCGTGTTTGCTTATTGAAATAAAGCACCAAATAACGCGTTCGTTCCCCACCGCAGACAACTGCGGTCCGGAGTTTTGCAAATATCTCAGCATCATTAAGGTTAACTGCACATCGCTTAAAAGCTTCTCAACAAATCGACTATGGGGGAATATTCAGACCTGAGACTCCAAAACCGCTAAAATTGTGGAATCCAACCAGAATAGTTGTTTAATGATCCTCTTCGCATGAGATATCAGATATATATCATCGTTAACGCCAATCTATGCGCTATATTTATTTATACTATTAGTCGTCAAAGTGAGCTAGTTCTGCGAACATATCTTTCACCTTTTCGAGCTAAGTGTACAACTTCATGCGTTCTCCTCTAGTACCTTTGCCTGCTTCATCACCACGTCTCCCACGGATCTCCCTCATATGAAGGATCTCGAGCCGGTTAGTCGCGATGCTACGTGGTTCGTCCCCAGATGGCGGGTAGGAGGTCAATCGCGGACCAAAAGCGACCTTTGCTTTCCTCAGACGCAGGTGGATCCAGAGGACGAGCTCCATGTTTTTGTTGCGACGATTTGGCATATACTTTTTGTACTCACGAGACGTATTCATGCACACGTATTCGGGTGCGTTCTAGTTTATGCGGATAATATTCCTTGAGTCAGTTCGGCCAAAAGCCTGCAATCAAGTGACAGAGAAGTATATGGGTGGCGGTTAGGCGTTGCCTCCAACAAATAAGCTCCATGTCCACTCTGGAAGAGCCTAGCAAGTTACCCGTGAGTATACCCAGCCATCACGTTCAGAGCCCAGCAAACTATACGTGGGTATCAAAATGCTAAACACAGTAAAAAGAAACGGACCTCATTCTCCTGACCCAGAAAGAGCCCCCAATTTCGCAGCGTTGGGTAGGACGAGTACAGAGGGGATGCTGAAATCTCAGCGCCAATGCATGTTGCTTGGATTACGAACAACTATGGTAACCATCTGCACCTACAATGCACGTACACTTGCATCCGAATCCTCGATAGAAGATTTGCTCACACAAGCAAGAATGATAAGGTACGACTTCATCAGCCTGGCCGAGACGAGACGACGCCACCCATTCAACGCCGTCTATGACACTGGAGAAGAACTGTTCCTCGGAGCATGCGACAG
Source organism: Angiostrongylus cantonensis (assembly GCA_009735665.1). Taxonomy (NCBI): domain Eukaryota; kingdom Metazoa; phylum Nematoda; class Chromadorea; order Rhabditida; family Metastrongylidae; genus Angiostrongylus; species Angiostrongylus cantonensis. The sequence continues at coordinate 399,523 of MQTX01000060.1, read as the reverse complement.
TAGAGGCCTATGCGGTGTCGGCGTTCTCGTCAACACGAGTTTGTCCATGAACATCGATTCATTCGAACAGCTTAAAACCCGAATCTGACTTTTACGATTAAAAAGATGTGGATCAACACCGGCTTTGACAATCTTCGTCGTTTACGCGCCAACATCAAACTATGACGAAGAAGAAGTCGAAGCGTTCTACCTAGACTTGGAGAAGTTCTACAGAGAAGACCATATATTCTTCAAGGTCTTCATTGGAGATTTCAATGCCAAGATCGGACCAAGAAGATCGTCTGAGGAACGTCACATTGGGACCCACGGATTAGAATGGAACGAACAGGGTGAGCGGCTCTCTGAGTTTATCATGGCGGCCATGACCATCCATGGTAACTCGCAATTCCAGAAGCCTCACCCTCAACGCTGGACGTGGGAATGTCCCAATGGAGAGTACCATAACGAAATAGACCACATCATAGTAAATAGGAAGTTTTGCCTAACCGATGTCGTTATTGTCCCAAAGTTCTACACGGGATCAGACCACCGTTGTCGATCACATGGACAACACGATCGACTCATTCAACATGTTCACGATATCGCTCTGAAAGCTAAGAGTCTGAAAATCACCAAAAGACGTCTGTTTCTAGAAACACTCGAGCTGATACACCAGCGTGGAATCGCACGAGCTGCAGGCAACCGCGAACTAACGTCCGATTTTTCAAAACAGTGCAGACAAGCGACAAAAGAACTTAAAGAGAGAAGAACAGCAGCAATGGTCAAAGCTGCAGAGGCTGGAAAAAGCATTCGCAAAACCCACCGAAGCTTCGCCAATTACAAGACCAAGATGATTGCATTTCGGCGCCCAGACGGAACATTTACAGCATCCTGAAAGGCAGTGGAGAAAATCATCCACGATTACAACTCAGATCTCTTCGATAGCCATGTCCATCTCCCGTCTTATGAAATAAAGGAGGATGGATATGTTGTATTATCGGTTCTTCCTTTCGAAATCCGACATGCTATTTCATCGGTGAAAAATCGAACAGCACCAGGTCAGGAGGGGATAAGACCAGAACACCTGAAGAACCTTCTCCCAGTCCTCGTAAGTACACTTGCTCGGCTCTTCACACGTTACCTGTCTGAATGCAAGGTCCCTACTCAGTGGAAGACCAGCAAGACCGTGTTGTTGTTCAAGAAGGGCGACCTACACGAAATCGGCAACTATTGCTCAATCTGCTTGCTGTCTGTCGTCTGCAATCTTTTCACTCGAGTCATCTTAAACAGGATCGACAGAACATTGAACGAAGGACAGCCATATGAGCAAGCAGGGTTTCGAAAAACATTTGGTACGATGGACCACATTCACACAATAACAAGGCTCATTGAAGTATCGCGAGAGTACAAAAGACCGCTTCTTCTCACTTTCAAGACTCTTCGTGAGTTGCACAAAATTTTCACAGCCAAGATGGATATCACCATTCTACAACGATATTAACATTGACGTCAAAAGAGGAGTTAGGTAAGGCGATATCATCTCGCCAAAATTATTTACCACCACCCTCCAAAATGTCATGCGAACATTGGAATGGGATAATATTGGAGTGAAAATCGATGGTCGGCAGTTACATCACCTTCGTTTTGCTGACGATATCGTCCTTGTAACTCCAAACATTAGCCAAGCGGAACGTATGCTTGCCGACTTTAATAAAGCGTGTGGAAAGATTGGTCTTCGACTAAATCCCAAGAAAACGATGTTCATGAAGAATGGATTGGTTTCGTTTGCCCCATTCACGCTCAACGGAACGAATATCTCCGAATGCTCCAGTTATATCTATGTCGGGAAATCAATATGATGAACGACTTAGCTCCAGAGCTGAGCAGAAGGAAACGAGCGGCTTGGGGAGCTTTCACGAGCATCGAGGATGTAGTGAAGAGAACAAAGAACACCCGACTCCATGCCCACCTTTTCGACTCAACGGTTCTTCCTGCCCTAACGTATGCGTCAGAAACTTGGTCGCTACGCAAGCAGGATGAAAGATCACTCAGCGTTATCGAACGTGCAGTCGAAAGGACATGCTAGGAGTATCCCGTTTCACACAAATGAGGTATGGGATCCGAAGCTCCGACCTACGTCAACGATCGAAAATCAAAGATGCCGTTCTGTACGCCAAAGATAAGATAAAGATAAGGTGGGCCGGACACGTAATGCGTATGAATGATAACCGATGAACAAGAGCCGTTAGTGACTGGATTCCTCTAGATGTCAAACGTACAGCAGGAAGACCATTGACCCAATAGTCGGAGTTCTTCACGAAGAGCCTAGAAAAAAGATGTGATGCTCGACGAGTTCCTAAAGCGAGCAGAACCCACTGGGCTACTCTTGCACGCGTCAGGGAAAACCCTTCTACTATTCGTTTGATGATTTCGCCAACGCGATGCCTAGCACATACATAGCTGAACGATGGTGATTGTCATATGATACCAATATAAAACAATAGGATCCGTATCCATTTATCATAATCCTAGTCTTCTTTGGGCTCTTGCATAATCTACTTCGTTTCTCAAACATGGCCGAACGCAATCAGTACTAGAGGAATATTACTATCGGAAAAAAATGAATAGTAATATCGAGTTTTTCAACGTCATGTTTTTCAATGATGCCCTCAAATTCTGAAGGATCACTATACAAACGGAACGGATGCTGTTATCACTTACTGAGTAAGCACTTAGTTCATAATGATATCATTTGGACGAAAATTAAGGATAGGCCTTCGGTACCACCAGGGGCACACGAAAAATTGTGATGATAAAAGAAATGAGAAGAAAACATTTCGACTAATATATATGGCATTGGGCAATGATGCAGAACAACCAGTGAACCTTAGGTGTAGTGGCGTGATAGAAAAATAAATAGAAGATAAAGCTCTTGTCGTTAATCAATCCCTGAGGAATGGGCCATGCATTCAACTTCATTAACCATCGTTAGGAGGTGATTGGATGCATTTTTAGCCTATACAATGACTGACGGTGGCCTAACTGTTTGTCGAACTAGTGCTGCTATCCTCCCAGACATGTTTGGCACCAATTTGCCGAGGCATGGGAAGCTTTCTGAGCCTGGGACCCTGGATCGATCCTATGTGTATTGTGGCTCCTCCAACAACTGCTCTACATGCATAGCAAGATAGTAATAATGATAAAAAGGCAAGCAAATTTCACGGTTAACTCTTCATTAAAAAGTGTTATCTTGCATTGCCCTTATGGGTTGCTCACCTTAAGGTTGCTCTCTCCATCAAGATTTGCTGTCTCGACATAGGCCACAGAACCTGATTCGGATGTAGCAAGTAGAAGACAGTCTGCGGCTAGCTGCTCGCCGTTGACGACTTTGATTATCTGACCGACATGAAGCTGGAAATTTTCGATTTTCTTGCAGTTATTGCCAGAAATCGAGTGAGCCTAATATTCTCAGTGGCTTTCTGTCCATTCAGTTTGCTGAGCAAGGTACCGTAACTTCTCCATGCGCCAGTTACTTGCATTGACAGCCAAAGGCTATGCCCTCCTTCTTGGTAGAGTAAATCTGCTTGATAGACGTCATACTTGTAGCAAGACCACCACAATTTTAAATAATACCGAATCCCGCTCGTAGAACAGGAGTCAGAAGGTTCCGTTACACAAAGCTCACCTCACACCAAGGAACTGTCTTCCACCCCTCATCGGTGTGCGCACAACATTTTTGGTAATTCATTTTACGATCCCGAAATCGTCGTAGCTGGAAATGCTCTCGCTTGTGCACGATCTATGTCGACCATCTGTTCAGAGCTTACCACATCCTCGTAGATTTCTCGAACGGCCGAGCATCCAATGATGAACATGAGTGGCACAAGGGTAGCTTGTTTACCGAAAGGCGAAAGTCCTGGCAGCAACTTAACATGGGGTTAATTGGTTCAAGTTTAGAATGTAAATATTTTGTGGTGCGGAATAACTCTGTGCCTTTGCTTGACATAGGGTATTGTTTGATTAAAAAAAAAGGTTGATTACAGTAGGCTGTGTCATCTCAAACTACTGGTAGTCTATAAAACTACGCATTGGATAAAGCCGCTAGATGCTCGGATCAGTGGGTGAAGGCCAATTATTGAATTTGTAGATAATTAAGGTGTGAAATGCACCACCGTCCAGCAATGAAAGCTTGATCATCCGAACAATATTGTATTCAGAAAATGAGAGCGAACCAGTGATAGCCAGCATGGACGACAAAGACAGCTTAATGGCACGGTAAAAGGGATATATTTACAGCAACTTTTTCAGAATAAATTGTTCAACAACTTGCAGAGGTAATGAAGAGCCTTCAGATCTTAAAAGGACTATGAAGTCTCAGCACTTGTAATAGTTAATTATGACTTCAATATCACCTGTATAAAGGCCAAGATGAGAAAATACAGATTCGCGATTTGCTTGAATTGAATGAAGAGGAATTTCGGCAGAAAATTCAACAAAGTGTAGTTGTTCGTTTGCACCCAGTTCGACGGTGGAGCTCGCACACCGAGTTTGAATCTTAAAATAGGAAAACTGAACTCTCCTCTTTCTTCGAGCGTGCCATGAGCCTTACGACATTTGTCCGCCCTCTGTGCGACTGTCCATATTGTCCTGAGATGCTACAAGCACATCGCCTTTGGCTGACTGTAATGACAATGGATGATGCACGAGTTCAAGTAGATCACGGATTTCCTGACTCTCACTTGTCCACACTGCCTAAATTTGTATTACATCGAACGAAATATACAGACGCTTTGCAGTGATTCGCGAAATCCTAAGTTCTTCTTTCAGTAGATGTTGGCCCTCTAGTAGCTTTGTTTTTTGAAAGCCTTCATCAGCCCATGATGACGTTATTTACTATGTACCTTAAACGAGAGCCCACACTAAATGATTCCACAAGTCAGGAAACGCCCACATCGGCTTTCTCATTCCGGGGTTCATCTTTACATGTCAGCACACAAAATAGGACGTCTTTTTACGCTAACTTCAGACTCACTTACCAAACTCCTTCTCCATCTGTAGAGGCTGATAGGAAGCCAACTCATGTCAACCGCCCTACGAGTTGCTAGTAGACGACCTGAGTCATATCGACTCAATGAGGAAGCCATTATATGGTGTTGCTACTCACCTTCCTGCATTCATATCAAGTTATCGCTGTACAATAAATAACAGATGAATTACTCAACTTAGCCACACTACAGCCGGTTATATCTTTATAGCCTAGTATCAGTATTGTGAATATAGTATATAATATAATATAAATATATAATATAATGAATATATATTATGAATATGTTGAATATTATAGTATTATTGTATCAGTATCAGTGTATCGGTATTGTATTGTATTATATTATCAGTATTAGTATAGTATTGTATTGTATTGTTCATTTTGTGGTAAAGTAATTCATCACTGGTGTCCGTATTTTGCACACAACAACGGTGAGTGGGGTGATTCGACCTGGTCTGATTTTTCACAATGTAAATACATAGGAACGACAACGACGTTCAATATTTTTAGAATGCGGTGTCAAACTTTTATCCCATCGTTCGATTAGGGTCATGTTTAATGCAGTTTTTCTTCATGTTATCGAGAATTTGACCTTGTCACCGAGCTTAAAGGTTGTCGTAACATCCTTAGCTCGGGTACATTTTATCTGATTTCATGTAAGGCGTGCAGAGGCGAATATATTGGCGAAACGGGCAGACCCCTCTGTGTCCGCATAAAAGAACACCTAGTCGGCAAAAGTAAACCAAATACCCCACTAGGCACGCATAGGACCCAGAGACATGATCAAGAGGACTTTGAAATACGCGTCACGATCCTCCCACAGGAGACGAAAACACAAGCGCGCAAAACACTCGAGGCTGGAAACACTGGATTAATTCTAGAACTCCAAAAATGAACCGCAGGGAAGAATTGGCAGTACATAAGCCTGTTATTCTGATGAGAATGGCACATTACGATTCCATGTGAATTCTGTGCGGTTGGTCTCCACTAGACATACTCAGTGGAAGCCTCATAGAAAGCGGTGAGTGTGCAAAGCTATGTTCATTGTGATTGAAATCTTGGTTTAGCGTTTTCTTTGTTTGGTTATGGAGGTGTTTGGCCGAATAGATTGCTGTCAACCTGACCTTTCCAGGCTCTGAGGAAGGCGAAGTCCGCCGAAACGTTAGCTTATTCGTGAATAAGGAATAAAAATAACACCTTGCGTTTGCTCAACAAGAGTACGAAGTAGCATCCTTAGTTCTCATTACGTCATTGGTCTACTACTACATTGTACCATGCTCTTTCTCAATGTGAAAGATCCTTAAGGATTTGATGAGTCGCCACGGCTGGTTCCCATTATTAATTTTCGATGATAATTCGGTTAATGACCAGCGGAGTACAAATTGTGGGGCGACGCTGGAAGCGGGTTAATTAGCAGTTAAAAAGCCTTTATCAAATAACCCTTAACGCTCAATTTAGCGTGCCTGATGCTTAGGGGGCACCCAATTTCACATCGGTTCCAGACTTGGACAACTTTTCCGCTACTGGAACACGCAACACAATGAACGATGCGGATTTTTCGACAGTAGACATTGATAAATTCGTTGATAAATAGGTTAGCTAAAAGACTGAGAACATTTCAAAACTATGGAAAACAGCTTGCTCTATCGTCCTCCGAGAGCTTTAAGCCATCAAAGCATTCACCCTTAAAACACAGGAATCTTAAAAAATAGCGCCTCTCATGAGGATCATTTTTCATAGAATCTATGGAAGAAACGACACCCATTTGATTTGAAGAACATTCTAGGAATTACGCCTAAACGGTACATAGTACTCTCATTTCCGTTCTGATCGACTCCCATTGAAGGTGACAGTGAAGAAGTTGGGTGGTATGGAACCTGCCATGCTGTCTTAAGGAGTATGAAAAAGGAAAATTTTTGACGGAAGACGAGGGTTTTGATGTTGGCTTGGTGATTTGTAGTCTGACAATGCACTGCCTTACAATAACTTGAGGATGTGGACAGGGTTTCATTACTTTTGAAGACAAGATAAATTAAATGTTGAAAAATAACAATAATCAATTGATGGCAAAGTGACCCACGTGTAATTCACTGTTTCCATGCAAACTGGTCGAGGTGAGTCATATATGATGCATTTTCTCCTCAGTAACTTATTTCGTCCGCATAGAGCTTTTTTGCTTCATTTTTCCTGCCCATTTAATAGCTTGCCCCCCACAGATATCGTGATATGTGTTATCCAGAAAAATTGCACTGTGCACTTATATGCACTTATGCACTTTATAAACAAAAAACAGTTTTCCAGACGGGTTTATAAGCATGTACATATGCACATAGTTCATTTACGAACTATGCTTTACGTATCTTACAAACCTCCCAACGATTTACCGCTTTATCGTAGCTTGGACGTGTTCGTGGGTGTCGGAATGCGAGCGATGTGCAGCGGGATGTACAACCCCTAGCAGGGTCTCCCAAGCTGAGAAGGAGACGGACGTTTCCATCAGGAAGCCTAGCTAAGAGTAAACCAATAACGGGATCCACTACTGCCCTGCTATTAAGGTCGCATGGTGGAAAATCCCCCTCTAATCCACAAGGGCTGCTACTGCCTGCGGCGGTGAAGACCTGGGGCAGGGGCTTTGGCCAGGCTGACCTCGGGATTCCAGGAAACCACAATGACTTAACCAGCATATCTCCGATAAATGGAGATTGTGATGGGGCCTGTACAACCAGTGAGAACGGGTCATTCAAGTATCAGGTATCTTACACAACATGACTAAATACTGGTAACAATGTTGACGGACCGTGTGCGAGTTTTTTCATCACAAAAGTTTATATGTTGCAAAAGAATATATAGACACAGAAGTTTATAAAGGAGACTTTGGATATGGAAAGTCAAAGATTTTATCAATATAGAACTCAGAAAAACTAAAACGTGTAGAAAAACAAGGGATCATTTGTGGAGCAAGTATTTTGGCCTAGGTGAGTCACATGTGACTCACCGCGAGATTGTTGGAAAACTTCTTGTCGCCCAATGCGCCCTCCGCACTGAATTTGGCATCGGAAGCCATGGATTAAAGAGGACAGTAATTAAGGATTAGATATGTAGGCAAAAAGTAGGAGACATGTGCAAATGAGACGCTTCTGTCATTGCATTTCGTTTCAGCGTTGACAGTTTGTTTTGTTCATAGTGACACTTGTTACTAAAGCCTCGCGATAAATGAGATCTGCTCTCTATTGAATAAAACTGGCAGATGTCGTGTACAGAGATATCCTCGAGTTTAGGCGGCTGGTCGTCTAGGTGCATCCTATGTCTTTGGTATCCATTTCACAGTTCATCTCATCCATCTGTCTTCAACGGTTCTCACTACAAGATTTACGTAGTCCATGTCGTGTATGCCATAAATATGGCTACCTTAAAAAACACTGTTCGCTGGGATAACTGCGGAGCCAAAAAGTGGCTGAGAGCCAAAGTCTTGAGTAGATCGGTAGCCTCGTCATGAGGAGAGGAAGTCGCCCACGCCCATGACGGTACTCTTCTTCTGCATTATTCCTACATACGTATACCAAGTTAACTGGACAGCATGGATAAACGTATGATGTATTTGCCATACTTAGCTCATAATGTTATGGGAGCCTACCGATCTAATCAAATCATCATTTTCGCTCTCCGAGACAAACGTACCACTTCGCAAACCCCGTGAAGATAAAAGCCTTGGTGAGCTTGAAGGGGAGAGTACCGAACCAAGCGTGAACTTCGGGGCACCTTATACCATTGCGCTTAATACACATCTTTGTTCCATCATACGTCCAAAACTTCATTCTAGCGGAGCAACTGTGAGGTAATTAACCTGGAAACAACATGTGTTGAAATGGTACTCGTCATATAAATTATATGAAAAATTCGTGTTACCCTCCTCAGTCACTAAAGAGCACTGGAGGATTTTAGTTCCCAATTTCAACATTTCTACTATAAGAGTAATAAAACCATCCTTACTGTGGACATTCGTGAAAAATTCATTCATAGAGTTCTTGGATCTCAAAGTACTCTAGTTTTCCACACTCAAGAGAAGTATATTCGAATACGATGAATTAGATCAGCTCATCCTCCACGGTCACTTGACTCTTGATTTACACTACAGACAAGTCAAATTCCAGTGGTAGGAAATGATGATGGTACTTCGAGATCCTTGAATTCTAAACAGATTTCAGTATCACCACACCTGAGTCACACCTGAGTGCATCTGACGAGGACAGCTTGTTCTGTGTAGGCGCTCACAACCTCCTGGAACATCTTCAGTGTAGACTTCTATACCAATATCCTCCAGTCTAGGAATCATGCTTCCCTCGTCTGTTATTCTGGAAAGACCACTAGTATTTATTGACTCCTAATCAAAAACGGATCTCATTGCAAGCTGTAGATATTGAAAGAAAACCTCTTAATGAGGAACATCCACACGGTTTTTTTTTCTTTCAAACCCTCATCTTCAACGTTTCAAAACATTTTAAAGTGGTCTTGAAATCTATACGTTAGGACCCCAAGAAGCACCGTTCTTCCACGTCTCGTAGCTTAGCTGACGTAGACTTCGGCGTAGTTGATGTATTACGTACCTCACACCAATTATTTTGGCTATTATTTTATCCTTAGAGCATCTCTGTAACAAAAAAGTAGGGTGGGAGAGTTTCCTTGTGTGTGTATCTCTAGGGTTTTCCTGATTTCTACAAGTGTTCGTGGCTGTCCGTTGCTGCAATGGTGAAAACCGAAAGGCGCGGAACGTTGAGCCTGCTTCCAAAGAAAAGGAGACTTCACGATGTAGCTTTTGCTGCGGAGATCAAAAGAGTGAAACAGGTATGTGGTCATGAATTACGGGACGAAGCTATTGTTATGGGTCACTCACTTATTTGCATTTGACTTCATCCTTAGACAAGGTAGTGCTGTCTTGTGTGACATTAAGAGCAGGAATGTGTTTGAGATCGAATCGGCGAAACTAATGTGTTCCGTGGCATTCCTTTCTCTTATAAGTGAGCTAAAGTATAGGGATATGAGTGTGCCGAGCCGTTAAATAGTCCACGTTTGAAAATCGCAGGTACTTCTGTCTACACATTGAATACGGCACCGTAAATTTAACTCATTTTTTCTCCACACTAGTTAAAACATTAATCTGGAAGGCCTGTGTCGATGCATCCTGTAAGAACCCGTGAGAAGAGAGCGATGGATTCTTAGAGTCTAACTTTTAAAGGATGGTAGCTTCAGTGGCTTACATCTGTGGTGGATCGGCTATGGATTTGGCGACGAATAGGCTTATGACATCGCTTATTAGCGCCAAAAAGGTTGTGTTTCAGGATCAAGACAGCAACAATTTGTGCCGTCGACCAGCTGCACTAGCCTTTCCTAACCGCCGTGCTGTTGATGTCATTAACGAAGTACACTCACGACTGCAAGGAGGAGATCGTCAAATGCGAGTTTGTCATGAGTAGATCGCTCCTCTGACTTCGTGGTTTGATGCTGTCTTTCTTTTTAAGCGCCTCCATTCTACTGCGCGAGTTCTCGATCGAGCACTTGCCCACACTTTCCGAGGACATTCCGGAAGTTGTGGATCGTATCATCGCATCGGCGTCGTTGACTAGCTATGATCAGATAGCTCGGCAGTTGCTCAGGTATGGTTGCTGTTTGTGCTCATATTGGTCTATCTTTGTAGGCTGTATTCACTTTATAGTGCTTACAGAGTATTTCTTAGCATTGTTTGAAGGATGTTGTTGTGTATCATGAGGCGAGCAGAAAAAGATTTATGGCGTGCCGTCTTACAGCGACTGCTCTCTGAAGCCGGCAAGGAGGCCAAGTATGGGATTTTTTCTCAATGAGCCATCAAGTCGTTATTTTTAATTTCTTAATGATTTTTTTCTGCCTGCTTTATTCAGTTGGCTACATGTTTCATGTCGGAGCTGGTTGCTGAAGCATTTCGTAATCGAAAGGTTTCATGCTGCAAATTTTTAGCCTGTTCTCAAGAAATTGTTTGGACGACGGTTTACTGTTATTGTTAACGGAAGGACTTAATAAAGAAGCAATGTCGTCGGAGTGTATTCCAGTGAGGTAGTCTTACCATGTCTACATAACTGTTTTCCTATTTAGTTTGAGAAATATAGTTGCCACTATTCCACAGGATTCTTGAATTGAAAATGTGTAAAGTATTATTGCATGCAGCCCAACGGTTTACCGCCTCAATATGACTGGGAGGTGTTCCTCGGTGTCGGACTGCGATGTACAACGAGGTCATTCATCACCCCGGCACACCCTTCCAAGCTGAGGAGTCCGAGACTTCTACGTGGAAGCACAACCAGGAGTAAACGAACGCCAGCTTCTACCACCATCCTGGTATCAAACTATTCGCATGATGGCAAATCTCCTTCTAATCCACAAGGGCTGCGACTATCTGTGGTGGTGCCGACCTGGGGAGACTTTGGCTAGGCTGACCTCACGACACTAGGGAAACACAATAGCTAAACCAGCAGGGCTCCGAAAAGATAGAAATTTTGCTTTGGCTCGTACAACCACTGAAGATGGTTCATCTAAATATCCAAGGAAGTAGTATTACATGCACAACTGTGGTGTAAAGTACTGTATATTTGTAGATGTAAATTAAAGAACGCAGTTGCTGTTATTGCGACGATTTTGGAATGTTATTTTCATCGTAGGGTTTTACGCTGTGCAGATCGTTGCTTGCATTCTCCTGCGCACATCTCCAGGTGCGCGGCTATCGGGTTTCACATTGCACGTGTAATGAAGGGTGAGTTGTTAATTTTCATGGACCTCAAACAGATTTTGGGTTATTTCTGCTACCTTTTTGTTCCCACCTATTCTTAATGCTTTACTTGTCTCAACCATTGTATGTAACAGGTGTAGGAACGTTTGGTTCTTCCTTACATTTCCCATATCCTTCATTGATGTTGTTAGTCACTTCACCATTCCATATCCACAAAATGGGAAATGGTGTATATCAATAGTATGGCTGTGCTTCTACTGTTTACTGAATGGTACTGATTCTACATCTAGTAAGTGGTGAATGTATTTTAGAACTGCTCCTTATAATGAATTCCGTTATTAGATTTGACTAACGCATTCCATAAGTTTTAATGCGACTTCTCTTACTAAGACGTTCTTTGGCGGATTTTCACACCATTTTTTGAAGTTGCAATGACAGCTTGAGTATACTTCGAGGAAAACTTCTTCGGATCCTTTGGAATCTCATTTGTTTTTACTACATGGAAACTGCGGTGAAAACGCTGAATAAAATGGTGAATGGTGATTGCAGACGGTGGAACTTATCTCATCTCTATCCAATATTTAAGACGTTGATTGAACTTTGTGGCATCGCAAAATTATATTATTTATGATATGTAGCTTATTACTCGACCCATCATCACATTTTCTATTGCAGATCCCAGCACTTCTTGCATTCGATTCGTTTTCCTTGCATTCATCGTCCACGAAGGTCTTCGAACATTTCGCGTGTTGCTTCGGCTATTGCTTAAGGATTTCATCTTCTTCGTGAATGTCGTAGAGTAGTAGTCGAGCCGGTTCTGTTTGCAATCTTGGAGATTTCCGAGCTATGGCGTTCCCACGTAGTTTGCAGAAGAGCGTGGATTGTGGGTTGAACGAGGACTTTGCTTCCTGATGTACTGCATAACTAATCACTGCGCCATTCACTTTCCCTCCGCATTGTAAAATACATGAAAAAAGTGTCGATCTAGGACGACAAAGTGTAATTAGTGGAGCTGAGTGAGGTCATTTTCCCATTTTCGATTTTGTAGTTTTTACACTCCAGAATAATACATATGTTCGTTCTTCATGCCTAGCTGTTCATTTTTGTGCATTTTTACTTTTGGGGATCAGTGAGGTTAGGTCCTTTCTATTTTGGTTTTTACAAGAAGGTACTCGGAATAATTTGTCAAGGTTATCTATAGCGGATAAAATGGCTTGTTGGAGACGTTGTTGCGCCGTCATCATTACGATTTCCAGTTCCTAAAAAATTAGCATATGACCGAATTATAAGGCATGGAGGCTGCGAGACTACAAAGTCATCTGGTCCGGTATGGATCATCTGGGTCCGCTTGCTTTTGAGAGCAAGGGAATGCTTCTTGATCTGTGCGAAACATATTCTTCACAACTCAGAAATACGTCAAGAAAAATTTTTTATCCAGCCCATTGTTCTAACGACTTGTAGAAATATTGCGGAGACTTGTTATATATTTTCTGTCGTATTGATAGGTTTAGGTCGACCTGATTCGATGTCTTTCTTAGTTTTGGAAAGATTATTGTGCCAAATGACAATGGATATGGATTCTCGTGTTCGGCTATCCGCGGTGGAAGGCTTGGCACTTCTAAGCGGCGTCGAAGATGGAGTGAATGTCCATACCTACAATACCGTCAAAAACGTAAGTTCGTTGTGACAAATCCTACTTTGTAAGCAGATCGTCTCGGAAATGTATTACATCCCAGCTGGTTGGAGACTCTCATAGACAAGTTCGGATCCTTGCTCTTCGCATTATATTGGTATTTGCGAATAGAATTCCATCATTGTAAGTGTTCTACTTAGTTTTATTTCACTTTCATGCAGTTCTACTGCCAGGTGCTACTTTTTCCAGACTTATTCCGAGTACGTTTTCAAAGTCAAGTGATGCAAAATTGCAGCTGTGTGATGATGCGTTCAATATTGTTTGCGATGCTGTAAATGATCAAGAGGCTAGTGAATTGCTGTTGCACTTGTGAAGTTATTCTGTAATTCTGGTGGTGATTGAGAAAAAAGTTTAATTTCGCTATATTAGGAGTGACTGTTCCACATTACGTTTCGCTATAACTAGTACCAGCATCTACCACCGTCCTGGTATCGAACTAGTAGCGTGATTGTAAATCTCCCTCTGATCCACAAGTGCGGCGACTGCCTGTGGTGGTAATGATCTGGGGCAAATCTTGACCAAGTTGACCCAAGGATTTCAAGGAATCACAATGGCTAAGCCAGCAGAAACTCCGAAACAGTGGAAATTATGCTAGTGCCTGCACGAACACTGAGGACGTGCCATCCAAGTATCTAGATATATTAGGTGTGCTTGGTTTCCACGAAGTGTCTTCTGATTTAAAGGAATTCTTTCTTTTATGCTATCTGAGGTTGAAGGTGCTGTTTTTTGTTTTCTAGAGTTTAACTGAACGTTATGAATATTCTCATTCTATATCTTAGTTTCCGAAGATTGGTATTTTTGTACTACTTCATCGTTTTTTCATAGTGGAAACTACATTATGTGAGATCTTTTAGAGGCTTAATGGGGTATAAAGGAGAAATGTAATGCAGAGGAAAAGAAATCAAACTGTAATTAGGTGATCGTACGAACAGAGGCGGCAATGATACTTGGACAATTCTATTCCGTATCTGATGCATTCCTTGATCAAACTCTTGACAAAAAGATGATGAAAACTGTAGAGGTAAGGTTTTTTATAAGGACCGTGTGTCTGTTAGTATGACAAAGGCGGTATATATTAGGATGCGAGTGGCCGTGAACAAGTGAAAAAAGTTCATCAATCACGCTTCACTATCACACAGGGTTCAGAGAAGCCTGCTAGGGAATCTCGATGGAAGTCCAGTTACCAGTCACATCAATCACATAAACAGTAATTTGTTCCTATTTCTGTTTGTACCTGTTAAAAGCTTTATGAAGATGCCGTTTGTTCTGTAGGGATACTGAAGTGTTTTGAACATGAAATTCGTCTTCTAGATCTTCGCGTACTGAGTGGTCATCCGGAAAGGAGCTTAATGCGCCTTGTCCACCTAGTGGACTGGCTACATCCTCAGACGATGACCCTGAAAGCATTGTTCCTCGTGGCGCATGTGGCGCCTTTGTTTCTGCTTTGGAAGACGAATTTATGTGTAAGCTCCTTGATGTTGATTATAATGTGCTTTTTTAAATCGATTAAATATGTAGTGGAGCCGGTTTTTTTTGTATTTGACAAGTATATGTAATAGTGTAGAAAACTTCAGCCGTTCGACGGGCGGCGGTGCATTCCTTGGGACAGCTTGCAGCCACTAGACCAGCCTTTGCTACAACAGCTCTCGATCATCTCGCAGATATGTTCAACGACGAGATCACGGAAGTGGCTATTTATACATTTCCATGTCCCGAGTAACATATGTAGGACGACATATAATGTCTGACAATGAATATTCAAGGTGCGCCTGGATGCTATTGCTGCATTGACTCCATTGATAGTACACGGAGAGTTGCAGAAAGAACAACTTGAAACAGTACTAAAGTGTCTGGATGTAAGTTCGTATGCTGATAGTATATCTTCAGTTACTATCAGATCAATTCCTCTTAAGAATTATCCTCTGAAGCACGATATTTATTCACTGAAACTTATTGTTATTGTGCTCTTTATCGTGAGACCCAAATATTTCTAATAGGATGCCGTCGTCGATTCACGACAAGCTCTACGTCAGCTTTTATCCAAAGCAGAGTTTGCCGACGCCGAATGCATGAGACTGTGCTCAAGAGCGCTGCTGAATTGTCTTCATCGCTTTCCCAGCGATAAAAACCACATCTACAGGCAAATTTTTGAAAAATTCCTCCCCATAGATAGCTTCCATACTATGTTTCCGTTTATCCTTGTGTCTAATATTAGTGTGGTTATTGCAGCTGCTTAAGTGAGGTTGGTGCACGACATTCTGTCTTTGTACATAGTATGGTGCGAGAACTACTTGGGCTTCACCTTGTTTACGATACGAGGGAGCAACAGATAGATGATGAATTTTGTAAGTGGTTTAATTGTGGAAATAGGATAAAAACACTTAACACTGTTGTTTTTGAATGGACTGAATAGTGTCACTAAATGTTACTAGGCTATTGCTATTACGAAAATTTCAGCACTACTGATGTTTTGAAAGGTTTCCATTTCGGAATTCAGTCATTCGGATGGTCATTGTTGGCCTACTGGACGAAAAATTATCTCAAGACCACAATAAAGAATAAAGGATAAGGACGCTCCAGCCATCGAATTCATTAGGCATCGTTTAGAGGTGATTGAATGCATAGCCACTGCTGCTATCCTTCCGGACAAATAGTACAAATTTGCAAACCCGGAGGGCTGGAAGACTTGGTGAGCCAGTGGTGCGGGAATCGATCCGATGTTTATTATAAGGCTCCTCCGACCACTGTGCCACATGCGGAAGGACCATAATACGAGCATGAAACCTAATTTAAACTATATGCAATTTCACTATAGCGCAGTAGTTG
Organism: Angiostrongylus cantonensis; assembly: GCA_009735665.1. Classification (NCBI taxonomy): domain Eukaryota; kingdom Metazoa; phylum Nematoda; class Chromadorea; order Rhabditida; family Metastrongylidae; genus Angiostrongylus; species Angiostrongylus cantonensis. Next base: position 383,224 of record MQTX01000060.1, on the reverse strand, counting down.
TCAACTACATGGCTTAAGTGCGGCTACAGTGCAGTATTTACATATAAATGAATATTGGAGAAGTGTATCTTTCGTCTTTAATCCATTGAAATTTTAGCATTGAATAAAGCTGCCTGAGGAGATTAATGAGCACGTCTTTATTTCTTTAGCTGGTACGGTAGCCTTGATTTCGAGACCATCATCTTTGTTTTAACGAAATGCCTCAGCATTCCAAAAATTACGAATGCTATCGCAACTCTGAAACACTTTCTTGTCTCGTTATCTTGGTTTTTTTCTGTTTAAAACGAAACTTTAAAGCTGCGATTAACTCATGCAGCTTTGCGGTTGAGTCATTCTCTCAGGGGTGCGCATTCGAGTCCATCAAACGTCGTAGATGTGATTGAATGCATATTTATCGAATAATATTGCTAGCGGGGTTCTACTGGTGCTTTAGGTTAATGGTTTCAACATCTCAGTCAAACTACTAGCAATTCGTCGACTCTAAGACGCCAGGTTGCTTCGCGCCAAATAGGGATGTAGGTATGGAGAGCTTGATTGAGATGTAGGTATGGAGGGCTTGATTGGGGCGGGCCTCGTGATCGGACCAACGGCCATATTTGTACTACAGACGCCTATAACAATTGCGTAAAACTTCACATGAAAAAGTAGATAATTACTATTACTGTTGGGACAGCACTGCATATCAGGGTTTAACTTTAGTTGGTAACTGTAGCTGTGATTTGGAACTAAAATGTCACTAAACGACCGTATCCAAATCTGCAACCATGTCAATCAACTGTTACTCATGCACCAGAGAAAATGGTTTTTTAAGGATATGTGGATGTTTCTGGATGATGGGCTTAACTTCTCTTATCATATTGAAGTATCCCAATTCATTTAGTTTCAAATATATAATGTAATATAATAGAGTATTGTACTCTACACAAATCACAGCAGTTTGGATGGTAAAGAATTCTAGGGTTATTATTAACGCAAAACTTGACACAAAGTCTCCCATTGTAGTTTTTTTTTGTTCTAAACTGAACAAAAAATGCACTACTTTGGGGAAAATGGGGAAAAAAAAGAAGAGGAATATGGGAAGACGAAGCATTTAAACTTCTTCGGTTTGTTTCCAGTGTGAACAACATGTTCAGTCACAAAATGCACTCGACAACATTCTTCCAGATATCGCGAAACTGATCCTAGTGCTGAATGCGGCATCAAATTATGAACCGATTGTTTCGCTATTGCCAGAGTGTGTTCTGAAGCACTACCGTTTCCTTCGTGCTGCAGCGCCTGAACTTGTAGCACCGATAAGAGTACGATTGTATCTTCTTGACCACTTTTCATACCTGTGTAAGTAGTGCCCAGGGTTTCGTTTCATCATTACAATTTTCAGGTCCTGGAGAATTCTGGAAACACTACAAATAATATAGTACGACTACCTACTGAAAAACTCTCAGATTCGACTTCGGATATATTGGTGAATGCATACGAAAGGCTACATGAGGTTACTCGTGAGCCAACCCTGGCAGATAGGAATGCACTTCGAAGATATATTGTGGAGTAGGAGCAATGTTTTATTAAATACGATAGTTTCTACGTCTCGTTTTCACTTCACGATGATTTCTATATATTTTATCCGTTTGTTCTTTAAGAGATGCAAACGCGATTAGTGCATTCAATGAGCCACTGGCGAGTGCTGCACGTTTCATTGCAAGTTTGTGCCAGATAAGTTCTGCTTTGGAATCGTTGACGCAAGTGGTTTTACGCGGTAGTGGAGATGTTGCCGAAGCGTCGAATATAATTCGTCAAGTATGCAACACTTTTTGAAGAAACTGTGTCTTTAGAATGCAGCCACTTTTTATTTACTGTCTATTCTTTCTTCGCGACACAATATGCTATGAAATACAACTACAGTGATACCGAGATATTTGCAAAACGGCCGACCGGGGGTGTCTGTGGTGTGGATCGAACCTCGTTGTTACCCTAGCGATAATAGGTTTTGTTCTGTATCACCTGTATCACCTGTAGTCCCGTTGATCGTCGAGTGACTCGAGCGGGCGCCAGTAAATCCTCCATTTTTCCCTATCGCGGGCAAGAGTAGCCCAATGGGTTCTGGTTTGTTCTGTAGTTTTGCAAATATCTCAGCATTATTACTATAGTTGCATGTCTTTATAATTGCGTTTTTGCATTGTTGCTTTCCAATTATGACTGTCGATTGTGTGACCCGAAAGCATAAAGAAGGATTCCCTACTGCTAATCCTCGTTTAGGAATTGGTTCGTGTGCGTTGTGCTGAGCATCAATTCGCCGGTCTCCCTTCACAAATGGCTTCCTTTCTGATAGAAGCAGATATGTTTCTCTCTCTTCTAGAACTACTCGTGGAAATGACGGTTGTTCCTCAAAAATATGCGCAAACTGTTCTCAGTATTCGTTCAGTAATAACTGAGACTGAAAGGTATTTTATTTTAATATGGCATGTCTAATACCATGTAATTACTGGATGAAAAGTGCACTTGTGCTGTTTTTTTTATGAGCCGACTTGAAGTTTTTAGTTTCTGAAAAATCGTGTGGTGTATTATGAGTCGTGTGATTTGCAACATAATTTCCATTTGACTGATATTTTGTAGGCTGGACAAGTACTTTATAGTACTTAATACATATTCCCGAGACAGCGTGCGGTCCCAGGCCTTTGTGAATAGAAGTGATATATGCGACATTGGGATCGACTGTCCTCCCAGCAGATGCGATTCCTAGCTTAGGTATACCACTAGCTGGGCTTCTTTGTGGGTGCTCAACTTCGTTGAGTGCACCAAAGGATGAGCATCCCGTTCTACATAGCGATTCCAAGGGTTTTTTAATAAAATATATTAGGTTCGGAAATTAATGTAAGGTTTCAACCTCTTTCTTCAAGTTGGCGTATCCTAGCTCATAATGAATTTTATTAGTTGAAATGAAAATATTTAGAATCTACACATCTTTGTTAACCAAAAGTCCCTTTGATTGTGCCGGTAACATAAAATTCTGTACTTTAGACGATGAAGTTGTTGAAAGCAGTTTCAGTTTCGGCTTGGTTTTTGAAGCGTTTTTCTCACAGGAATTTGTCGAGCTGCCTGACCAGGTGACGTTCCATAGGCTAGGCATCCTGCGTTTATTGCTGTTGACACAGATTTCCCTAGACCAGCTCGTTCAGCTTTCCAGAGAACTGCGCGTGATCGTCGAGGACTGGTGCCTTTCCATCGACAAATATGTGACGGAGACCTTGATATTTTTGGCCCACTTCGTCGTATTGAAGGACATATTTCTCCGCCATAGTTGTTTCAACTGAATTAATGAGACTGTGATGGTCCAAATGAGCTGAAGAGCACCAAGCAGTTCGCATGGTTTTCTTCTGCTGCAATTTCAGGTTTAGAAAATGCTGCAAAGCTTCTTGACGATCCATCCACATATTCGAGCTTCAACTGTTGTCATAAAGGATATCACAGCACGGTCGAAAAATGGGTCGTTACGGTTTAAGAAGAAGAAGAAGAAGAAGAAGCGGCGACGGGAGAAGACGGTTTAAGAAGAAAATGCCTCAAAACGACGTTTTCTTCTATTATGTTTCGATTTGTGCGGCATCCGTTTGTCAACCTTCTTCAACTTTCCAGTTATTTTTGGAAGGGAATGACGTCCATGACCTTCCTTATCTGTAAAGTCCAATTTACCACGACGAAGTTTTCCATGTCAGCATAGCGTTGTTCATTTGTTAACATTTCCTTAGCCCTACACCTCGTTAATGTTTCCAACCATTTTTGTTCCACTACGTCCGAGTTTGAATTCATGGAAATACAGTTCTCTAAATTGATGTTTTCTCATCTGAAGTTCTAAGCTCTGAAGTGTATTAAAAACAATTAAGAAAGCTATCGGAGAGAAAATACTGAAACAACAAAAAAGAGATTACAAAGCCAACGATTTCTGCTTAACCTAGTAAATTCCACAGTTGTGGATAGTAAGTCCTACCAATATGAAGTTATTATTAATTATCCAGCCAATGGATTAGACTGAAACATAATCTTGGATGCCAAGGTTAGTAGAAGTTGGATGGATGAAGTTGTTCATGTCAACAAAATCATGTACTTTCAGCCGATGGTCTACCGTTGGAGCACCGAGTGATCAGGCACTGTCCTTGGTCGCTGATATTAAGGAATCGTTGGAAGGAATTACAGATGAGAACAAAAAGATTCTCTCTATTGGCAAATTTGGACATCTTCTTATAACAAATGTACCAGTTTTGCCTAATTCGTTCCCAGACGTAGCCAGTATACGTTCCAAATGGGCGCAGGTATCTATCACGGAGTGTGATCAGTCCTTAGTCACTCCACGCCACCTTTCATTGTTGATGTACCACCTACTCCTCTGCAGATTTCTGAGCCGAACCGTGACGTTGCCTTGGAGAAACCTCTTCGCTTCGTAGCAGGCTTGCCGTGCGCTGTCAAACTGGTGGCATCGCTCCACAATCTCGACGAGAACGATCTGCGTAATCTTCGAATACAAGTGAGAGTGTAGTGTATAGTATATCCAGCATTACCTTAAGCTCTTGTAAAGCTCGTTGGAGGTGAT
>MQTX01000060.1:204441-378608 GCA_009735665.1 Angiostrongylus cantonensis | reverse complement strand
CATTATATATATATATATATATAATGATAGCGATCCACTTCTGTCTCAGGGTAAGTAGGTCGCTCGATGTTTTTACTCTTCCATCCACCAACCGGCGACAAATAACTTGGCCTCGCGGCTAGTTGGTTCGATGCCTGTATATAATGGAGATCTCTGCGAGAAAATATGCAGATGTCAATAAAGCACATTCTAGAGGGAACTCAGCGACTACCATTTTTACATGTAACCAGTAAACATTCTGCGTACCTGTGCTTGCATAGATTGGAACGTTTCACAAAACATCACGTACTAAACTGGTTGCAGGTTGATGGTATATGCATCCCAGGAGGTCGTTGTCGACCATTTCCATTAGTGAATTATATATATTGGAGCTATACCAGCATTAGCACCACTGTGGCAACTTGAACAGACTAGAATCATTTATGGCATTTATTGTAATTCGGCGCAGTTCTACAGAAGAGTTTACCAAGATGCCAGAGCTTGTTAGTTATGAGTAAACGAAGGGTTAGCAGGCTGTTCATGAGTCCAGGGTGTGCATGTATTTTTTTTTATTTTCTTGCTTTGTTGGCTGTACACAATTCTATGCCTTCATGATTTAGATTTTACCGTGAGGCGTAGGCACAAAGCGGTGTCCACTTGTTACACGATGTTTTTCATAGTTGCATGCAGCTCAATTTCTTTAGGTGAAATAGATAGTTTCTTCATAAGAGATGTAATACTTCCGATGTTAATCGATTCGCGTTACAGGTTACTACTAGGTTCCTGTGCTATAATAGATGTTCCTATTCAGGATGTGAATGACAAACTTTCCGTTCAAAAGCAGCAGTTTCTAGTTTATCTGTTGTCGATATGTTGAAGTGGTGGCGAGCTTTGTTTTAAGAAAGTAGCGCTCGTAAGAAAAGTGTTTGCTTATTAATGTCCTCTGCGGATCATTCCTTGCTCATCTCCCAATCGCTTGAAGCCTGCCAAGCTATTTCTGGTTTCTTTCTGTCCCGCCTTCATGTTATTAGTTTGGTACCAAAATATTGGGTGATTTTGTACAGTAGTGATTTAACTCAGCTCAAGCACAACTTTATTAATGTAACAATGATTGCCACCTACACATTCTTGTCAACAGTGCATAAGGTTATGTGACTTTTAGATATTCATTACCAACTGTTAGTGGACTCTCACGACTTCCTTCCTCACCAAGAGTGTTCTTGGTATGAAAATTTTTGAGCATCTATGCATTCTCATCCAGAGATCCAGATCTATGGTGGATCTACTAAATGATGTGGGCCTAGTGCGCCTGACTGTACTACTGAAAATTTTGCAATGAAGTTTTCCTTTGATGGCGACAAGTGTTTCATATTAGACAAGTGATAATTCCAAGTACTGACTTTTCATTAAGTTTCTCAGCCATCATTAAGTCAATACTCAGCCATGTACTTTCACAACCGTGATGGAAAGAAACTCAAAACCTAGCTTTCGACTGCATATTAAACATCTTCTGCAAAGCACCATTCTTTTTTTTTTGCGTCCCCTACTGATGACTTCGCCGAGTACACTGCACAACGTTATGATCTTCTCCAGGTTCCAACGAAAGCGAAATCCACTAAGAAGTTAACCATTGTGAAGAAAATATCGCGTTAACAACGTCGTGTATGTTTATCAAGAAGACTTGAATGTATACGAGTAATTTTCTTGGCGCTCCTGTTTTCGTCTAGGAAGCCTTATGTCGGTTGTGGATACGATTCTAATTTTGTATATTTATTTCTGGGACATTGTATTATCTTCACAGTGCTTTGTGACTTTGTCACATTGACTTGAACTTCAATGCCTTATGTTACTTTGAACTTCACCTACAACGGCTCCTTATAATGTCTAAGTCCTCTAGCTTGAACTATGAGGGTTGCGGAACAATGCATTGGATTTGTGTAAACTCAAAGTGAAACAGTAATACTTCTTCTTTATAACAACCCCATGTAAGCCTAACAATAAAGAAAATGTTGGAATTAGAATGACAGGATTATCTTCTAATTGTTCTCTCATGATCTTTGACTTTTTCCAAATCTGAATTTATAGGTCAGTTATCCTGACAACACAAATGGAATCTTCCGCCCTCTCGCGTCCGACATTTCAATAGAAAGCAGTTCTGTTTCATCTCTGGTAGAGTTGTGATTTCTCTTTTTGTTTTCCATGTTTAAAATTACCCTTTTACAGACTGACCTCCTCCGTACCGTTTTCAAGGGCATTAATCAGTCCTGTCGTACCTGAATAAGGTGCTTATTGCCTTCGAAACAAGGAATATCGACAGAACTTTATGCAAACCCTCCGAAAGGTTTAGAACCTCGTCATGGCTGTGAGGTGTTCCTGTGTGTCGGGCTGCGATACAGGCTACAGCGGGAGGTTCATTCCCACAACTAGGTCTCCCAAGTTGAGAAGGAGTCTGGCGTTTCCAACAGGAAGCCTAGGTAATAGTAAACCAATAACAGGATCCACCACCGTCCTACCACCAAACTAGTCGCATAGTGGTAAATTCTCCATTGCAACTGGATGGGGTGATGACGACTTGGGGCAGACTTTGGCTAGGCTGACCTCAGGTCTCCAGAGAACCACGGTAGATAAACCAACAACACTCCGAAAAAGTGGAAGTTGTGCTAGAGCCCGCACTAGTGAAGACGGGCCACTCAAGTACCAAATAAGTAAGTAATTTATGCAAAAAGCTATGTTTTCATGAAAAATAAGACCGTGAAAAATCTTGAGCCGACGTTAAGAGCGGAAATCACAATATAATTTTTTATTTACTGTATATTCTTTTCCCTCCCAAAAGGTAACAGCGTGTTCTGCCCCGCCGCACAGACCTGCGGTCAGGAGTTTTGCAAATATCTCAGCATATTTGTAGTTAAGAGCAGAGTTGAGTTCACATTCATGAGTTCTTTGATGTAGGTAGGAATGATCGCTAGTATTTCTTCCTCATACCACTTTCAACGGAATTTACATCTAAGAGTTGGCTATTACTAAGTACTTTTGTCTACAATCCACTCTCTAAACAACAATAATTAACCCCGTTGACACAGTAATATTGATTTACCTGTTTGCACGCATTTCAACTAACACAATAACCAAGCGACTCACTATCTAATGATGTAGGTATCTGAGGAAATAATGTGCTGATGTCCTCCGAGTAGTGTGAGGACATCTTCGTTGAATTTCAGATCCTACGAAGGAGTAGAAGTAAGTTCCTGAAATGTATGAATTTCTAAGGATAGAAAAAACGTCACTCGAATATTCACGCATCAATGATAGAACAGAGATGTTATTAGGAAAAAAAGAGAGGTGAAAGAGGAGACACTTTGTTATGGAAAAATCTGCATTCTGTACGAAGAAGTAAACCTATGAATTTTCCCCTCTTCATTTTACATTGCTGAACAGCCTTTACAGCCTAGTGCATTTTCTCACAGTAGCCCACGGATCGCTATCGATGAAGCACCAACCGAAACTGCGCAGATGCCAGTTACTTCCTAAACACTCAAGAAGGATAGAGTTCTATGGCGAAACCACTTTTCTGACTGCCATATATTCCAATTTAAAAAACCTACTCATCTAAACCATCCTGATAGGAAATGCCACTATACGGGAAGAAGAGATAACCGACCAATACCTCAACCACTTCTCGGTGTAGAAGAGCGCTACAATGGCGAACAGATCTCAACGAGCACAACGGGACAGGATCGAACGACCAAAACGACATCTACGCGAACTCATATGTCTAGCCACGAATCCGTAAAGATCTGACTGCTAAGTCTATGCACCTCATATTCGATTGAAGTTGGCGGCTAAAACAATGACGAGTAAAAAAAGTTTGGAAGAAAAACATTCATATGCTGAGTTTCACACATAGTCCAAGTCGTTGGTATAGAGTTCTTCTTATCAGTATTGAACTAAAGATTCATTAGCGTTGAATGCGAGGACAGATTAGGGTGCAAGAGTGCTTGGCGTTGCCCAAACTGGTGTGTTGAAGAACAGGTAACGGTGCCACGAAGTCCGGCGAGCGTCAGCTAACCTTGTGCTGCATAGGTGGCGGACTTTTTTCAGAATGGTGTCGTTAACATATCAGTAAGGTGGAAAGATTTCGAATTACACAAGCACGCTACTGATCGGTACCGCGAAGCCAAATGAATCCATTAGCTAGAAAACTACGGTGATTGTGAAATATTGAGAACTTATTCGAACACTTCAGAATAAAAAGCTGGAGTCGCAGTACTGACCAGAATAAAGGTTTTCCAAGAAATCGATACGTACGAGAACCACAACGCGATATTTGGCGCTTGTAAGTGCAACGTGCGAACATTTCAAAGCACTGCACATTAAAATCGAAAGACCACCGACGACTTGTTAGAATAAGACAGGGAAGTCCGTACGGTTGCTAGTAATGCTGAGTGAAAACAGTTATTGCGGTGCTTCAAAGGTGCTTTGACCGAGTTCGTGTAACCCTTAAGAGAACGACCGTCGAGAGCCATCCCGAGAAAGTAGATAGTCCCGTAGCACATGATTGTCGACTGATTCTGAGTTCATTCATGGTTAAGTTAGTCGTGAACAAATGGAGCGAATTAATCTGGCCTCAGTACACCCAACAACTTACAACTGGTAGCTGTGTGGACTTCCAAAGAAAAGAAAGTCGAAGAACTCGGCAAAACCCAGTGTGTTTGGCCTATCGTTGTTTTTTGCCCCAAAATGTAATCTGCGCTAAAGTGTATGATTGAGAAGTCGAAACACTAAGGTGTTGTCCATTTAGGACGAAGGGAACTCAAAAGTAAACCATAAAAATGAAATCACTTCAGTTTTAACCATTCTGTTACAAGATTTTTACACTAGTCGTAGATTGTGCCATTAGTATTGCGGCGACTCGCTTCCGACTTTCTGGTTACATCAAAATTTGCGAACATGGAAGACAATAGTGATGGGAAAAAGGTCTAGTGATGGTTGTACTGAAAACAGCACTCCCATGTACTTCATCGGGATGAGAAGCGCTTGGCGTGCAGGGATCAGGAGTCCTGTGGTGAGCGGAGCCAGATGGAAGGACTCGACGGTGAGCTTAGCTGGAGCCGCAGCAACCGTCTACGCTCAGACGCTCCACGTTTCTCACGCAGCAGTTCGAATCGGTTTGCTCGCATGGACAGGACTCTAACATTTACGAAGAGAGTTTTACTACCAAATTAAGTAACTGCTCAAGTAAATATGAGGTGGAGAAGTGTCAGTGTTGAACAACAGAACTAGCCAGAAATTGCTTATAAATCGATTGGACAGGTGTAGACGTGCAGCCTGTCACCTTTCAGGACTTGAACCTCTTCATATTTGCGACGAAACGAAACATGTTTATTTTAAGCAATGTGGCACGTGACAATACAGAGGTTGGCCAAAGAAACAGAATTTCTGGATCACATAACTGGGTCTTGACTTTCGAGCCAAACGACATTTCTAAGGAAAGTCCAGTTCTTTTCCCTACTGCATCGAATGCAGTTCGTTGGGGCTTACAGACTCGATAAGTAGACTGCGAGTAATTGCAAATCATCGAATACGAACTGCAAAGCTCGGTGTCTCCTGTGTCGTGTTGTTTTCCCATCGTTCTTCCATAAATTTTGTGACGTTTCAGTTTTCCAGAAGCTGGTCTCATGATCTCCTACGTATTCATAGACCATACTTGTAGAGCTGTACGAATATGAAGACCTCTATGGATACGTTCAGATCCAGACACAATGCCAGTTCTCAGGTTTGCTTTGCATAGCTCCCACAGGGGCATTTGACAGCATCATTGAACCGATATCGTACTTTGCCTTCCATTTCATTGAATTCTCTGACGATATGTGCTAAAATCAACTCTGTCCCACTCATTAAAATCTACTTGAGATAGATCAGACGCTTTTCGGATACTGTGCAATCGGTACGTCCGCAATGCACCCGACTTCCCGTCCGTGATTCTGCGACGCTTCAGTTTCGACGTATTGGCGGCAATATAGGACTGTTTAAAGACCGGTGGCCGTCGACGCATGGATCCAGAGCACTGCGAGTTTCTAGCTGAAGATGAACTGATCCAAGTAAGTGGTAAGTTCCACAAAGGGCGTGTGTAGCGGAGTGGTCTGAGATACCCTACAGTGCACATGGGGCCGAACTCCGCCCCAAAAACTCACCACGCCTTCCATGCTTTCGGAGTCGGCGAATTAGTACCAGACTTGTCTGAGAGAGCAGCAGCACTGGCTGGATACATCAGTGGGTCACCGCGATTTACAGTGTAGGCCAGATATGCATTCAATCACCTCAAGGGAGGCTTGGTGAAGTCGAATGCATGGCGCATACCTCAGAGATTGATCACCGCCGGGAGCTTTGTCCTCTTTATCCATTAATTGGTTAGTTTCTTAAGTCATCACATGGTCACATTCAGTCCTTTTTTCCATCTTTAACGTTTTTCTTTTGCGTTTTGTCTATTTAAAATCCTTGTTAGTTGTCTGCTTATGTGTTGTCATTCTAATGGCTGTGCTGTGCTCTTCTAGATCATTCCTCGTAGAAATGAACCTGTCATCCACCTTGTGTGTGGTGATGTTGGACCGCTAGAAGCAGGAGTGCCTGTGAATGTTCCCCTTTGGCTTGCAGTTGATCTCAGAAGGAAGCAACAATGTGAAATTGTGGTTTGTTCCGTTCGTTACTATTGCCAAGTAGATTCGTCTCTAGCGTGAATAGTAAACTCAGAGATGCTTCGTTTTATCGATTAAGTGTTGCGGGTTCGCATTTGAAGTGATTTTATACTTTCAAATTTTTTTTTCATAGACTTTCCTCATTCTGATGGTATCTAGTCGCTGTGGTTAAGTTCTTAGATCATCTATGAACAGTCGAATATTTCCAGCAGTAATTCTTTGTATTCTTGTTGAGCAAACGCGAGGTGTTATTATTATTTTTTCTTCACAAATAAGCTGACGTTTCGGCGAACTTCGCCTTCTTCAGAGCCTGGAAAGGTCAAGTTGACAGCAATCTACTCGATCAAACGCCTCCATAACGCCTCTTGGTTTAGCGTTTTCTTTGTTTGGTTATGGAGGCGTTTGACCGAGTAGATTGCTGTCAACTTGACCTTTCCAGGCTCTGAAGAAGGCGAAGTTCGCCGAAACGTCAGCTTATTTGTGAAGAAAAAATAATAATAACACCTCGCGTTTGCTCAACAAGAATACAAAGAATTACTTGATCAATGCCGAGGTTAATAGAAAGTCGGTCGTGGAAGTTACTTCCAGCAGTATAGGGTAATAAAGCAACTTAGTATAGTTCTTATATGCGTATTCGTTAACTTAGGTATTCAGTACTAAGGACCTAAGTCCTTTCTAAACTTCTGTTCCATGCATCTTCCTACTCATGGAAAACGAGTATCAAGGTGAAATGCCACTTAGTCGCAGTTCTACGCTGTTTGGATTTTCGTAAGAACCGGACATTTACTACTTCTGAGGAGGTTATTGTGTTCTTGCACGCGTTAATTTATGAGAAGCCTTTGTAAAATATTTTGAAGTTAGATATTTCTGCATCCCAAATACTCCATAGCTGCATATTGGCGTTTTGGGTTTTCTATCGGGCATGTTGGTTGCCAAATGGAAGTCTTATGCACTTATTTGAAACTAGTAATAGTAAGAATGAAGCATTTACTATAAATGTTTACATTTTCATGACCTACCCGTCAAGGTTTCCCACTATTCGCCGTTAGGATGTGTCATGCAGAACTGTACTTACTATCGAGTGTAATCAAAGTTCCCTCAGTTTTAAGAGCTTCTTCCTGAAGTGTTACAATGCGTTGATAATCCTCACCACCCCCTTCCCATGTTTGTTGAGTTGTTCACATTTAACTAATTTTTTTGTAAGAGCATACATATTCATACATACTGTGAACGTTATAAGTTTTTTCGAGAATTTTACTTCTTTGCCACAGACTTTTTGGAGAGCATGAGGTTCTTGCTCAAGAAGAATTATGCGGTTATAATCTTCATAAACAATCTAAGTCTGCAATCCGAGGTCTCTTTACTTCAGCCACCACATTGGTTCTGTCTCGAAGAGCTGAAACGAATAGTTGCTATAGAAGGTGACACAGTCGGTCTTTCTCGGCTTCCTCCGTATATTTTTGAAACTTCCAACATATTAGTTCGAGCTGCAAAAGAGGACATTGTTAATGGAGATCAGGTACTTTTGTTTCATGCGTTGAAGTGCAAATTGCCTACAGTGACGTTGAAATTATGCCGACCTTCTCAAGTGGCTTAAGAAATACGAAAGAAAATGGGTTCAATATGTATAACAGACTAGTATGCTCATTACTAGTTACTTCTTCACATATTTATGCTTTTAGATAAAAGTGTTGATGCAAGACTTATGGGATAAGCGGGAGGCCAAATTACGGACCTCGTCCTTGAAGCTTCTTTCTCAGGTTTGTCTGTTTCTTTCTTCTTGCGTAAACTGTTAGTGACTCTTCCAGCATACACATGCCCATGTTCGTCTTGATGCTGTACAACCACTAGAAGTGACTTCCATTCGTCCCAATCTATCCGCTTGTAAGGAAGTTGCCAAGCTCGTCCGCAATGCTCATAGTGTTCAACCTGATTAACGTTTTTTTTTTATATATAAAGCCACTCCAAATTCTGCCACCGTCCAGTTTGTTGTTAATACGTGCTTTGTTTTGTGTGTAATCATTTAATCATAGTATTTTCTGCTTATTCTGGTGTGCTGCTCATTCATCTGACTTTCAAAGTTTTGCTTTCTGATTTGGCTTAGGTGTTAAATACAATTACTGATTGTTGGTAGACCATCTTGTGTGTTAGTGTGATCTTAGTTCTTGACTGAGAATATTGTGTGTGTCTTCTTCCACTAAGTCCAAAAATGGGGATCCGCGAAACTGGTGAAGTATTCTGTAAAACTAAAAACATGGACTCGACGGTATCCCTGCTTCCATAGGTTAGAGAAAGAGGATCTATTGACTGAAGCGCTATTGTTGCATTTATTACTCTAGTTACCTGTTGCTGTAACTTGTAATTAGTATTGTGTTACGAATCCTATCTCAAATGTCCCACATGAGAGGTAGAGGGAGTTTCTAACTTTGAACATGCTGGAATTAACTAATATATCATTCAAGCCCTGTGATTTCACTTAGTACACCTGCGACAATGTGCATTGATTCCAATGGGTATCTGACGATAAAGAGATGGGCGTGTTGAGTTGGACACCAAGCGATTAATATGATATTGTTCGGAGTTATTATAGTCGAAAATAAGTGTTTCTCAACTCGGACCAAAGTATCTTACACCCATTGTGTGCTGTACTAATTGAAATAGGGCCGTTGGATTCAACAGATTTCGACAAAAGAAACAAGCTCTTTTTACTACAAAATAAATGCTGATGTCCTCAGGTGCTATTCTCTTCCGCCTTTCCTCTCCAGCAGGACATATTGTTCCCCTGATATACGTTGTTGCTCTTACGCGGAACAGTTTAAGGAACCGTATCCCTTTGTCTTTTATGAAAATCTGGATCTGAAAGGAATAGACGATAACGTCTAAGCCATTTTCGAAGTCATCGACTAGGTCATTTCCATAAAGCATTAGGTCGATAATTTCTTCCAGATTCGCATTAAGTTTTAAGCTTCTCAAGTACTATGACTTTTGGAAAACCTTTAAGTTATGGAGAACCTCGTACCTACCAGAAAACCTGTATCGTCTGTTACTCGTTGAACAGTCAGATCAGAGCTGTGTTGGACCTATTTGAGAACTGGAAACTATGTCTTTTTGTCAATGAAATACAAGTGCTGCTATTACCAAGAGATATTACTTTGGACTCTACAAGCAGTTTTTCGCTTTCCGTCAGGATTCGCGTTTCTAACCGCAACGAAGAGAAAGTACGAAGAAAATAGGACCTCATACTATGAAAAAACGTCTCCGAGTAAACTATCGATGTATGTTGGTACAGTGCTCGCCTAGGGAATTTTAGAAATCTGAATTTTATCGGAAGTCAGCGAAAAGCATGCGTTATTGCGAACATGTCAATCTGCAACTGAATAAGAGATACTTCGACGCCGTGACGAACAAACATCCATGCACAATAGGCCATCACGCACAAGTGAAATGAGAAGACTCTCGGCCCTAATCAATCTATGAAGGATGCGCCACGCATCCGGCTTCATTCGACATCCTTGGAGATGACTAAATGCATATCGAGGCTTTAGAGTGACTCAATGTGGCCCAACGATGTATCGAGCAAGTGCTGCTACTCTTCCAGACGGGTCTGGTATCAATTTGCTAACCCCAGACGAATGGAAGGCTCGGTGAGCTTGGGCGCGGGATCGATCCCACGTGTATTGCAGTACGTGTCCGACCACTTCACTACACGTAACCCTCCAAGTACAGGTACACTCATTTCTGTGAAATGCACCTTATAATATTATATATATAATATAATTGTAACGAACTTTCTTACTTATTCTTCTCCTGATGTTTCGAAAAACTACGCTTGGTTCTACAATGGTCACGCGTAGCAGTGTGACAACCCAACATCTTTCCACAATAAGGTGACAACCACTTAGTCAGGCAGAGATTAAAATTTAAAAAGAATAATTTCTTGTCCCATGTTTTACTAGCTGCGTCAAAACATTTATAGTCACAAACGTACAATGGTCAGTGTTCATACTGACAATACATTTAAATAAAGCAAAAAAAATCGCACGTAAAAATAAGACCAGTGAAAAAGTTACTTTACAGAAAAAGCCAGTCAGTTTACACTGATCAACTCGATATCAAAAATCAAAGTCGAATTCGGAGGAATGGCTCCAGACACACCACTAGAGCCGTACCCTAGGTCGGGTGAAATTGTTAGTTTGGCCCGTTGCCCAACAGACATCTGAAAGTAAAAATAATGGAATAAATTAGATAACTGTTAAAGACCACTTTAATTTGGTTTTTTGTTAAATGGAGAAGTTATGCAAACACCAAGCCGAAGAGAATACGAATCAAAAAACCAACCTGGGCTACACCTTGATCCCATCCTTTGATGACTTCTCCCTTTCCTATTTTGAACTTAAAAGGCGAACCACGATCACGGGAGCTATCCACCTAATCAGTCAAACTCATATAAAAGTTCACATATTGTAGATAGATTAGATACAAGATACAAGTGCTCACCTGTTTTCCATTCTCCAGGGTAAGCACGTAATGACACGTTACAGTTTGCCCATTTTTGGGGAAAGTCTTACCTGAAACAAAGTTTTAGAGCAGGATACGGCTATCCTAGCAAAAACTTCAAGAACTAAGCAACTACATAAATAAGAATAGGAAAATGGCAATATCTAACACCATTTGATTCACATTTTAGAAAGAAAACCAGTATATTTCATACATCTACCTTACTAAGAACAACCGTTCCATCAGGAAGAGTAAACTAATGCCAGGACCCACCACCATCCTGGTATCAAAGTCGCATGGTGGCAAATCTCTTTCTGATACACAAGGGCTGCGGCTGCCTGTGATGGTGACGACCTGGGGCAGACTTTGGCCCAGGCTGACCTTGGAGTTCCAGAGAACCATAACGGTTTATCTATCAAATCTCCAAAAAATGGTAATTATGCTGGAGCCCGCACAACCAGTGAGGACGTGCCACTCAGGTATAAAGTATCAAGCAAGAGCAACCAGTCAGACACAACAACAAAGGAAATGAACCACTATGAACCTCTGGCCTGCTGATGCGAATTTATGTGCCAGAAGCATCGAGATAGAAGGGCCTCGTCAACAAAGAAACATCGAGCATATACTTTTCGTTAAAACGAGGCAATGACGTTCTCATACTCCCACAGAGCCCGTGAACTCGACGCCCCATAAATTTTCAGACGACACACACAAACAGCACCGCACAACAAGCAACATCATACAAGAAAAGTAAAAAAGAAAAAAAAAACGTACCATCTCCGGCTTTGATTACTTCGATGTCTATGCCCATTATAATACGAGTAGCGCCGCTGAGGCAAGAAAAACAATGCTACACACCTGAACCGCATGAGGATTACTAACATGAACAACTAACAACGAGACGTAAGAGAAGCAAAGAAAAACTGGTTCTGATGAGATAAGAACGTCACTGCTCGTCCACCTCTCACTGGGTGTAAACAAGCCGCAATGACGTTTATGAGGGGCTTCCGCAATCTGAATACGGTAGTCTGCTGTGCGGGACCAACCGCATGAAACCCGACCTTTAATAGTGGACATGAAGGCCGGGTGACGTTCTCGAAAACGATGTTGGTGCTTAGTTTTTGTTTTGTGGTGCTACAATTTCCTACAAGGGTGACAATATTGCTCTCTTTGTTGAGATTACAGATGTTTTTTCCTTGTAGAGTCAGACTTTTCGTGTTAGATAATCAGTAGGGTTGAAGGCTTGTTTTTTGGCAGAGCTTTGTTCACAATTAGCTAGATTGTCGATTTGGTGCAGATCTTGGTTCGCATACAGGCTGATATTGAACCAGTAACTACGAAAGTGAAGGCGTATAGAAGTAAACCAACGAATGCGTCGAAAAGATTATCATTACCTTTACCTGTACTTGTAAGCGCTCATCCAGACTTTTAAATGAAGCAGATATTTTGCAAAATAATTTGCCTCGTGCGTAACGTAGCTTGCTTTCAATTGACAGTGAAAGTTAAAAAGAGTGATAGAGCTCTCGACGTCGATCTATCCTTGAGGGATGCGCCATGAATTCGAATTCATTAAGCATCGTTGAAGGTTCTTGAAAACATTTCTGGCCTTTAGAAGGACTCGAGAGGCCTACCGATGTATTGAGCCAATGCTGCTACATTCCCAGACAAGTCTGCCGATCCCGGAGGAGTGAAGGGTTTCGTGGGCCATGGTCGCGGTGATACATTCCACAATTATTAATGATTAGTGCGGAGGTTAAAAGGAAATTGGTCCCTGGATTAGCCGCATGAAGTTCCAGCAGGACAATTCCGATTTTTCAGGGAAGTCCTTTCACTAAGACAGGAGATTGTCTTAGCGAGAGAAGCGTTGCACTTTCTCCGCCACTGCCAAAAACAGCGAGTGGTCCCGAAGCTCAGACGAAAACGACCACGCGATGTGTGTGGTCCACCAGAGAACAGTTGCCAGGTGCATCTCGAAATGCAACTATTCCGCTCCTCTCCGGAACAAGCAGGACCGCACGTGGTCTCAACTGAAGAGGTGCGAAGAGGACTCCTACCATGTTTAGCATCTGGGAGAGATCACCTTTGGGCGAGACCAACGAGGGAATCAATATCGACTTAAAATTCTATTAGCTGGATGCTAAAACAAACTTAAACAGAAAATTCGAAAATACGCGAAATAAATCACTAAGATCAACCTTGGTTAAACAAAGAAGCAGCGTTTACGACAGGCCTAAAAGTCAAACTAGGGTCAATAATGTGCTTGAAAAGTCGAGGATCACCATGTTAGGAGATCTAACTATCCTTGCCGGTGCTCGCTCGCTATTGGGTCCGAGTTTCTCATTGCCGCACCACATTTTTAAGGAAGCCTTGCCTAGCTCCACCACCTACTCTGTTGCAGAGCTATACTTGAGTCATATGCATGAACAACAATAAATGTGGACAGTAGTACCAGCTCCTTTTCATCAACCGTTCTTTAGATAACAAGACCCAAACGGCGAAGTAGGCCCAAATTTCCATATATCTTCGAACGAAGCCCTAATAATCCCTAACGACTATCGCAAGAAAAAGTTTAGCTTCATCTTCACAGCAGCACAAAAATGTTGTTTGCAACAGGTTCCAGAGCTATAGCAACTATCCCCGGAATAGTTACTATTTCTTCCTATTACTCCATGTTTCTGTAGCAAGGATCATATCTACTGTTTCTCAAGTTGCCTAGCAAATATCGTAGTACGTAAATATTTTGATCCTATCCTAAGGAACTTCGTATAGAGGATTTTTGTATCAAATAGTGAATTCTATATCTACCTAGCAGACACATTCAGTGGGTCAATGGGGACGGCCTTTGTTATAATGCCACACTAGACACAGTATCTCGTGGCCATTGGTCACACCACCGGCATACTGGTGGGTACATGGTGGCTCATTGCTTCGGGAATGGACACCGCGACTCGCTTGGACGTAGCCACGCACGGCTAGCACCGCCCGTTTCGGGGGGAGGGGGCACTTGGCAGTTTGTTTCTACCGAGTCTTACGTTCGACGTCATTGCTTGATTCTTATGCCAGTATTCTTCCATCATTATTCCTGTGGTATTCTTGCAACCTTATGTATATAAAGGTTTAATTACCCAAGTTTTAGTTTTGAAAGGTTGCCCTGTGTCCAGCGTGGCGTCTTCTCACGAAGTCGAGCATTCTGCTTAAAGCTAGTGGTTATTCGGTGTGGAGAACTGACTCGAAGGCCTATATTCCGCTACCATCTGCGACAACAACTAGTAAAATCAAAAACTATTAGAATACCAATGCTAACATTTTATTTGCTGCCTACTACAATTTTTCATGGCAGGGTATTACGTGTGAAACAAAAACGGTGCTGAAATATTTGCAAAACTCCAGACCGCAGGTATCTGCGGTAGGCAACGAACGCACTATTGTCCTTTCCGGGGGCTAACGCGTTCATCATAGCACCATACGGGTCCTCTGTTTCGTTTGTCTCTCCGCTAGTTCTATCGATCAGTGCTATCAACAATCACCTGTCAACGGGATTGATCGGGGGAGCCCAAATCCGCATTGAACCCATTTAAGCTGAGGCTAATTGCAATCACAATGCTAACATTTTATTTGCTACGTACTATAGTTTTTCACGGCAGAGTATAATGCGAAACACAACCATAATGACACTGAGGTATTTTTCAAAACTCCGGACTCCTATATTAGATCATGTTCAGTAAGCAGTAAAGGTGGAGAGTTTGTGGTCTTCGCCAGTTAGATGTCAAAATAATGAAAAAACACCTTGAGGACTCCGCTTTATCGTTAATCATCTGAAGAGGAATTCAAAAATCAGTAGCAAAAATTTAACCTAGAGTGGCTCACAGTGGCAAACGTAGCAGCTGTAAAGCAATCAGTCACTTCGCAACTCGTAAATTCCTATGAAAGAGTGGAAGCGACACTAACTCGCTCTCCTCCACTTGTACTCATTCTTGTGGTATCGCCTCTAAGCCCTTGAAGATGGGCACGAAACCACCGGCTGTTCTGATCCACCACTCCGTCGGCAAGCATTGGTCTGCGTTATGTATTGTCTTACTCAGGTTTATAAATCTTGCTTTCAGTTTGTATGTAGTTAACTATCATTTGCAAATAAACATGTAGAATTATTTTATTATATACAGCTCAATAGTTACATTATTCTCTTCAGAACAATCCAGAAGGAGAACTGATAATAAATGTAACCAATATAAAATCTAAAAGCTGTTAGCCGACTGTGATTGATTAAGACCTTTCTTAGAAGCTTTCATCTTTTCGATTAAGTGCAAGAAATATTCCATGGAGTATAGGATCGCAGCCATCAATCCGCAGTTCACTAAAAAAAGAACTGTATCCGGATTAGAAATAAATAAGAACCATCGAGCGCACTTTTTGGCACCTGCTGATATAGGTAACGTGGAGAATAAGGTTCTAAGCGTTGGTAAGTCCTTGACGGTGCGCCCGGCATTTGACTTAATCAACAAGCGTAGGATGTATTTGAAGGTAGATCCTGGCTAAAGATCCCTTGCGGTTAGTTTTCGATGTATTCTTTCAGTGCTACTACCCTCCCCGACAAGTCTGGCAACGATTTGCCGACCCCGGATGTTGGAAAGCTTGATTGACCTGTTGAGCGGGATCGAACCAACAAGGACGTGTGTATTGCAGGCCACCTCTAAGCACTACTTTACACACTCCCATGCTGATATGGACACGTTGATATTTGTTACAACAATATCTTTAACTGAAGATATTTCGGTCATCGTCGTTACCGATCGACTGACATTCGATCACTGCGGAATGAAATGGATAATCTACCAATTTTACGTGTGGCTTCGATTGCTGCTTGTGGATTTTCATTTCATCTTGAATGTCGTGGAATGTTGGTTGAGCAACTCTCCCTGGAGTTCTGAGATAGCCGGGCTGGAGCGTTCCCAGTTCGATTGCAGAGAACGATTTTTTTTCCTAGACCGGTCCAGTACCAATTTCCCAACCACGGAGGGATGAGAGGTTTGGTTGGCCGAGAGTGGAATCGAACTAGCAATCGAGCAATCAAATCTATTGCTATAGAGGTGAAAATTGCATAGAACAATATAATCCTACGAAAAGGTTGGAGGTTGTACCTACGAAAAGTTCTTTTGTTCAAAGAAAATGCTCGAAAAAACATTAACAGTAAGTGAACAAATGAAGTAAGTCTTGTAACGAACGTAGTACTGCTGGTAGCGCCTTGGTCCAGTTACGGAACATGCGTTGACGCTGGGCTCGATGAAACGTATGCGGATAGCTCATTCGTCTAA
Organism: Angiostrongylus cantonensis; assembly: GCA_009735665.1. Classification (NCBI taxonomy): domain Eukaryota; kingdom Metazoa; phylum Nematoda; class Chromadorea; order Rhabditida; family Metastrongylidae; genus Angiostrongylus; species Angiostrongylus cantonensis. The sequence goes on along the minus strand of MQTX01000060.1, from coordinate 362,128 downwards.
ATCGAAAACCCAATAGCCCGTCCGTAATCTGAGACATTTATGAGGTTGGATCTTCCCACTATATTACGGCTACATATTCTTTATGAGCTTAAACGCCTTTCTTATAAAATGAGGTTTTAAGGTTTTTCTTCAAAACCTGGTAAAATCACACTATTGGGAACCTAGCAGTAAACTGTCGAACCCAGGCTTGAATCGCATGCTGAACGTGATCACGAGATCTCAGTCATTTTGCTTGGTTACGAGTGATGGTGCGATATGGAACTTGTAATCATTATGTAGTGGTATCCTTTGATTACATTGTGGATGCCTATTTTACTGAACCCAAAGTTTCCATTCCCATCGACAGTCCATCAGACACCGAACGTGTAACGATTGATAGCGAATCTGTATCGCCTGCCACCTGTACCACCTGCCGTCCAATTGATCACCGAGAGGCTTGAGCGTGCGCCTGAAAATCTTCCAGTTCTCTCTGTCTCGTGCAAGTAACGTGGATTTTGTTCGCTTTAGGGACTTTCTAAGCTTTAGATGGGTAATATTTTTGCTGTGCGCTTGACACCCCGAGGAATCCAGTCTCTATATAGTATAGTCTGTTGTCATTCGGTTGTCATTCATATGCTTTAAGTGTCCGTTCTACATTGTATCGGAGCTTCTTTTCCCTCCTCTCAATTGCGAGATATGGAAGACTACCAGCATTGTCCCTTTGACTGCCCGTTAGGCTTAATGATCTTACATTGTGCTTACGCAGCGACCAGGTTTCTGACGCATACGTTAGTACAGGAAGAATCGTGGAGTCAAGACGATGGGCACGTATGCTTGTTCTCTTTACCACATCGTCAATGCTCTCAAAAGCTCCCCTAGCCGCTCGCTTCCTCCTACTCAATTCTGAGTCGCTTACCATGTTGATTTCAGCTGAGTTAAAGGAATTCCTTGAATCGATGAAAGTGGGATAGAGCGGTCTCTTGTATTCGCATGATAGTTCATTGTGCCTTTTTAGCGTGTGGATATGGTCCACCGTACTGAATTCTTTTCGAAGCACTGATTGCTCACATGGCTGTCCTTCGTCCAATATTCTGTCACTCCTGTTTAGGATGGCTCGAGTGAAAAGTTTGTAGACGACAGGCAGCAAGCAAATTGGGCAATAGTTGCCGATATCGTGGAGGTTACCCTTTTTGAACAATAAAACGGTCTTGATGGTCTTCCATTCAACAGAAGCCTTGCATTTAGACAGGAAACGTGTGAATAGCCGAATCGATGTGTTTGCGACTGCCGGCCGAAGATTCTTTAGGTGTTCAGATTTTGTCCTGTCCGCACCTGATGTTGGTCGATTCTTCACCGACAAAGTAGCATATGAGATTTCAGGAAGGAGAATTAGTGGGACGACATATCCATCCTCCTTTGTTTCATAACGAGGAAGAAGAACGCGGCTATTGAAGAGATTCGAGTGGTGATCGTTAACGATTTTCGTTATTGGCTTTCTGGAAGCTATCACTTTCTCATCTGGGCGTTGAAGTGCAATTATTTTGGTCCAGTAATTAGTGAATTGTCGCTGGCTTTCTGCTTTTCCCGAATGCTTTTCCTAGCCTTTCCAATTACGAGAATAAGAGCTTCTGTTTTCTCTTTAAGATCTTTTATCGCTTGTGTGCATCGTTTTGTATGTTCGCACGTGAATTCAGGGTTGGGTTTCTCGAGGTAGACGTCCTTTGGTGACTTTCGTACTCTCAACTCTCATAGGGTTAATATGAAAACATCAAGTGAGCGGATCATATTTTTCCTCATTGTTATCAAGAACGCCATCTTCTCAGCAGCTCACTAATGAATTGAGTAAATCCGTTTTTGGTGGCTTTGGCACCTCGTTTTTTCAATTAAGCGCTTTTTCCCCTTTACGCGAAAAAAGGAATCTTACATGAAGGAGACGATAGTCATGTCCTTTATAGAATTTTGACACAGCGACAGCGCTTGGACAAAACTTCCATTTACTACGATGTGGTTTATTTCGTTATGGTACTCTCAACTAGCAGACTCTCATGTCCAGCGTAGAGAGTGATCTTTTTGGAATTGTGAGTTACCATGAATGGACTTTGTCGCTACGATAAATTAAGGTGGCCGGTCACCCTGAGCGTTTCATTCTAATCCGCGGGTACCACTAACGTCTTCTCAGACGTTCTTTTGGGTCCAATCTTAGCGTTAAAATCTTCAATGATGACCTTAAAAAATCTATGGTCTTTTCAGTAAAACTTCTCCAAACCCATATAGAACGATTCGTCTTCGTCACAGCTTGATGCTAACGCGTAGTCGACGGAGATTGTCGAAGCCGGTAACAATCCACATCTTTTCAATCGTGTCCAATTCGGGTTGTTAGTTGTTCTAATGAATCAATGTTTATAACCAAATTCGGGTTAAGGAGAACACCGACTCCGCTGATTCCTCTACTTTCACATGCTCCGGGGAACAGATCTTCTCCGGTGTCGTAGACTGCATTCAATGCGCGGCATCTCTTCCCAGTCAGTCCGATGAAACAGTAGACAACGAAGGAAAAACATACCAGTGTGCGAGCCCCTGCAATCCCTACAGTAACAACGTCGTTTGAAACAAGCGCTGAATTCCCATCCTACGTGGATAATATGAGCTGATATGCTTTATCTAGAAATTGGACGACTAGTATAATTGAAGAAATTCATGTGATCAAAGGTCAAGCTGAAAACTTTGTTGCAGGTTACAGGTTGATTACAGATTGATTTCATTATGGGAAGCAAATTAAACCAGGACATTTCTTGACTCCTAACAATACGCCATTCATAGAAAAACTAAGTGCTAGAGATGGAATAACACCATGCGGGACGAATACATTACACATTTAAAAAAAATCTGTGGTGCCTTTTTTCTCTAGTATCTTTCGGTAGTGCTATGGCAAATTTCTGTATCTGTTTTCAGTTCATGTATTCGTAAGCGTACAGAACGTCATGAGAACATCAATGTGGGAAAGAAATAGGACAAACCTATGAAATCGTAGTGGATTGAACCAGCGACGCCTTGACATCATTAGAAGAGTCAGTTCTGGTGAGGACAACTCTTTTGCTGTCCACTGGAAACCAGTACGATACTAAACAGTGGTTTGTAACGCATCTTAAAAACCCAAAGCATACGTTTGTATAAGAATAGTCAGGATAGATCATGTAGTTGCCGATTGTCGGACACAGTCGATCCGAATACGCTGTGAAGTGGTCGTTTCGATGAAGGTAACCGTCGTAGTCTCGTATTTTGCTAGAAGCGAAATTATTTGCACTCGAGGTATTATACATCAGTAGCCATGAATTTTAAAAAGCACCGCATTTAAGAATGCGACTCTTAGAGGGACAAGCTTCTGACTAACACCCGACGCAGAGCAGGTCTCACTGCACGCCCAATTAATGATTATGTTTAAAAGTTATCGTACAGCACTCACAAATGTCTGTTGAAGAAATGAGTTCGTAAAAACGAATTCTGCCTAAATCACTCTTAAGTTAATTGTTTTAGATGTCCAAGACAAGGATTCTTCATAGACCTCTTCTGCTTCCGAGCCAAGCGGTGTTTCACGCTTTTCAAACGGCTCAATCTGCTCAGCGCACTATTTCTAATCTATGAAATGATAACTGCTACACTGTAATGAAAAATAATTTGTACCGTGACCAAGGGTAATTTACATTTCTTCCACTAGGATCAGTGAAGAGATTCGAAGAAGGACTACATTTGTCTTGGTTAGTGTTACCAATTCAAATGTTACCTCCACTGAATTAAGTCACATAGCACAAGAGATAGATGGTGTTTAAAGTAATTGGCATAACAGGACTGCAAGGCAGATCTTGAGGTCCGACGTAAGCCACGAAGTTTCATAAAGTCTATCATCACTTCTAGGCCAATCGAATTCTCGATGCATCATTGACTGCAGACCGCTCTGCGACACACACGTGGAATCGTTCCCCGCGCTCGTGGCTCACCAAGCCTTCCATCTTTCCGGAATCGGCAAATTGGTACTAGACTTATCTGGGAGGATAGCAGCACTGGCTCGATACATCGGGTGGGCACCGTGAGTCATTGTAAAGACGAGATATGCATTCAATCACCTCCAAACGATGCTTGCTGAAGTTGAGCGCATGGCGCATTCCTCAAGGATTGAACAACGCCGAGACCTTTATGTTTTTTATAGCACTTTTTAGTGTCTGTGATTCTTCCGCAAAGTAGCTACCACTACTTTACTAATCAGTGAAAATAATAGGAAATAATTATCCCATATTTTAATATGAGTTAATTATTTCGTATTAAAATCGTCACTCAGTCAGCTGCAACACTTCTTAAGCAACCGTCCAGAAATTATAAGGACATGACTTAAGAGAAAATGAATGTTAAGAAATGCTTCAACACTTCACTACCATGAGCCAGTGAACGATTGTAGATGCAGTGATATCATCGGAATTCCGAATGCCACGTAGGAACCATGTACTGGTTTACCGCCCTTGTAAATCTGACGCACAAAAATGAATCCGCTTCTGAAACAATGAAGCCTAAAGCTCAATCGACAATCTTTGAGTAGAGCCTGTTCATTCAACAAAAACAATCAAAATGTAAGTGTTGATCTTGTAATAGAACCCAGGATCGACTTTCTATTAACCTCGGCATTGGATTATGAATTCGTCGTTTTCTCTCTCAGCAATCGCGAGGTTGTTAAATAGCACACGTTTACTTCCATACAATAACACACATACAACATAATCTTAGCTGACGTTTCGGCAGAATCCCCTTTTTCAGAGCGTGGAAGGGTACACTAATACGCAGCTTACTGGGTCAAACAACTTACTTGCTTTTGCTAAGAGAGAAAACAACGAATTTATAAGTGTTGAAGTGGTAACATCAAAGAAAACTTTCCCTACAAGGAAACGGGAAACCGGAACTTATTCGTTGCTTTCTTCTAACTAACTACTAACTATTGCCATAACACTTACGTAATTTTATCATGGGAGCGTGTTTTTACAAAAAAAGAAAAAAAAATCCGCCTTAACAAATTTTGAAGAAATCAAATATGGTTATCGGTTTCGTCGCATTCCATATTATTCGAGCAGCTTCGCAGCAATAAGGTAAGTGGAGTGTTTTTCTAGGAACTTTTATTCAAAGTAGAAAAAATGTGCGTGGCACGCGTTGGCCGTGTAAGGGAGAAAAGGCCAAAACGTTCGGCGTTGATGAATCTCTGCGGAATGCACCATGAAAAAAATTTTACTTCATGAAAAATCGTTAGAGGCCATTGAGTTTATAACTGCCTTAAACAATCACCTGCGACGCCCGTCCAATCCAATCTACGGACCCCGGTGTGATGGAAGGCTTGGTGAGCCCAGGGACGATAGCGTCTGTATGGAAGAAGGTATATTGCTTTAAAATTGAAGGCGGCAATTATTTTCGCGATAAAAGCATTGTACTTAGCGCATTGCAAGCCAAATTGGTGGATATGATGTTTGTTCGGCTGCCAGGGCTTCTCTATTAATGTGTCGATTTCTTGTTCAGCAATTGCGAGGGTGTTATACAGCATATATTTACTTCCATAGGAAAATACCCAATGCAATACACCAGTAGCTGACGTTTCGGCAGCATCGCCTTCTTCAGAGCCGCTTTTTTACATGACTTCCAATGAGGAAGGAATTCCTAATGTGGGATGGTGCAGTCATCAACCATATCCGACTATAATCAGCTGTTGTAACCTTCCTCATTGAAAGTCACGTAAAAAGCGACTCTGAAGAAGGCGACACTGGCGAAACGTCAGCTACTGTTGTGTTGTATTGTATTGCGTGTTTTTCTATGGAAGTAAATGCATGCTGTATAATAGCCTCGCGATTGCTGAACAAGAAAACGACGCATTCATATTCCATTGCCGAGGTGGACAGAAAGTCGATCCCGAGAACTGTCACAAGAGGTTGTCTAGTTGGCTTCTACACAATCGCCCGAAAATTCCTTCTCCATTTATTCCATTCACGACATCGTTGCTGTGGGAAGAGAAGACAGGGTGAATGCCATTGTGCAGTGGCGAAAACAGCGAATTCACATAGTGGCGAAGTGAACTTGCTTGACGTACACTGTGTTATTTCCATGTAGGAAGTCGTACGCCGGAATGATCGCCGATGAGTAGAGAGGCGCATGCGCAATCGGACTCACTGTCAGAACTGCAATTCGGAGTACCACAGGCGTATCCGGTAACAAATATGAGAGCTCTGTAGATCTCCACGCTCACCTTTCCTCGTTATGAACGGAATCAAATTGTCGTTTTTGTCTACATAGATCTTCAATTCGAGGATACTACAAAGCGTGTTCTTAGTGACTTGATGAGTGATTCAAATATCGATCACGCTTTTATGCTGATATACAGAGTTTTTCTTTTTCTGAAAGACTTGTGTAGAAAGGAATTCGTAAAAACAACCTACACCGTCCACGATCTCGAGTATCCTAAAATATAAATCCGATCCTCCAAATTCTGCAGCATTTGAAAAACGAACTCTGCAAAATTGATATGGAAACGAATGCAAATTTATTTGTAAAGTTTTATCTACTAGGGTTATGAAAGTGTCTGGCTGAGTAGATCGCATCTCAATTTGACCTTTCCAGGCTCTGAAGAAGGCGAAACCGCTGAAACGTCAGCGATTGTATCCTGATATGGAAGCATTTCTTTCGACTGACTAACTAACTCAATTTTGAACGAAGGTAGCTCAAGTAGACGAACTCGGAGTGCGTCGCCCGAGAATTCTGCCTATATCTTGTCTTTATCTTCTATATCTTTAAAGCGGGTGAAGAGGTGGCACAATGGCTTGCCTAGTTATTCGATCATTCTATGAGAATTGTATAAAGCAGTAGGCTTGAATGCTCCATAAGGTTGCAATATGCGGCGGTGCTAGGTAGAGGTGGTCCGGTAGATTACTCACAGCCCAGACAATCCCAAGCTCCTATAAACCGTGTGGAATTTAAAACGTACTTCCAAGTTATTCCAACAACGTGAATCATCTCAATGCCTGTACCCTTACACTACATCCTCGCAGGAAGTAGTTGCAGCGATAGCATAACTTTGAAAGACGATAACGTAATCTCAGGTGAAAGTATCTAATAACATACTTTGTATGCAGATCACACTGGTATCCACCTCGCCAATACCACTTTGTACAGGTTCTCGAGAAACATTTTCAAGATAAAGCGTTCACGATTAACACCAGCTCGAAAACAGTGCGGAGAAATTCTATTCCTAGTCACGCTACCAGGGCGCGTGTGGCGAAGTGGTTGGAGGCGCCACTGCGGCGCGCACGTGAAATGCGTCCATGGTTCACCAAACCTTCCATCCCTCCAGGGTGGGCAAATGGGTACCAGACTTGTCTGGGGGGATAGCAGCACTGGCTCGACATATCAGCAGGCCACCGCGAGTCATTGTAAAGGCCAGATATGCATTCAATCACCTCCAACGATAATGAAGTCGAATGCATGGCGCATCCCTCAGGGATTGATCAACGCCGAGAACTTTATCCTTTGCCCTTTTATTTAGTCACACTACTCTTCCCAAAGGTCTACCGCCTCATCGTTGCTGGGATCTGTTCCTGGATGTCAGGCTGCGATGAACAGCAGGAGATTCATACCCCGGCAGGGTCTCCCAAGCTAAGAAGAAGCCCGGCGTTTCCACCACTAAGTCCAGCTAAGAGTAAACCAATACCAGGATCCACCACCGTCCAGGTATAAAAGTCGCATGGTGGCAAATCTCCCTATGATCCGCTTGTGTGGCGACAACCTCTGTTGGTGACGACCTGGGCAGACTTTCGCCAGGCTAACCCCGCAACTCCAAAGAAACACATTAGTTAAACCAGCAAATCTATGAAAAACGGAGAAGGTGCTGGAGTCTGCACAACCGGTGAGGATGAGCCGTCGAAGTATCTAAGTAAATTGCTTTACGCCAATGTCGACTATGAACAAACAGAATACGTAAAGGGAATTTCGTTCGTAATGCTGAACCTAGTGATAATGTAACTAGAAGTTCCAAAAAAATAAAAATTATGCAAGGAATGACAAGTAGAAGATTCGAGATAAATGGCTAGAACTTAGCCCTAAGCTGCAGCACCATAAGGGAAACGACTCTGTCTTTTTCAAACAGACGACAGACAAATCCGGCACAGTGGCTGATCTCGTGGCTAAGAGCATATAGCAGAAATTGACTGGGATTCTCTCACCTCTTGGAAATTGGTTAGATAAGAATTGTTCGTGCCTTGCAAACGGATTGAATGATATCCACATGACCGACGTTCTACTGGACGAACTGATAACGGTGTTCCTTCAAAAATAGTCAATATTGGATGAACAGCACATTCGTTGGTTCCGAGTCGAGATTTGCTAACAGAAGAATAGTTTCGGCTAGACAAAGGTGATTGGTAATAAGGAATAAAAGTGTTGGAGTCCAGCTCTCCTTGGAACTGGGCCGAAATGCGACGGTAGTTGGGCGTAGTATAACTCAGTCACTTACCTCGCTACATTTTGCACTAAAATTCGTCTTCCTTGTCGTTTAGCCACGATGAACAGAAGCGTCTTCTTCCCCTCCTGTAATGATGGAATTAGTGAGAGGGACTGTAAAGATATTTTCACAGTATGCCAAAAGAATGAGAGTTTATTTTAATTTAGAAAGGCGTAATCGAAGAGGAATAAAAAAATATTTGAAATTCTTGTCGAAATTCCTTTTTCTCCATCAAACAAGGATTTTTTGTTGTATCCTTTTTAGTGCATTTTATTGATTATTTCGAAGATAATAAGCAACGGTTTTTTCCAGTATTGGCTCGAAAGCATAATAATGATATACTAGCGTCGTAACGTAGCTGTCTGCAAAATTCATGTTTCATTTTATTATGTTTAAGCTAAACGCGTGTGGCGCAGTGGTCGGGGGAGCGCTGCCACACACACAAAGGATCGATCTCCGTACCCATGACTCACCAAGCTTCCATCGCTCTGGGGTCGACAAATTGATAGCAGCCTTGTCTGCGAGGATGGTAGCACTGACTCTATACGTTGACAGGCCACTGCGAGTCATTGTAAAGACCAGATATGCATTCCATCCCCTCGAAAGGATGTTCAATGAAGTCGAATGCATGGTACATCCTTCAGTGATTGATCAACAACGAGAGCTTTATCTTTATGCTTAAGCTAATTCCGTTCTAAGATTACCACTCGGAAGAGAGATTCATTACTTTACAGAGCCGAAATGATCTTTTACTCGAGAAAATGATTTTTGTGAACCCTACTATAGTTTCTATGTGTGCTTTGACTGATCGAGTGTTTTCCTCTGAAGTCTCAGAAGTATCCTATCAGACATTCTCTGGTCGTGAAGCCTCGTTGATCAGAGGCTGGTTTGTCGCGTTCTGACTGGTCACGACATGATGCAGTTCAAAATCACATCTCCACGATGACGCGACAAACCAACCAGGGGAATCGTTCTGATTTGGGACTAGATCACAATTTTAAACAGAAATTGCAATCGAAACGAACCGTTTTAATGAGAAATGGTTTAAAATCCTTGCACACGCCGTTGTAATTACTGCGAAACTCCAGTGGATTGCTAATTTGTGAGGAGTACAGTTGATGAAGCCACCCATAATAAACGAAACAGCTTGGAGTTATGCCTATCACTGAAATTTATCACTGGCAAATTGTCGAAGGTCACGATGCTCCTAAATTGGAACCCAAACATGCAATGAAACTAATTTTCACCAATTGAATAAAACTGGCTGCATAGCGTTTCTACTCTAGGTTAAATTTTCTACCGTATTCTTAACAAAATATATGATTTGACGGCACGTTTCTCAGCAAATTGCTCCTTTTAAATTAATGAAGGAGCGTGGCCCATTAATGCTGAGTTCCAACCTTCACAGGAAATCTGGCGCACTGCTGCATATTAATAGGTACGGAAGAGCGTGTGTGGCGCATTGGTCGGATGCGTCTTTCAGCACAAGTGAAATTGATCTCCATGCTCACAGCCCACCAAGCCTTCCACCTCTCCGAGATCGGAAAATTGGTACCTCTGGGAAGATAGCAGCACTGGCTCGGCGCATCGATAGGCCACCGCGAGTGGTTGTAAATCCCAGATATGCACTTCAATCACCTCCAATTAATGCTTAGTGAAGTCGAATGCATGGTGCATCCCTCAGGGATTGATCAACGTCGAGAGCTTTATTCTTTTTAGCCTTTTATTAGGTACAGAAAAACAAATTTGGGAAAACAAGCGAGTTCAAATTTGCCATCTCTGTTTAACATAGACCATATATATTTCTGACTAGCTGTAACACCTCTTTTGTTCTACTAAGGACCTAATTCCTAAGGACAGCATTGCCGATGATTGCAGTAGATCGATCTAGTTTTCCCATATGGATTCTGTTCCTACGGTTCATTTTAACCCCAACCTCCGTTATGTGTACGTCATCATTGCATCAAGCTTATAGAAAGATGACATGATTATTTCATGTATATGTAAGTTAGAGGACGCATATAGCGCCTTAAATGCATTCCATAACATAATAGATAGCCTTCTGCTTCAATCCGGCGCCCGAGCCTCACCGACCCTTCAGTTTATCCGGGTTCATCGAATTGACACCAAACTTATCTACGACGGCAAAAGCAGAAAAACGATGACTTAGCACACCAATAAGTCACTGTAAATCATTGTATAGCCCAAATATGCATTTATTCACCTTTACATTCACTCATTCATCGTGATGATGTCGATTTCATGGTGCATGTTTTGTTCTTTATTTAGTCCTTGTCCTTTACGTGTAAGTTTCCATCCCATCCCTACCATGCACTGATTTTACTCCTTCTAGATGACTGTGAAGGATTCCATCAATGAACTAAAGACTGAGCTTTGAAAGTGCCTTCTAATGGCTCTGGTAATTGGCAAATTTGCTTTCTTAGACAATAATAGTCCCTGCTTTATGGAGATTGTATGGCGTAAGATGAGAAGTTCTTCATAGTTCGAATAAAAATGTGGTACCATAACACACTGAGGCACAAATGAACAAGTACCAGCACTTCTATCCAGTTATTTCTCTAGTAGTTGCTAACCACGAAAGCAAGTGCGAGCTTGGCTGCAGACTGGATGCGAGTGGTTTATGTGTGAAACGACATGCTGGGTCATCTTTCTGGAAGTCTCCTTGGAGATCATATCATGAGAATCGCAGGATCCATCCCAAAATCGTGTTCATCCACATGACATTTGTCTCCTCATTATACGACTAACGTGCATACACGTTGGTCTTGAAGACAATTTTCGGGCCATCTGTGCACTGCAAAATTATTTCCAATAAAGCACAAAGGTGGAAAGATTTAAGAGAAATATGCTAACACGCAGGTAACCGTGAGTGATTTGTTAGATCTATTAGGCTGGAAGGTGCTCGTTGTCATCTGCTCAGCTCTTCTCTCAAACCGTTAGTCATGCATACTGAACGCCCAAGCTATACGACGGTTGTGCTTCCCTTTTATTACAACTCTCCATGTGCTGTTTCCGTTCTTGAAATATAGTACCTAGGATCGACTTTCTATTAACCTCGCCAGTGGATTACGAATTCGTCGTTTTCTGTCTCAGCAATCGCGAGATTATTAAACAGCGTACGTTTACTTTCATACACACATACAACACAATCGTAGCTGACGTTTCGGCAGAATCGCCTTCTTCAGAGCCTGGAACGGTACACCAATACGCAACTTACTAAGTCAAACACTTCAACAGCACAAACAGGATGATGAAAATCTGAGCGATAATTACAAAATCTACGGCTTCTCGAAAAATCCTACAATGAATAGTCTTCCTCGGTGGAAGACAGATGAAAAAAGCGGTGGGTTTTTTTTTTTCGAAAAACCATAGATGTTGTAATTATCGCTCAGATTTTCACCTCTCTGTTTGTGCTGTTGAAGTGTTTGACTTAGTAAGTTGCGTATTGGTGTACTATTCCTGGCTCTGAAGAAGGCGATTCTGCCGAAACGTCAGCTACGATTGTGTTGTATGTGTGCTATTGTATGGAAGTAAACGTGAGCTGTTTAACGACCTCGCGATTGCTGAGAGAGAAAACGACGAATTCATGAAATATACTTGAAAAGACGGAAATGTCTTAAAACCGACTTTTATTAAATCTGAACGGCAATAATAAATAACTTTTATATAGCTGAGCTAACATGAGGTTGGTACAAGCTTTATGCGGCAAACCTTTCGGGGCCTTCGCCTTCCTCATAGCCGCAATGATCCGAGTCGGTGGTGCACAGCAGGTCGCTGTCCCGAAATGAGTGTTCGTTGTCGCATCGAGTCGAGTCCTGGGAAGTGGGAGCACCGCTCGGATGGGGAACTTCACACGACGGTGACTCTAAGGAAGACGAAAGCACCGAAATGTCACGCGAATAAAACTTTTGTACCAGTGTTAGGTCAGTGATGTAAAACTTATAGATGGTAACTTCGTCAGCAGAAGGAATGTAGACGAAGCGTCGTCTCCCAACATGCATCTCGTTTCCATTGCAAACAAGCCACGGCATTCTACACCATAATGCTATAGTGAAGAACTAAGGCGATATTGTACTCCTGCTCGTGCTTCCCTATTAGCTAAAGTAGTCAACGGTCGATAGATTAGCCGTGTCGTTATAGTGCACAAGGGTTTTTTTTTTATGTAACAGGGGGAAATACACCGTGTCCACATGAGACGAACAGTAGACATTAGGCTCTATAAGATCAAACAATTGTCAGTTACGGCTGTGAGTCGCAGGTATTTTCAGCACATTTCTACGACCTCCTCTGTGCTTTAAATTTGGTCGTGCAGTTAAATCCTCTACGAAATGCCATTTACTCTACAAATTGGTTTCCGTCCAGGTTCTTCGAGAAACACGTAAGTATGCTCTCTGCAAAAACATGAATGGAATACACTCGGCGGATTTCCCACAAGGCATTTGAGAAAGTCGTCTCTGTCATCCATTTTTTCCAAAGTAAAGTTCGAAGCTACTCGTTTTTTGAAGATTTGGTACCTTTGCAGGTAAGGCCTTTTGTGCAGTGCAAATGAATAGCTTAAGAACTGCCTTCTGCAAATAGCGCTAATGTCCACTGGTTTAATGTGTGTAGCCATGAAATCCTGTCCCAAGTTTCTTCTCTTTTACTCGTGGGCCTTTTACTTCCACTTGATAGACGCCAAGAACATTTTTTATGCCAAAAGAAGCTAACTCTCAATTGGCACGAATGCTTTCAGCGGCACCTTGTATACCTGCACTGCTTCTGTAGTTAAAGAGAAAGTTCACACGAACGGTATGGTGAACTGACTTAGTCAAAGAAAAAGATGGAGGAGCAGATCGATTCAGACGTAGAAATGGATTACATCTTTGATTTACAAAAATATCGTCGATCTTGGCGATGAGCCCCAGAGAGCAGACCTGAGGAAGAATCTCCATTTTAGCTGCGATAATCTGTTTGAACACGCGCTCACAAAGCCTCCCTTTACGCAGGGCTAGGTAAATTGCTAGCAGACCTGTCTAGGACGTAGAAACACTGACTTGCTACATCGATAGACCACCACGAGTCCATGTACATGTCAGAGATACATTCAATCACCTCAATGATGTCAAATGCATGCGCAGCCCTCAAAAATTTATCTGCGCCGAGAGTTTTATCCTTTATCTTCTAACTCTGCTCCAAATCTCCCATTTATCCAATAAATATTCTTGCTGCATTCGTAAACTTCCGTTGATGTCGCCTATAGTAAAATTTTAGTTTAAAGAATCAATTATAAAACCCTCGGCGTTGATCAAACCTTGAGGGTGCACCATGCATTCCACTTCTTCAAGCATCGATTGAAGGTGATTGAATGCATATCTGGCCTCTACAATAACTCGCGGTGGCCTACCGATGCATCAAGCCAGTGCTGCTATCCTCGGAGACAAGTCTGGTACCAATTTGCCGACCACGGAGGGATGGAAGGCTTGGTGGGCCACGGTCGCGGTGATCGATCCCACGTGTGTGTTGTAGGGTGCCTGCGACCACTGCGCCACACGCGCCCTTTGGGGTGGCGAACACCAGAGATTCACAGAAGCGCTTTTACTTTGCTCATCCAAAAGTAGGACGTTGCTACCGCATGCTACGTTTTATCAGGTTTTACTTACCAAACACAGTGCTGTCAGTATTTGAAATGATTTTGCTACTTATGTTGATTTGACTGCCATGTTTCTTACAGCCGCCCATTCCATACCATAGGTGTGATCTCGTCTAAAGAGGTCTTTCTCTTTAAATTCCTAGGTGTAGGGAACAGCTCTTCAGACCTATTGGCGATACTGAATCTATGTCTCACACTCCAACCAGACAGTACAAAACCCCGATGAAAAACCTCTGTAAACAACAGAAGCGTTGACATGACAGCATTGCGCGGTGATGTTGAAACCAGGCTTAAGATTACATTTTGGAAATAGCAGAAAAACCTGGGAATTTGGAATAACTCGTATTGAATAATCAAGTAAATAGAAAGCTTTCAATTAAAATTTCTTTGCCAATGGTACCGATCGGTTGAACTCGCTGAGAGAGTCGAAGCGAAGGGCCTGCATGGTGTGGTGGTGAACGCATTATCTCCCGGAAAGGGTAATAGTGCGTTCGTTCCTCACCACAGACAACGGCCGAGAGTTTTGCAGATGTCTCAGTATTATTGGGGTTATATTTAGTATTCAGTTCCCTGTTCCGTTCCTTACAAACGCGCTCGTTGGTGGTGCATGTTGCTTTTTGTTTTAGAGTGGGGATAACGCATTGCTCAAAAAATTGTCAGCAATGGGTTTATAGAGCAGAAATGTCCCAATAAATCTTATTTCTTTCCTCAGAATTGCTACGAAACAGAAAAACTCACGCCTATACGCTGGCTCGTTTATGTGCTCTCTCCTTACATCAAAGTAATCATTCTTTTTCTTGATAATGACGGAATGAGTCCAACAGGCTTGGAATCCTTTCTGTAATTTATGTAGTTTGTCGTATAGGAAGGCCACAAATATTGAAAGGTTCTTGCTGTGCTCAAACCACAGTGCCTCTCAGCAAACCATCCAATCCGCTGAGCACTATGCCATCGGTGAGCACCTCAGTCAGGTGCTGTTGCAGGCCATCACTATTCCTTTCGATTACCACTACAAATTCGAAAGGGCTCTAGACTTTGGCGCAAAGTCATTCACCCAGTTGTATATGTCCTGCTTGCACATCAAAAAACACTGTGGTAGTTGCAACAAGCACGACGATAAAACGATTGATAGTACACATACCGCAGTGAAACGTGTCTGTGTGACATCATCCTGGAAAACAAAGATAGACGAAAGCAATTTGCTTTGTTGTAAATTGGAAATAACTCGATGAACTCACTATAAACACCAGTGCAACGAAGTAGCAGGACTTACTACTATCTTATATCACAACGATACTGAGATATTTGCAAAACTCCAAACCGCTGACGTTTGCGGTGAGGAACGAACGCGCTCCTATTCTTTCCGGGGCTAACGCACTCACGCCCACACCATGCAGGTCTTTCGTTTCCCCTATCTCTCAGGTAGTTCCATCGTTTTCCACGTTCGTCAGTTTTTTGAAAATTTACTGCTTACTACAATATTCACATCAGGGTATTATGTGTGACACAAACACAGTGACGCTGAGATATTTGCAAAACTCAAAATGACTGTGATTACTATCATGTATAGTATATCTAGCAGGTAATGAGTGAAACTATACCAAAATAAGGTCAGTACGAATGAGTAATGACCAAAACCAGAAGAGGTTTAAAAATATAAAGTACCCACATTCTCAGTGTTTACAAGACATTTGACAGACTGGTTATTCTCTTGATAAGAAAGCAAAGACCAATGATGACAATGATAAAACATTAAGAAGGCCCCACGAACGATTGGTGGCTAAGACTGATGTAAAGGCTAAGATTAAAAAGCGTTGCTTGTTAATTAATCCCTTGGGGATGCGCCATGTATTCGATACCATTAAACACCATAAAAATGATTCAATGTATATATTGAGCTCGTACATACGTATCTTGTGAGGCCTACCGTTGTCTCAACGTAGTATTTTCTCCTCCCCGACAAGTTAGGTACCAATTCATCAACTCGAAGGCGATGGAGTACCTATTTTGCCCAGGGTGGGACTCTCGTTGTATTGCAGGGCGCCTCTAATCACGTAACCAAGGGTTTGGGTTTCGCGAGTCATTGTAAAAGCCATGCATACGTCCAATCACTTCAAAACAATGAAAGTCTTAATGAAGTCGAATGCATGGCGCATCCCTCAGGAATTGACCAACGCCGAGAGCTCTATCCTTTATTTTTTTTTATCCTTTTTTTATCACAAAAATTAATTGGAATGAAATCGTTATCATTTGAAGTCATCACTTCGTTTAAGGCTATTTTCGCATTTCTGCCCCAACAGACTGGCGGAATGTGTTCCTTATCACCATCAATGTTCCGCAAGGTGGGGTGATCAGTATGTGGTTCTGTCTTTCGTCAAATACCATGGCTTTGTAGCCGTGTTCGTTTAGATTGTCGCTTTTCCTAACTGACAGCAAAACTTACTTTTCGGCGTCTAGCGTTATGATGAATGGTATTTTTAGCTGCTTCATAATGGCTTTGTTGTTCCATGCACACGAATACCTCAAAAGATCAGCACGTCTTTCACCGCAAGGACTAGCTGCGCACATGTACGTACATATTTTTGAGCTTTATATGATAACAAACTCACAAAATAAACCGATAGAAACACCGCTATGATGGCACGCATTCCTTGAAGAAATGAACCACCCTCCTGTTTTACAATGCCGATAATGGGAGAGATTCGATACAGTACGACCTGAAATCTACCGTATCATCCCACGTGAGGTAATAGAACACGGCGTGTTAGACAAATTTATGCGACGGATTATGTAACTTTGTTCTTTCCATTCTTGTTCAAAATAATCTCTATAGTCAGTTTAGGAAGATTTGTAATCTCTATAATCTCTCTCCATTTTTGAGAGGAATCGCTTCGAAGTGTGAGTTATAGACTCGGTTAATCATTACAGGAAAACAGTATCGCTCAAAACACCGATCATCTGCTTTGTAGTAGACGACCAAGTGGTCCGAACTAGTCGCATCACTCCCTATTCGTCCTTAAGAGAGCTGCTCAGTGGGTTCTCTTCGCTCGAAGTGCGCAAACAGATTCCTGTTGTCTTGCTCGTGGAACCTAGTCGTTAACTGGTTTTTCCCAGCAGTTGTTATTCCGATGAGCATTGACTGGAAACCAAATATTAGAAATAAACTCATCTTGCACAATCATAACTTTCGATAAGTTCAGTTGAAAGCTGAATTTTTTCTAGCTTCAATCGAAGGTAGACCCTGTTTTGCATGATGATAAAAGGATAAAGGAGAAAAGATAAAAGGATATGCATAATGATAAATTCCCTGAAGTCCTGGGTATTTTCCCGACTTCGCCGAGTGGTGTACCACTCCACTGACAAAGCACCATATGGAACGAAGACGAAATATTCATCACCCATTACATCATATGTAGGTGGATGAACATGGTGGCAACGAGAAACGCCACAGATTACCCTTTCTACTGGTCCCTTTAACACAGCACTGGGTTGCGACCAAGCGTATTCTTAAAAAAAAAAAAAGGTCGTCTGCACACGAATGTCGCTTCCTCGAAAATTGAACCTGCGATTGCGATGAAATTGTGCCGAAGCGGCTCTGCTCAGCAGCTGCGTCCAGAAAAGCGAGAGAGAAAATCATCCACGACTTCTACTCTTATTTATTCAAGATTCACGCGTTTTTGTCTGAGTGTGAAAATAGGAAGGACGGATGTGTGGACGTTAGGTTCTCCCTCAGGATGCCGATATACTATCCTGCCGTTGAAGACGCATACGACACACGATTATGCATGATATCGTAAACTCAAAATATGCCTCCTGTCTTCTGAGATTAGCGCCTAAGAAATGGATTTTAAACCGCAGTTACGAAATGCTACACAGAACTCAGCATGAACGTAACTTGACGTAGCCAAATAAAGCATACTGAACGCGTTTTTAGCGGCATTACGTCCGTCTACTTCTCTCGGAAGCGTACAGTTCCGAAGTTGTGAGATCGATGAATTAATCGCAGGCATTTTTAAAACCAACATAAAATGATCAAGAATAAAGTTCACAACGTTGATCAATCACTGAGCGATGCGCCACGCATTCGACTTTATTAAGCATCGTTTGAAGGTGACTGAATGCATATCTGGCCTACACAATGTCTCGCGATGACCTACCGATGTATCGAGCCAGTGCTGTTATCCACCCAGACAAGTGGGGATCGATTCCACGTGCGTGTTGCAGCGTGCCACATGCGCCCTTTCAACCAACATGGTTGCTTGATTTATCCGCTTTTTCTGATTGAGCTGTCAAAACGCCCGAAAAAAAACGGTATTTAAGGTAGACGATAGGTATACTGAGTATTATGTACGTGGCAGAGCTTCAGCTTCTCTATTCGATCGAATGTTGTCTACAGAAAGGATTGGACCATGTTTATTGACTATTGCAAACCTTTACTGCGATCGATTCGTAGGAATTCTCAGCGACACTCTGCTTTCTGTTAAATTCATGTGGCACCCATTCATCAACTTTTTTCACCTTCTCAGTTTCTTACAAATAACGAGCAATTGTTGAGTGGCTAAGGTTGAACTTATGTGTAACCTTCCGAGTAGCTTTCGAGAGTCAGCTTCGATCACTGCCTCCGTCATCCGCAGGCAGGAGCTTTTTCGCCATCGAGACTCACTGTAGGTTTTTCTAAACCGCCTGCATATTGTGCATCCGCGAGCGATTCCGCCCATGCTTTGATGACATTCCTAGCCATTTCTGCAGGAATACGACGAAGGTCACTGTACCAGTTTTGAAAATATAAAGAAGACGATGCGTATTTCCTGCTTTGAGATCGTTATTTCAATCAGGCCAAAATTAACCATACCTTGGTGGAAAAAAGGCTTCATTAATATACTTACAGTCATCTTTTCTGATCCTACCAACTGTAACGGCTCACAACGAAAGAATATGAAGGGCGTTCGCGGGAGTGAAGTGTTGCTTACTACATCGACTACGTGGGCGAGGACTGTCCTCGCCCACGTAGTACTCTGTGCGGCTGCTATCCACCAACTAACTTTACAAGAAATAAACGGCTCTGAAGAAGGCGAAACCGCCGAAACGTCAGCTATTGTATTCCAATAAATTCTATAATAACAACCTCGTGTCTGCTTATTGAAATAAAACATCGAAAAACAAGTTCGCTTACGATGCTGAATTCGCGCTCAACGGGACGAATACTTCGAAGTATGAAAAATGACCTGCCTCCAGAACTAATTGTGAGGAAATGAGTGTATAGCGTACAACAGAAGAAGTTCTAAGATATAACCAACGATCGGACCCTTCAGATGATCATTGTAGAAAAATGCGGCGCCTTTCGAAACGAATTGGACCCACTACGCGACTCCTCCTGCATCCGGCAGAGAACTAAAACCTTTGCTGGGGTCCACTCGACTCACTCGACGCTTAGCGACAATATAGGTGATAGTTGATACTGGTGATTTTCATTCTTATAAACATTATTGTTATTGTTATTGTGAACCTCCCAACGGTTTACCGCCTCATCGTTGCTGTACGGGGTTCCTGGATGTCAGACTGCGATGAAGAGCGGAGGTTTGATCTCCTTCGCAGGTCTTCCAAGCTGAGATGAAGTCCTGCGTTTCCATCAAGAAGCTCAGCTAAGAGTAATCCAATACCAGAAACCGTCACTGTTCTAGTGCCAAACAAGTCGCATGATGGCAAATCTCCCTCTGATCCACAAGGGCGGCGACTGCCTGTGGTGTTGACGATCTAGAGCAGACTTTGGCAAGACTCACCTAGGCTAGACCAGCAAAACTCCAAAAAATGGAGGTAATGCTGGGGCCCCGCAAAACTAGTGAGGACAGCCTATCTAAGGATCCAAGTAAGTAAGTAAGTAATTGTAAATACTACTGCTTGGTACTCTAAATTATGAGATTATTCCATTATCACAACACCATGATGTGCCCTAGTATGATTCTTTTTTATCTTAGAAAGCAGGTTGCAGTACACAATGCAACAGGATTAAAACCATTAGTTCCCACTTGTCTTAAACATCTTCTCCACTTACCAGTGCGAAACTGTCTTACAATTCCTTATCAAGACTTAAGTGGATGGTTTGCTGATAACGCCTTTATCCTTGATCATTCAAGCCACATTGACAGCCGTCTGGGCGAACGTTCCTAATGATTGAACGTCGTTTCATAAGATGATCTGAAACTGAGTGAGTAAACAAGTTCAAGACCTAGTAATAGACGAAAGGTAAGAAGAAACAAACAGCCAAATGGCTACAGTTTAGTGGTGAACTGCGTCCAATGCACAGGATAAGACAGCCGCAGAATGACCATCCCCGTACATATAATAGTACTAAACCTAGATATCAGAATGAATCAAATTTTATTTGCGGTGTAATACTTCTTATGCAGTCGCTGCTTTGATAGCAACCCTTGCCAACCAAGCCTCCGGTCCTTCTGCCATCGGTAAACTAATATTGGACAGAAAGAGAATCAACTCGATCTTCGCGAGTGACAGATACCAGACGACCTTTTATCTATGGGAACAAAAAGAGTCTATGAATGTCAAGTTGGTCTAATATGGAAAATTTTTGTGTAAATGTAACCGAAGGGAGATAAATGGAATGAACATATAGAATAAAGAGGAGACTTCGAGCTGCTGTATGCGATACGCAACATTAGTAAGTGGATGGAACTTCGGCTTTAATTCCATCGTATCATATACAATCCTGAAACAGTACTGTTCAGCAAGGACGATCGTCGAATTTCCACACGATGAACAGAAGACGCACGAAAACGGCACATTCATGTTGACCTTTGAATAAAATCCAGTAGTTGCTGTTCTCTTTCGTTTTAGATGTCAGCTATAACGTCTCATCGACTAATTCTTGCGTATAACTTAGCGATATCCCTTGTACCTAGCACAAATAATGTGGGCGAAAGTTATCGAAAACATAAATAGTTCGGTTTCACAAACCTAGCCTGTTACTAACGTGCGGAAGATTTAGGACAGAATGATGTAGTGCGTTGACGCTCTCTCTATAGCAACTATTCCTTAAATAGTTCCTATTTCTATTTCTACCTTATGTCTTCTACAATAAATGTTTCACTTGTAATCGTTATACACCTATTCGCGCACATTCTATAAATCGTCTCTTAACGACCATTTCATGCAGTTGTCTTGCAGATGACTGGAAAGGAATGAGCAGCAGTCAGCTCATTGTACTTTCCAGCATCTGCAGTCACAAAAAAGTTTCCGGACGAGCGGCTGTTCCCTTTCACATTTAGCCCTATCAGATTGCGCTAGTAGAAAGAACTTTTAGAGCCTCTCTCTTGGCACTGTCTTTAGTTCCCTCTGGCAAAGCTCCACCCAATACAGAACTAATACAGGTAGCCCATCGGCATTCGTTTTCAAGTGTTCGTAGCGTTCGTCTAGTGTTCATCCAGTACCTCAGTTCCTAAGTCCAAAATACTGGAAGCGAGATCCAATACGCATCACAAACAAAGCCTTATTCAGTCTAGTCTGGTTTTGGGAGGATGCCGTTACAGATATCGGTGAGGAATACTAGCTGGTAATACAACATCACAGCGATAATGCCAGAAAAATGCAAGAGTTTAAAAATCATCAGCAGACGTCTTTAGAAAAACCGGAGCTGATGCACAAACACGGAGTCGCCCGAGAAACAGTGAATCGTGACGTACGAAATTGCGAAGCTGTGCGTTAGGATAGAATTTCAAGGAGAGCGGATCAAGAGTGCCAGTTTGCTGGTTGTTCGGTGCTATTCGATTGTTTCGTTCGAGTAGGGCGACGCTGACGAATAACAAATACGGATAAAGTCTTTGCTAAAGGTATGCTTACTGCACGGTTAACGATAAGAGAGATAACAGGGTGACAACTAGAGCTTACCTATCAATAACGGTTAGAGTGTTTGTCGAAGAAATAGGCAATGGTCTCGGGTGCCTCAAAATTGTGGAGCGAAAGAAACTCGATATGCAATCATTGAATGAATACAATGCGGAACAAATGATCGCCATCATGAAGCACTACTCCATGAGCAACAGAAGTAATCATTTTCTTGATCATACTATGGATTCCAACAATGGTATACTGTGTAGTAGCCGTCAAAATCCAGACAAATCCGGAGCGCCTGACCCCGGCTTCAATCGAAAGGAAGCATGATCAACATTGTAGAATTTAAAGGAACTGAGACACGCTGTCTGGCTTCATTAAGCATTCTCAACAGATCGACACTGTAATCACTGCTTAACCCATTACGGCCCACTACTGCATTTCCAACATTCTTTCCATTTCCAACATCCAATGTCTTTCCATTCCAATAACATTCCACTACCCAGCTAACCACTTGTCGTCACATATCACACATTATTATTGTACGGTTGTTATTGCTATAAACTTTTATAACCGAAACTCGAGGTTGTCCACGGCAGTTACGGAAAAAGTTCGGCTTGGCGAATTCATACAAAGTCGAGCATTCCACGTGCAGTTGGCGGACGAAAGGCAAATCCGACCAACTCCCTAATCCATAGGCCAACTAGCACACTCTCTGTGATTACTGTACGCTTCGGCCATCTACCCCTACTAGAAACCAAAAACTATCTTAAATGTCAACTATAGCCTATCGTAGTCCAATAGATAGCTTGTCTCTATTCTTCCACCTTTGGCGAATTAGAACCTTCTCAGTTATTCTGAGCAATCCCAGTAGATCAAATTCGTTCATATTTAGGTTAGACGGCAGATCGAACTCGATATCTCATTCGGATCCCTCTCTTGCACAGAGCTTACAAGCAATGAGATTGGATTGAAATTGTTCCATACGTGTAGATAATACCTCTCGAGTCACACCGCTCACTTATTGTGAACCACGGTTGATTTCTTAACTAAAAAATTGAAAATAAAAATAAAAATCACAATAATAGCAAAATCGATCACTTCTTTTTAGATTGCAACATTACGTTTTAGCACTTTTTATCGCATAGTCCTCAATGGGTCGGACTAGGCGATAAGATAGGACGCGCTCGATCACCTTATCGCTCAAAATCACAGTGACTGAGGCTCACTCGACTTCTGTCCCAACCATGACATTCTGCCGACTCTAAGTCGTTTGCCTAATTTACTACCTCAAGCTTTGCTTCCAATTTGGACTTCTACCTGTAACCAAGCGAAATTTTGCTAATGAATTTTATTAAGGCAAGCATTGAATAACATAGGGATTGTCGAAAACACCAAAGCAGCCAGTTAACATACCTATGATTACATAGCATACGTCGACCCATATGGGGGCTTATCACTTTTGGGAAAACTGACCCACAATGGAAAGTAGAAGATGCAGCTTTCAATCTACATTCCAGTAGATATCGATCGATGAAATTCTTGTCCGATTGATTAGATTACTCGGTCCTTTTTCTTTTGCTCCCAAATGATTGCACATTTGCTCAGGACGAGGAGCTCTGAGCCTAAGCTAAGTTATTAACTGTGTAAAACTTATACGAGTATGCCGATGTTTGGAGCGAACATCATCCTTAACAACTTGTAGTGAAATGAAATTACGAATTCCCGTATGTGTTCAAGAAGTTTCCCCTTGCTAGGTGCAATCGAAACTGTGGGTTAAATCTTTGTGAGACTGTAGCACTCTCGGAGACAAATTCTCTTTCAAACGCTGAAGATTCCACGTTCGTTTCGACGTTTCCTATTGCAAGATATCCATTTTCAGAACGAACATTTTACGACGGTGTTTGTGTCTTCTTAGGTTTCTGATGCCATTTAATACAAATGCATGGCGCTTTCATTCTGACTTCTACCGCTTTCATGCTGAAAGCAAATGAAATCTTTGTGTGATACAGCTCTAAGTATTTCGATCAAAAACATAACGCGATGAAGTAATAAGCACCAGGGCTGACGAGAGGAAACGGGCAGCATGCGTACAAATTCATCGGGGATGCCGTGACGAAGAAAAAAACACCTGTTCATGTGTCCACCTCTTTGACGTCATGATTCCTCCTACCTCAATGTTCGTCTCGGAAACCTACACGCTATGTTATCAAGATGATGAGTCAGCGCTATCGAACGAGCTATCGAGGTTATGGAGGCATGTTGGACTACGAGAATGAAATGAGGACCATAAAACTCCGTTGACCATAAGAGTCCAAAAATCCTAATCGGCTCTACGGTCAGACTTTTTATGAAGGTTCCAGATAAAAATATGGTGCTCTTCTTATGCTTGTATATTACCCACCCACATAACCTAACCATGGTATGCGAAAGGGACGAGTGGCAACTTTGGCACTGCCGGCACTAGTCATTCAGTGGCCAAGGAAAGACGGATAACACAACTGAATTTATAAAATGAGTATATGAACAAAGCTTACGCTTGATCAGCGAAGCATTAATGCGTGCACAGAGATTTTTAAAACAGCAGAGGAAACTGCCGTTGATCACATCGATTAGGTGCTTGCTAAGTACCTCAGAGACCCTAAGTAAGGAGTAATATAAATAGTCATCAATAACAAGGATTAATGGTGCTGATCAACATCAGTGATGTGTTCTACAACATCTCCGAGTTTTCCAACTTACTCAAGTACGTGGTTACGTCAACTAGTAGACCGATGAGCAGCCAAACATACTACGTCTCATAGACACCAAGCAGGTTGTGAATGAACCACGGGAGAAGGGAGGTTTTGGCTGACCTGTGAGTTGGATCTTCCTATTGCCAATACAAGAATGTCCGTCGCCTCCCTGAGCTGCTCTACGCATTCTTACCAGAAGATAGGATAAAAAGGAGAAAGCTCTCGGCGTTGATCAATCCTTGAGGGATGTTCCATGCATTCCACTTCATTAGGCACCCTTTGGAGGTTATTGAATGCATACCTGGCCTTTACAGTGACTCACGGTGGCCTACCGATGTGTCGAGCCAGTGCTGCTATTCTCCCAGACAAGTCTGGTACCAATTTAACGACCCCGGAGGTATGCAAGGCTTGGTAGGTCGTGGGCACGGGATCGATTCTATATGTGTGTTGCAGCGCTCCCCCGACCACTGCGCCGCACGAGATCCCAGGAGACAGTTTGTGGATTTGTCAGTACTGAACACTAAAGAGAGTAGTACACATCCCAGATCAAACGTTCTGCCATTACGTTCAGAAAATGACGCTTTGATACAAAAAATCTACCGAAGAAGGAGGTGTTTCCACCAACAGAACCTTTCTCATTCATTAATGTAACAATCTGGCCAAGAACATTAGAAAGGAAGAATTTGTGTTTTCTCATGATTACTGTGGTAATTACTATTTCTCCATGGCAACCAAGGAGCTTTTTGGCTCATCGCAAAGGGAATTTTCCTTTTGCAGATTTCCATAAAGATGGCTGGTAGGGAGGCATATTACGTGGCCTGACGAGAACCTCGAATACTGCGAACTCCTCCAGCACGGATTCTTCGGCTTCTGTGGCTCCGCGCTTCCTGGGCGCCGTCCTCGACGACATCGATATCCGAGCACTCGACGACGGCGTTCCTTACAACGGGTGACGTCACCGCACTTCCTCCGTTACCAGTTGGTTTTGCGCCCCGCCTCCGGCCGGCATTCCGTCGGGCACGCCGGTTGTGAGGGTAGGCGGTGCAGGTGCGGCACTCGGGCTTTCAGTCAGGGGTTTTCTGTTGGTAGAAAGTAGTGGGCTGACTTTTTCTTCACTTTTTAGCGCCCTTTATTACCCGTACTTTCTTGTGTACAACAAAAAATGTTCACAAGAACCATTCTGCCCCTTAATCAATGAGAAAATCCTTGTAGTTTTTGCTAAACGATAGGACACGTCTCCAGCAGTCGTCGTACTGACACTGGCTGTAAAACTGCGATTGATTCACCCCACCCGGCCCCCCTGTTGTTTACCTTGAGACGATTTCCTTTGGTCGAACCGGTCATCTATTTTTGTAAAGTAGTGTTATCATCGTTATTTTATGTAAACTAAACCATCATTCTTCAATTCATAAACGCATCAATCTCTTCTACCAACAAGTTTATTGAATTCCCAATTGCTGTTCGTCTGTTAATGTTCTTTTTCTTTTCTTTTCGAAACAACGCGCTATCGATTGCTGAGAGCTCGTCGCTTTGAAGAAGAAGAAATGTTCGCATGTGTTGTTTTGACGGAGACAGGATCTCACTGGCGTTCCCGAATCCGTAACCGAGCTTCTGTTCTGCTCTATTTCAGGCGTACATCGCTAACTGAAACCCTTGGTGCTGTGGGCATCGGTGAAGGCTCGTCCTCTCATCTGCCTCAGTTGGCCTCGGTATGTTCAACCGTTACGAACGTTTGTCATAAGCATGGTTCAAGTTATTTGTAGTGGTTACAAGTTGCCTAATCTCATATTGTTGTCTAAAGCTTGCAGGAATATAGTTGAGGTTCTTCCTGAACTGTTTTTTAGTGACCCCATGAAATGTAGGGTAGAGATGTGAGATGTGTGTGAGAAAAATTTGCCACTGATACGAAGTCAATGTAGACAGAAGTGTATCACAGGGACAGCCGTCCAACTATTACCAGTGATTTGATAGTCAAGTCATCCGTTGTCGGTACATTTGTGGACAGTTTTTTTGTATTTTATGATTGTTGCTGCTCGTACATCCTAGTTCGTGCTGGTGGAGCTCTGCTTGAAAGCTGACTACTTAGCTCTTGGTAAATTGGTTGCTAAAATTACAGTAGACCACTTGAATATAGGCCAATACAGAAAGGATTACCAAGATTTACATGTACATACGAATATATACATTATATATACATGTATGTATACATAATATGTCCACGTATGTCTCGGATATCGTTCAGTTAATGGATGATTAATCTGGCGGGCAGTAGGATGGCATGGTGTGGTGTGTGGAAATATTGGTGACGGGAAAGAGATAGGCGAGCCTATCATCAATGTTTTTCATGTCAACACATTGGCGCAAAGGCCATGTGTGCTTTGTCAGACGGCTTCAGTACACAACACACCCTTAATATCTGTGGACCGCACGAGGTCAGGTGAAGAATAGCCTAGACTAGACATCCTTGTTGATTACCTTGAGCCAGTAAACAAATGTGTTAATGTGGTGAGCCGCTTTTCTGCTGTTCTTACCGCGAATTGCAAAAGGCTTACTACGCTACACAGCAAATTCTATGGTGATATCAGTTGTATTGGTAGCATTAGAACAGTGTGGAAAGGATGGACATCATCGCTGTATAAATTTATTACAGGTCGTCTCTGCCAAAATCCCAGTGGATATTGCGCATCCGATCAGTCTTTACTTTTTTCTTTCTTACTTAAGGAAAAATCTCCAGCGTTATTCTCTGCCCGTTGACAGCGACCAGAGAAATCGATTTCGCTAGCACTAAAGAGGTAAATAATTTGTTAATTTGGAAATATGCCGTGGTTTACAATATGTGGGCAATGTTACTCGAGAGATACAATCTACACGTATAGAACAATTTCAATTATATCTCATTACTTGTAAGTTGTGTGCACGGACGGAATCCAAATGGTACATCAAGAAGTTCGACCTACTGCCTAACCAAGACATGAAACAGGTTCGATTTACTGGGATTGGTCGGAATTACTCACGAAGGTGCTAATTCCCCAAGGACAGAAGAATGGGCACAGGCTACCTATTGGCATACGATAGGCTCTAGTCGACACTTAGGCCAGCTTGTTTCTAGTATGGGAAGATGACCTAAGCGTTCAGTAAGCACAGGGAGAAAAGAACATCGCTTTTTATCGTTCCGTACTAAGTATTCCCACGTTAGTAACAGGCTATGTTCGCTATGCTGAACCATTTATGTTTACGATAACCTTCGCTGACAATATCTGTGCTAGGCACAAGGACTACTGCCGAGTTGTATGCGTGAAGTCGTCGATAAGACGTTATAACTAACATTAAAGACGACAAACAATAACAATTTCTGAACTTTATTCAAAAGCCAATGTGAACAGGCCATTTTCGTACGTGTTCTGTCTTTCATATGGAAAGGCGACCACTGTCCTTCCTGAATAGCGGTCTTTCAGGATTGTATGGGTCCAGACATTGAGACCCTTATCCTCGTTCTATATCGTCGTCCTCCTTAGCGGGTCCGTGCTTCGTTTTTTGCAACTTCGTTCTCGAAGTGAGTGATCCTTTTTTCGTCGTTTGCTTTCGAATACTTTCAGGAGAACTAGTGAAGAAGGTTAAGGTAGGCTGGAAATGAAATTTTTCGTTTTCGTAACTATCTCATAAGATGGAATTTTGTTACTGTTACCAATGTTCAGATGTGCACGAAAGTCGAGTCATGTGTTGCTCAAACTAGAGATTTTGGAGAGAAAACGCAGGTTGAAGAGTACTTCTTTGAAGGTGGTAACTTCAATATTTTTGCTTGTATTGGTTTTTCATACTTATTATGTTTTGGCGCTGGTTTTTCGTACTTATGTTGTTTTGGTGCGTTTATGAGCTTTTAAAGTCATATACATAATTGGGCAGTCATCCATCAACTTAACATTCTTTGAAGTCTGGTGTGTAAGAAGCTTGCTCTAAAAGTGTTCTGTGGTATTGATACGGGGGAACTTACTTTTGAGAAAATTAATGTCGTAATCAGAACTACTAATAAGCCCTTATCTTGGAATATAAAGTTGGGAAGTTTGGTAACCTCAGCGAACCAATCACGGCTTCCAGGTGCAGAAAAGTTGTTGGAACTTTGGTTCAGCAGTAGAAGTGATAGAAATGGTTCGCTTCGTCTTATTCCTAGATATGAATTGGACACAATGCTGAACGTGGCTAAATGCAAAATCCTTCACTCAGCTCATACCGAATACATTGACAGTTATGTGCTGAGGTAAGTCACTGGTCTAGAACAAGGCGCAAGCGTAGTTCTTGTTCTCACCCTGGATCTCTTTCCAGTGAAAGCAGCTTGTTCATTACGGAACGCCGTCTCATTCTAAAAACTTGTGGTTCGACTCGCCTTCTTGCCGCCTTACCAAGTATCATACAGCTCGCTGCAGTTTATGGACATCTTGATCAGGTGTGGTCGACTTCGTCGATTTCACCCCTTAGTTTACAATCTTTTTATTGAACGAAATCATTTTCATAGTTCGAGACCGAAATTGTATTGATTTAATACTCACCTTAGCTAAAAATTTGTGTAGAATTTGCGGTTGCAAATTTTACGAACGGTATGACAGTTTTTAATACCACTTGTTATTATGTTAAATAATAAGATCATCAGGTAATTCGAAAATTCGATAAAACTGGTCACTGTTCGTAACTCGCGCGCCAGAATTGCTCAGTGGAATTTCGCTCTTTCGAAAAACGCAGAGTATTACTTGTGGTGTTAGGTTCTTGATTTTTACTGGATTTTTTAAAGTAAAAGATAGCGCTGGTAGCACTGAATCTTTGCAGTGGGACAGATTTACTCTTAGGAAATATTTTTTAAAAAATTTCTGGAAATATCTGGCTCTTCATTTCGCTTGACCCCACTGCGGAAATAGGACGCCGCTGCTCACCACAGATCCACGTCTGAAAACACCTTTCAGCGACGCTAAGGTGCAAAACCATTGAAAATTTTCGTACCATAAATAATGTTTATATGCACTTTCAGGTAGTATCGGTTTATTACTCTCGTAAAAATTTTCTGCGTCCGGAACTGCAGCCTGAAGAACATCGTTCTTTCGATGCCGAAGTTGACTATCTTGACAGTTTCTTCCATAGTACGTTTGAAAAAATTGTTGCACTACTCTGTTTTAGAGAGAGGAAGATATACTGTTACAGTAATTTGGTACTGTACCGTTTAGTGGTCTTATGATACATCTTATATCATATGACCATATAGATAGTGAAAAAATTGTGATTCAGGTAGTCGAAACAGTGCCATATTTTGTATATACCGTAGTTTTGGAGTAAAACGCATGTCGAAAAAGACATTATTTACTTTGTCAGTAGTTCTGATCCTCACTTTCCTTGAGTTTTTAAGATTTCCTATTTTAGATGGACATGCCTACTGCATGGGGTCTCTAAAACAGGATCGTTGGTATCTTTATACGTACCATATTCCGCAGCCTGTCAACAAAGTGGCGGTAAGTTAAAAGAGCATGTTTGGTCCTTATCCAAAACACCGATTTCATGAATGAAAAAGGAACTATTTGAGGTAGAAATGTATGTGCCCTAGGTTGAGATGATTCAGAGGAAAGACTTAAGCGATATATACCATTTCCGCATCTATCTTGTGGGAAAGTATTGTTATAAATCTATAGGCCCTGATATTATAGGACCATACATTGGAGATACTCATGACGGATCTAAGCGAAGACATTCTTCATTTCTTCACAAAGGATGCTTGCGAAAATGCAAAAGATTGCACGGAGGTAAGCTCACATAATCTTTGTTCTATTCCCTAAGAGACGCGGTTAGTGATATAACTAATGTTCACCACTGAGTAATCGTTAATGTGAAGAAAGATGGGGTAGAATAAAAGTTACTTCACAGTTAGTATTTGTATCACCTGCCTTTGCAAAATCTCCTGCATACACCAACACAGTTTTCATTCACTCAATGTAGTGCTGCTTGGACAAATTTTTTCTCACACATTGCCGAGATAAGCAGTCCAAGCATAGAAATACAATTAATTCATTTAAAATTGTCTTATAAAAGGCATTTTGGAATAAAACAGTTACTATTGGACGTCAGAACATCATAACCCATGATTTTCATCAACAATAAACATATCTGTTTAAACGTTTTATCACAAATTCATGAAATACTGGAACCGATAAGTTTTTTTTTTTTTTTTTTTAAAAGACGTATAAAACAAAAGCTTAGGTACACCAAATTCCCCATATCACCAACATCAAATATCCCCAATTTCGAAGTTCTATATGGTTTTGTTAACATAAAAGGAAGGGAATCACAACAGGACTCATGTGCTTTCAATTTGTGCAGTAAAGAAATTTTAACACCTTTTTTGTCTATGGGACTTTAGCCAACGGAGGTGTCCACCTCCTTCATCAGAAAACCAATCTCATTGCGAGACTTGATAGAACGCATAAGTTTTTTTTTGCGGAAACCGTCGATTGAATACAATGAGTACAGTAGAGGAAAAAACCCGTCCAGGAGAAACAGTCGGAATTGGTTACATGTGGCCACTGGCGGACAAAGTACTAAGCCACGCATGAGTCACATATGAGTCTTATGAGTAGGCATGGAATAATTAGTGTTGAGCTCGGTTAGCGTGAGTTAATACCAATTCGTTCACTTTTCGATCGTTTATTTTGCTGCACAAATGTTTTTGCACACAATCGACAAGCTTATCCAAACGCAAATCACTGTACTGCCGTCAGAGCTTGAGAAATATTCTCTAAATTTAACGATTTACATTGTAAAATTGTCGGACGAGTTTACCATCAGGCGAAAGTTATAGAATGAAAGGTACAAAACCTAGGCGGCGGCGGCGGCGAGGGTATTTGCCGGAGGGCGGGGCGCTTTGATCGTCACGAAACGCATAACAATCGTTCATCGCGCCAACGGACGAACACTAGCAGTTGTCCTATGTGCGTTGCGCTCAAAATTAGACGTCGTCTTTAATGTTTCGAAATCGCATACAGAATTCCTCTTTAGGATTTAGGACAACCAAATTGCACCCAAATACTGGACAACAAACTGTGGCCGCTAATGTAGAATGTAGAAGCCCTAGAATAACGCCTTGTGAATGTGGCCTAGTAGTAAGATTGTATTCCACTACACGCATGGAAGTTCTAGCACATTGTGACGATATGGCTTTAATTCAGCTCGTACATACTCTCCGACGATAGTTCATGTTTCGCATTTAAGCAAACGTTTTCAGTTCACAGTGGACTTAGTCAGCGAATGGAAAAGTATTATAATCTCCACGCGTTTGCTCATGAGGTATAAATTTTTTGATCTAGGCACCCCGAGTTCTTTGGAGCCTGGAGATCTTTTTCACTTTTCGTCGGTGATCATACTTCGAGTAGTGAAACAGTTGAACAATCGATGTTCCGTCTAATACAGTGTGATGGTATACCGAAAGTGTGTGTAATTTTGCCGGAAAGCTTTTAAATTTCGCATTTGGGACCGCCATTTTTTAAAATTTGTTCTTGCGAAATTATTTTCCATAGGGACTACTCCCACGTTTGCAACGATAGCAGGTTCTTCCATAATTTTCTCGAATGCCCTTCAGTTCTTGCCAATACCTTAAGCATTCTATTTATTGAGGAAATATCGTCCGTTATAGGTAAACTACAAAGCTTGTGTATTTAGCGATCTGGTATTGACCACATCGTGCCTAATGGAACACTTATTCACGAAGAGCTTTTCGACCCATGTGGATATAGCATGAATGCTTTTCTCCCAAACTCTGTGAGCATTTTTTTTTCGCATGATTCCATTTTCTGCCGTTTGTCCAATCTTTTGTGCTGGGTTGTGCTATTTACTTTAGGACCACTATGCGACTATCCACGTCACACCAGAAAAGGAGTTCTCATTTGCTTCATTCGAAACCAACCAAGACCTCGTTTGTCTATACAGACAGACGAAACAAGTTGTCAAGTGCTTCCGGTTTGTTTGACTTCCTTCTCTAAAAGCTGTGCTTTCACTTGTTATTTTTAGTCCCGGCAAGCTGTTAATGACGGTTTTCTCTAACGACGGTTCGGTGAGGGGACGTGAGGCTCAGCAACAACTTTGGGACCGTGAGCTTCCAGGATATAAACGCACAAACATCCAGTTTGTTAGACTGGAGGTTTGTTTATTATGTTATTATTTTCACACTATGTGTAAAATCTTATAAAAAATGCCGTCCTCCATAGTTAATGAGTGCATGAATTGCAATGCAGGCACAATATGTTTCTTGGATCACCCGGCACTACATATTGAACGGAACTCAGAACTTTTTCATTCAGTTCGTCTTCTCATATCAGCCATCCGCGAATCTTCAGATTTTCGTGTGCATTCGACTACTGCTTGAGGATTTCCGATCTTCTTCATGGATGCCGTTGAATTATGGTGGTGGTTCTCCCTGGGAGCCTGCGATAGCCTTGCATAGGCGTAGCACCAATTCCTGTCACAGGGTTTGCTACGAGACTGCCGGATGCCTACGTACAAGACGCCATTCGTTTCACTTATAAAGTGCTAAATAGTGGAAAGGGAAACGGTGAAGAACGTGTCTTGTTATGCCGTACTAGCTGCAATGTGTTGACTACACCATTAAAAGCTTTAAAAAAAGCTCTCGGCGTTGATCAGTCCCTAAGGGATGCGCCATGCATTCGACTTCATTAAGCATCGTTTGAAGATGACTGAATTCACATCTGCTCTTTACAATGACTCGCGGTGGCCTATCGATGTATCGAGCCAGTGCTGCCATCCTCCCAAATTTGGTAGCAATTTACCGAACCTGGAAGGATGGAAAGCTTGATGCGCGGGGATTGATCCCATGTGTGTGTTGCAGTACGCCTCCAACCACAGCGCCATTTCTGGAAACTGCATGTGTTTCGTTTTTTGGTTGTAATATGTGGTGAGAGCCTGTACAGCATTAAAATTGTCTAGCGAGTAAATAAGTAACCATTACGTGTGATTCACTCTATCATCGAGCGGCACCAATTCTCTCCATTCATCCTGCTCACCAAGGTTGCTTGGTGCGTTTTACTTATTTGGACCCCATGAAGAACACCATATTTTCCGTATAAGACTTTTTTCAAACATCATATGTGGGACCGCTTGCGGTTGCCTTGGACCTTCTTTGTGCAGGCACACTGTCGAGCCACCATGGAGTGAACAGTAATGTTATTTACCACACATGCGTAAATATAACAACGTTTTTGCTGGTGGTTGGAACTTTAAACCAACTTGACATGGGAGCAACAAAAAACTTATCATCTTAGCCCGCCTATAAGGATAAAGGACAAAGCTTTGGGCGTTGATCAATCTCTTAGGAATCCGCTATGCATTCGACTTCATTAAGCATCGTTTGGAGGTGGTTGAATGCATATCCGGCCTTTACATGACTCGCGATGGCCTACCGCTATATCGATCCAGTGCTGCCATCCTCCCAGACAAGGCTGGTACCAATTTGCCGACCTTAGAGGGTTGAAGAGCCTGTTGAGGCTGCGGTGCGGAAATCGATCCCATGTGTATTGCAGAGCGCCTCCGACCACTGCGCCACGTGGGCCCTATTCCGCCTGTATCAAAAAAATACATGGTTGATAGTAGTCCGTATTAACAATGTCTGCAGCACCTTAACTAGACAAGTTGAAACTACCGTAGCTAGTGGTAAACAAAAACCTTAACAGAAACGGAATTTGTCGACTTGACATTTTATAAAGATGAGTGGCATTTTTTTAGGTTGAGACTCTAGTATACGCCCATTTTGTCAGAAAGGACGGCACAGAATCATCGAGTGATGAAGACGATGGAGTTCTCAGCGAATAAGAATTTGATACCAAAGCCAACTTCCTTGCTGTTCTAAGCCTCACCATCCCCTACCCAAGTACTGCTTCTATTGTCGTATATCATAGACTAGGCTTTGAACACTGGTGAGCACGTAGTTTTGTTCGATTGACGTTTAACTATTTACCTTTTGTCAACTTATGTCTTAGTTAGCCTTCTTCATTACCTTAGTGTAAGCTTTCTGTCCTTCGTTCTTTTTAAGATCAACATTCTTAACTTCGTAGTTTGTTGAGTAGCACATAATGCAATATTTTGTCGTCAATAAACAGTCCATTGTATTTGTGTTTTCCGAGAAATCACCTTGTCCAATATCGAAATCGAAGTTTCTATCTACGATTTGCAAATGAAAACCGCCGATTCCTTTGAACAAGTGATGGTCGAGATCGTACAGATCCGATGAAAAGATGTCGACCAAGTTTACTGTGGTGGTCATGTGGTAACTTACAATTTTTGAGGTCCTTTTAACGTTTGACGTGAGGGACTTCCATTGGTTAGCATGAATAGGAAAAATTAGGCCATATCATAGTAATCCAGTGCTGATCCTAGTCGATGTCGTTGTTATTGCAAATTCCTACTGAATGGGGCCATAGAATTTTTTGAGGGAGGTTTTTTCTCGCAGATAGGGATGGAGGCGGCAAGATTCCAGAAACGGAACCACAAACTCCGTCTTTGAGAAAGGTATGACCACATCGATTATGATATAGCAGATGATAGCACTTGACCCAAGTAGCGTATAGCAGATGGTAATGCTTATCCTATGACTTGCACCTACACCTGTGATATCCCTATATCGATAAGGATATGGCACGTTAGAGTACTCTCATGGTAGGAGGTAAACAAGCAAGAACTTTGATGTCACCAGGTTTTGGATAGCCAGGATACTGCTCTATTTATGGAAGTTATTCACCGTCAATAATAACTTCACATCGATAGTTTTACCATTCTACAGCGACATCATCACTGATTGGTAATAATGATCGTCAAGTTTTTTCACGAAAATGCTAGAAGTGGCGCCCTTAGAGTTGTTAGAACGACTAGAAACCATTGGACTGTTCTGGCCGACTACAGAGTCAAATCGAGCATCTGTTGACTGTTAGCGTTACTCTACGTTCAATGGGAGGACGGATTGAACTGATGATTCACCAAAATTTGTCTGTGATGGTCTGAATC
The DNA here is from genome assembly GCA_009735665.1 of Angiostrongylus cantonensis. Lineage (NCBI taxonomy): Eukaryota > Metazoa > Nematoda > Chromadorea > Rhabditida > Metastrongylidae > Angiostrongylus > Angiostrongylus cantonensis. The sequence continues at coordinate 326,361 of MQTX01000060.1, read as the reverse complement.
CATATTTTTCAGTGGATACTTGGATGGTTTGTCTTCACTGATTGCGCTGGCCCCAGCATAATTCTAATTTTTTCAGAGTTTTGCTGGTTTAGCTCTTGTGGTTCTCTGGAGTCCCAAGGTTAGCCTAAACAAAATCTGCCCAGGTCGTCACCACTACATGCGGTCGCCGCCTGTGTGGATTGGAGAGAGATTTACCACCATGCGACTAGTTTGATAGCAGGGCGGTGGTGGAGCCTGGTATTGATTTACTGTTAGCTGCTTCCAGGGCTTCCTGATGGAAACGCTGGACCTCTTCTCAGCTTGGAAGATCTGCTGGGGGATGAATCTCCCGGCTGTACATCACAGTTCGACACCTAGGAACATCTCCCAGCCGCGATGAGGTGGTAAACCATTGGAAGCGGTTTTCTGCTACGGTACTCATTTTAACCCCTGCAAGTACTAGCGAAGGGCCACTTACATTTACCAATAGATGGTGTTCCGTGAACGAGTATAAACTTGTTTCGCGGAATACATGTATTAAGGGCTTCTCGCCCTCATCCAAATCTGGTTGTCGGTTTCATTGAAAATCGTAGTGTCTTACCCAGTCGAGTTACGAGATAGCCTAGGGCAATCTCCAGCTTCTTCTGCTGGTCCGGTGGTGGAAGAAGAACGGCCTTTGGTAGGTGGACAGCATGTTTTTCCTCTATGTTCTCTAACGATCATTTTTTCAGGGCCAGCAGAGGTGTCTTTCGTTAATGCTGCGTCTGTTCGGTTTAACGGGATCATTCGTAACTGCGACTCTGGTTCTCTTCATTATTTTGCACTTTGCACCTCCTTCAGACAACAAAATGGAACTGGTCTTCCCATCAGATTTCGATGAACTTCGGAAACTGGCTGACTTACTCCAAAATTACAAGTAAGAGACGCGGTGGATATCGCTCATTAGGTAGATCTACTGTCGATTAATATGCATAGAAAGAAGATTGAAGCATTCTGGTAAAGAATTTTCGGGATATTTGATTTTCTATGGAATCCTATTCTTGTTATGGACAAGGCACTTTGGCAGTTAAGGGTTCTACTATCAGGATTCGCCAGTCTCCAAGGATGCATGTACAGAGGTCGTAGGCGCCGTGCAACACACACGTGGGAATGATTCCCACGTCCTTGGCTCACCAAGCCTTCCATCCCTCTGAGGTCGGCATCTCGGTGCCAAACTTGTCTACGAGGATAGCAGCACTGGCTCGATACATCTGTAGCCCACGGTGACTTATTGTAAAGGCCATATATGCATTCAATCATTTTCAATGAAGTCAAATGCATGGCGCATCCCTTAGGGATTGGCCAACGCCGAGAGCTTTATCCCTTATCCTTCTATACATAGTCTTTTTCTGTCTTCTAGCTGTACTATGAGTATAGTTGTTACCGTAACGATAACGTGAAGTCGTCCGTGAAGTAGCTGTTAATGAGTTTTATAACGATTCCATATTTTGGAGGATCAATAGCTCCCTGTTAGATGTTTGTGACTTTTGGTACACTGATCCTTGCAGGAGCAATCACTTATCGTACACCGTTTTCCTTTTTGGTTATGCTTATATCTACAAACAGACATTTGCGATACCAGGATCGTTTTTCTTGGTGAGTATAGAATCCTAACTGTAATGAATTCTTGCTTCCATAAATATGCCACGTTTGCTCACATGTTCAAGTACATTACAGAATCTTCTTGCTGGAGCGCTTTTCGGCGTGTTGGTTGGTTCTATTCTCGTCTGCATATTGAATCCTCTTGGTGCGTCAGGATGCTTTCTATTATCTGCAGTTTTTATGCGACCAATCATAGATCGATTCTTCTCGCATCGACTGCTGACTCTTCGGAGAAAGGTACATGAATACGACAACACTCAAGTGTCTACATAACCGTATGGTTTCCAGATCGCATCGGAGCGAGACCGCTTGTTTCTGTTCCTGGTTGGTACGCGAGTTCTTCCTTTCTGTCCGCACTGGCTTCTGAATATTTGCTCGCCATTCATGGGTGTCTCCTTGCTCATGCACGCAGCTACGATCCTACTAGGCGAGTTTCGCGTATAGCATGAGACATGTAATCCTGTTAGCGAGCATATTCTTCTAGCGACATGCCTAATGGGGACGTGTGGCACAGTGGTCAGAGGCGCCTTGTAAAGCACACGTGGAATCGATTCCCGCTCTCATGGTCCACCAAGCCTTCCATCCCTTCGGATTTGGCGAATTGCTACCAGACTTGTCAGGGAGGATAGCAGCACTAGCTCGTTACATCGGTAGGACACCGCCGCTAATCATCATGAAGGCCAGATGTGCATTCAGTCACCGCCAACGATGCTGAAGGAAGTCGAATGCATGGCGCCTTTCTCATAGATAGATCGACGCCGAGCGTTTTATCCTTTTATCCCTTATACGCCCAATACATTTTTGGAGATGACATTTCTCCGAAGTCTTAGAGAACTTTTTCTTAGCAGAGAGTTCAAATTTTGGGATGCGGTGTCCTGCGTGGGGTATCAGAAAGCCGGACAGTACTTTTGCTTTGTTATTGAAATGGTCAATTGAAGAGATCCCCTGGCGGTTAAATACTCTATCTTTACTTTTGACCTGAAATGTGCCTTTATTTTCAGATTCATATAGCTACATTTGATCATAAATCAGTCAGTTCTGTTATGTTGTTGATATGAATCGTAGTGAAGTGAGTGGTGTCATCATGAGTCAGTTTGCTTTGTTCCAGGTCTGATTCCTTACAATGTGTTATGTGTTCGAGCTGGTCGTTTGTTAGCTGATCTGAACACGATTCATGACGTCTTGGATCTACAGACAATCGCCGAACTACTAGCAGTGGCGATTTTGCTAATCTCCATTGGATTTTTCTCAAAACGACGACAAAATAGTGATGACGAATTGCAATCCTCGTCTACTAAGCTATGACAAAAAGGCATTGAACGCCGAGGTGCAGTTAAAAATCAAGTAACCGTAGAAGACTGGAGTTGGCTACATGCTATTTTCACATGCATCTTCACGAATGTGGCAATGGGTAGGACTCATTTTATAGCGCCTTCCTAGAACGCAGAGCATTTCTATACATTTATCTTCATTGTTTTATATGTTGCTTTTTATTTAGTTTCGTGATTTTGTGTGTGATTTGCATTGTTTCGTAGATCTTACGGGTTTCGATGAGGTTTGTTTATTAAAATTGTCGGAATTACGAACCTGAGTACCACATGACCATGCATTGGTGTAAGATATGTACATGTGCCATTGTGTCAAGATTTGAATAGCGTCATGTTATATGGGAATGAAGTCAAGATTCGACTTCAGCTACTCGTGTTTGAACACTTTGCTGAGAGAGTCAGTATGGAAGTCGTCCACTTTCCCACGACTGCTTCATAAGTTCCGAAAACTATAACAGTAATAGTTAGCTTTCTACCCATTATTTGTTATCTCTCATAAAGGTCTTACTTTGCTAGAAATTTGCATTGGTTCGATTTTGCCCATGGGGATCTCCTTTACTAAAAATCACTTTTAAAAGTGCCAAATGATAGCGAATGAATTAGGAGAAACTCACCTGACATGCAGTAGACACCTTTCTTGTTGCTTCTACCCCATGTCGTTGCCAGGTAGACGAACTGCAAAGCAAACACAGTGTCATTTAAACTAAATCTAGAAACTTCCGTAGGCTCAGTACTCTTCCTAAGAACGTCATTAGCCCCACCCTTAGTGTACTATATATGCTGGTATCAAACTAGTCACGTAGTGGCAAATCTCTCTCTGATCCACAAGATCTGCGACTGCCTGTGATGGGGACGACCTTGGGAGGACTTTGGCTAGGCTGACCTCGGGACTAGTAGGAAACGATAGTTAAGTCATCAAAGCTCCGAAAATCGGAGATTATGCTGGGGCCAGTACAACCAGTGATGATGGGTCCTCCAAGTATCCGAGTAAGTTAATATTAAAACTATGGTCTTAACCCTAGTAATTAGATCAAAACTGGAAATTGCTCTTTGGAGAAAATTAGCAGCTTTTTCTATATCCAGATGAGAAGTATACAAGCGTACCGTATAGATGCCTTCGGTCTTGATTCGGGTGTTTATCGCTTGACATCCAACCCTCAGACATTCTTCTGTGGCAGCCATAATGGATGATCCTTCTGACATGCTCACCATTACGCCTGAACATTCCTGAAGAAGTGACCATGATGAGATAAAGCCGTGTAATCACTGATGATTTGGATGTACCTGGTTGTAGTACGTGATAAACAGCGGCTTTGCTTCAGCAGACTTGTAATTTTCTATGTATTGATCTGCTTCAGATATGACATTACTGCTTGCCACCTGAATTTTAAGCATAATGTTCTGGAACTACGTTCGTACGGACAGTTGTTCTGGCAGCTTATTCCAAACCGCTTGTCGGGCAAAGGTAGCTTTCATGTGATTTTGATGCACAAATAAAGGGCTAAGAGGATGAGGGTTACGGTGATCTAAAAGATCTGTAAAGATAATGTTTTACCTTTTTATTTCCTGCCTATTACAATTTTCACGGCAGGTTACTAAGCGAAATACAATCACAAGATTGCTGAGATATTTGCAAAACTCTGGACCACAGGTGTCTATGGTAGGGAACGAACGCGCTATTGTCCTTTCCAGGGAGTAACGCGTTCACCACCACACCATGCAGGTCCTTTGTTTCGTCTGTCTCCCAGCTAGTTCTATCGACACCTGCGGTCCAGAATTTTGCAAATATCTCTGTAAAGATAGTTCGGATTTAACTGACTGATCCAAGTGTGAAAGAGAGCTTGGGCGGCATAGCATAGAAATCGAGCTGGCGTTTGTTTATGGATGAGTTGTGCCTCATTCCATTGCGTTACGTTACGTGCCACTCCTGTTACGGAACTGCTGCAGAGCTTGACGTAGTTTGCACAACACTACTTTTAACCACTTCTTATTCGGATTTTCATCTCTGAGTTAACACTCCTGTTATGACATACCATGTCCAGGATACGGCAAAGAACTTAATTTGTTTCGGAAGGAAATTATTATCGGTCAGTAGAACTAGCTGACAAACAGGCGAAACGAAAGACCTGCATGGTGTGGTGGTTAATGCGTTAGCCCCCGGAAGAGGTAATAGCACGTTCGTTCTCCACTGCAGGCACCTGCTGTCCGGAGTTCTGCAAATTTCTCAGCACCATTGTGGTTGTATTTCGCATAATACCCTGCTATAAAAAATTGCAGTAGGCAACAAATAAAAAGTTAATATTGTGAGAATTACTAATTTTAATTACTCGAAAGAAATTATGGCTTCAAAGTTGCATGCTTATTGCGAGTATTATTCACGCATGCATATCCCTCATAGAGGGATCCCATGCAGAGGCAACAAGACGCACCCTAGATGGCGGATAGGTGGTTAATCGCGAACCAGAAGTGACCTTTGCATCCATGAGACATAGGTGCTTCCAGGGGATGGGTTCCAGTTTCTACTGAGCCGATTTGGCACATACTTTCTGTATTCACGAGGGCGCATTCATGTATGCGTGTGTGGGTGCGTTCTCGCTTTATGCGGATTCTATTCTACGAGTCAATTCGGCCAAAAGCCTGCAGTCAAGCGGGAAGTATATGGGAGGCGTATAGGAGTCGCCTCCAACAAATAAGCTCCGTGTCCGCTGTGGGAGAGCCTGGTAAGTTACCCGTGAGTATACCGAGCCCACGGCGCTCAAATCCCAGCGAGCTACACGAGGGTATCAGAATGCTAAACACAGTAAAAAAAAAACGGGCCACATTCCCCTGACCCCGAAAGGGCACCCAATTTCACAGCGTTGGGTAGGACGAGTACGGAGAGGCTTCTAAAATCTCAGGGCCGATGGAAGCTGCCTGGATCACAAAGAACTATGGTGACGATCTGTAGCTACAACGCACGTACATCCGAGTTCCCGATAGAAGACTTGCTCATGCAGGCAAGAAGAATGGAGTGTGACTTCAACGGACCGGCTTAGACGAGAAGACGTCACTTATTCAACGCCGTCTGTGACACCGAAAAGAACTGTTCCTCGGAATATGCGACAGTAGAGAAGTCGACGGCGTCTGCTTTCTCGTCAAAACGAGTTTGATCATGAACATCGATTCATTCGAACAACTAACAATCTGAATCGACGTTTACGTTTAAAGAGATGTGGATCAATGCCAGCTTTGACAAACTCCGTCGCCTACGTGTCGATATCAAACTGTGACGAAGACGAAGTCTAGGTGCTCCACATGGACCCGAAGAATCTCTACAGTGAAGACCGCGTATTGATCAAGGAAATTAGAAACTTTAACGCTAAGGTCAGACCAAGAAGAGCGTCACATTAGGACACATGGATTACAATGGAACGAGCAGGGTGAGCGGCTGTCTGAGTTTATCGTAACCACCATGGCCATTCATGCTAACTGGCAGTTCCGGAAGCGCTATACTCAATGCTCGACGTGGTAGTCTCTCAGTGGAGGGCATCATAACGAAATAGACCTCATTAACAGTAAATCGAAGGTTTTTTCTAACTGATATCGCTATTTTCTAAAATTCCACACATGATCTGACCACTCTTTCGCGAAAGATTTCGTTACCTACGGAGAGGAGAAAAGGCCGCTAAATTCAAAAAACGAAGTCCTGAAACTAACATAAACTGGGAATTATTCAATTCTCTTGTCAGCTTTTGAGGAGATGCCGTTCTGGAAAACATCGACGAGGTATACGATCGGCTCATTCGGCATTTTCACGTTAGCGCTATGAAAGCTGAGATTTCGAAAATCACCAAGAGACGTCTGTCTCCAGAAACTCCCTAGCTGATACGCCTATGTGGCACCGCACGAGCTGTAGGAAAACGCGAACTGACCGTCTGAACTTGCAAAACAATGCTGACAGGTGATAAAGGATGATCTTAAAGAGAAAAGAGCAGCAGTTATGGTCAAAGCTGCAGAGGCTTGGAAAAGCATTCGCAAAGTCTACCGAAACTTCGCCATTTATAAAACCGAGATAATTGCACTCCGACGCTGAATAGCGGAACAGCTGCAACTTCCAGAAGGACAGAAAGAAAATCAAATATGATTACTACTAGATTCTCTTCAACAGCCACGTCCTTCTACCTAATAAAGGAGGATGGATATATCGTACGATCAGTTCTCCCTCCAGAAATCTAACGTGCTATTTCGTCGATGAAGATTCAAGCAACACCGCTCCGGATGGTATTAGATTTGAACACTCGAAGCACCTTCCGCTAGTCCTAATAAGCACACTTGCTTGGCTCTTCGAATGTTACCTATCTGAATGCGCGGTTCCTACTTCGTGGAAGAAGCAAGATCGTGCTATTATTTATAGTAACTATTGCCAGAATGGTTTCTACTTTCTATCATCGTTTGTTTCTTGTGAACATTAGCCATGTTTAGGGCGCGTGTGACGCAGTGGTTGGAGGCGCCGCTGCGACACGCACGTGGAATGCGTCCATGGCTCACCAAGCCTTCCATCCCTCCGGGGTCGGCAAATTGGTGCCAGACTTGTCTGGGAAGATAGCAGCAGTGGCTCGATACATCGGCAGGCCAACGCGAGTCATTGTAAAGGCCAAATATGCATTCAATCACCTCCAGCGATACTTAATGAAGTAGAATGCATGACGCATCACTCAGGGATTGATCAACGCCGACAGCTTTATCCTTTTATTAGCCATATTTACTGGTAACCACATTTATTCTTACACTCTGTACAAACCGCTGGTTAGACTGCATCTCAGGTGGTTCTATCTACCGTCACATTAACATTCTGTGTAAGCTTTAAACCGCTTATAAAAGGAAATTCTGTAGCAGCTTCGAATAGCTATCTGATGAGTCATATGGTAGCATGGCTTCCTGTATACCATCTTATCTGTTGTACCTTTCCGCATATACCATGTCTTGGTTTAAAGCAGTTCTGTCAGACTGAAGCTAAGAAAAAATATTCGGAAACCTCCTTTTGAGCATTATCTCTGGCTTCTTCTATCAAAGCGCCTATTACCGAAATAAATATAAAGAGTGTCATTAGTCATCGAGCGAGTGTTCCAGTGTTCCCGTATTTCACCCAGCTTCACTCAGGTGTTTCACCCTCGTCAGATTGTTATTATTGTATTGTTATTAACGCCATAAACAGTTGCAACCTAAGCTTGAGATCGTTCGCTGTGGCTACGGATAAAGTCGCGAGTGGCAAACTCGTACAAACCGAGGTTTCCAGGAACTGGCTAAATCTCGACTCGAACTCAACGCCTGGCGAAACAGTTCTAATATTCCACTACACCAACTGATACATTTGGTGCACTGACCAAATCGATTCGAGCTCTATCATAATACGAGCGATTGGTGACAGCACCTATAGATCTATTCTAATATGCTCCTGCATCTGCCGTCTCGACCTCAAAGGAGGAAGCAACGCTCAACGAATCGAGTAACAGCACGTATAGCCTCACAAAGAGAAACCTACATGCATGTACTTTTATTTTTATCTAGAAAAGGTGGAAAATGTCAAACACCCTTTCTTTCCATCTGGGCGCACTAATAAAAGCCATTAACCGCCTTAAATCCTCATTTAACAAGTATGACAATGAGTTAGATTCCTTAGTAGACATCCCCTTGACGAACCTCGACAAAAGGAATAGATCGTTACACGAAAAGGCCCTATGAAACAAGCGCTATTGGCCGTTGCAAAGGCTAGACAATTGCACCAAAGGTATAGACAACTTCGAGTTGCAAACTCCAATACCAGAGAAATTAAAGGAAGGTATAAAACTAAACGTGGATAGGACACTAGAGCACCTTGACAAGGCAACAGGCTAGCTCTCTAGTCTTCTCGAACTGGAGAATAAACTTGACAGCACGAAAAACAAAACTAGGAATGGCACACACCGCTGACAAGTCTGCCACCCATCCCTATTTCGAGATTCGGCGGAGATTTATGGGAATGCGAAACATTTTCGGGAGCATTCTCCGTCCATTCAAGGCAGGAGGGCGATCATTTCAAAATAAACTATTTATTAAACTCTCTTCATGGGAAAGCTAGAACGTTCGTCAAGCAATATGAAATTTCACGAAAACCATAACCCATAGTAATAGAGGTCAAGTATGGCAGAAAGTAAGCCCTGATAAACCAATTACTGAACCGGCTACACAGAGCACAAGCGAATACCGAACGACTAGAAGACCAAGAAACATTACGCGGAACTCTCCACTCGATAGACTGCCAACTACGTCATAACGGAGATCGGGTCGATGACATGTATCTACAACAATAAATCCTAAAAGAAGTGCACGACCAAAATCCAGTGACACACTTTACTACAAATAAGACAGGACTCTGCTAACGAAATACTTAAAACAGAACAAAACAAAACATCGTTATGGTTTAGCTTTAATTTTGTGCTTTCTATAATTTTTCACGGCAGGTTATGATGTGATATACGACCACAACGACGCTGAGACATTCGCAAAATCTGCACCCCGGGCCAGATCGAACCACGATTACCCCTTCCGGAGGCTCGCGTACTACACACGCGCCACAGACGCCCTTACTCTGCGTTTTTCTCAGCTAACTTTCTACCTAACGCTGCCATCCACAATTACCCAACAACGGGATTGATCCGGGGGTACAAATCGGTAGGCAGAAAATACTAGATTAATATTGCGATTTCGACCACAACCTCAGCCTGAGTTCAGTGCCGATTTGTGCTTCCCAGTTCAATCCAATTGATGGGTGATTGCTGATGGCAGCGTTAGGTAAAAAATTAGCTGAGAAAAACGCAGAGCAGGGACGTCTGTGGCGCGTGTGTAGTACGCGAGCCTCCGGAAGGGGTAATCGTGGTTCGATCTGGCACAGAGTGCAGATTTTGCGAATGTATCAGCGTCGTTGTGGTTGTACTACGGTTATATTTCACACAATATTTTTCCGTTAAAAGAGAATAGGCAGTAACCAAAAAAAATCCTACACTGTGATTTCCCCCACCTTGTTCATGCATTTTCCAAATAGTTCGTTTACCCAGATTATTGGGATTTTTCTAAAGTATAGGCGTACAGGGCGCGTGTGGCGCAGTGGTTGGAGGCGCCACTGCGACACGGGTGTGGGATCGACCTCTGCGCCCATGGCCCACCGAGCCTTCCATCCCTTCGGGGTCGGCAAATTGGTACCAGACTTGTCTGGGAGGATAGCAGCACTGGGTCGATACATCGGCAGGCTACCGCGAGTCATTGTAAAAGCCAGATATGCATTCAATCACCTCCAACGATACCTAATGAAGTCGAATGCATGGCGCATCCATCAGTGATTGATCAACGCCGAGAGCTTTATCCTATTCTTGTAGGCGTGCATGATATGCAAGTTGTCTAGTTCGTTGACCTGCGTACAGGTTCTTCGACAGCTGCTTACAATTTTTCGTTGAATAAAGTACTCGTGAGACTGAAGATTTAACAAAAGTTTGTGAGGAGACGTTCCGTCTCAGCGCTCTGGGTGGTCCTAGCTAATTTTTGCAGTATGTCCATTTTTGATTTTAATCGTTTACAAAACTCCCAACGGTTTAGCGCCTCAACGTGGCTGAGAGGTGTTCCTGGGTGTCGGGCTGTGATATAAAGTGTGGGGATTCATCCCATCGGCAGAGTTCCCCATGCTATGAAGGCGTCCGGCGTTTTCGCCAGAAGAAAGCACAGCTGACATTTGACCAGTACCAGAATCCACCACTGTCCTGATATGAAACAAGTCGCATTGTGGCAAAACTCCTTCTGGCCCACAAGAGCGGGATTTGCCAGAAGTGGTGACAACAGGTGAAGAGTTTGGCCAAGCTGACCTCGAGACTCCAAGGAACCACAATGGCTAAACCATCCAAACTCCGAAAAAATGAAAATTATGCTAAGGCCCGCACAACAAGTAAGGACGGGCCATCCAAGTATCCAAGTAAGTAATTATTCACAGCGCTATCACAACTAACACTAATCATCGGTATATATCATCACTGAACCATTTTAACATCCAGTATAGCAGGTCGATTTTCTGGCTGGTCTTGTATATTCTCAACGAAAAACAAGAAATAAAACTCTAAGAAGTTGGCTAAGCGTCTTTGAGGTTGTCGTGACTGCCGGGCTTTTGCAATGGCGATGGTTAGGACCTCGAGCAAGTGGTAATGTGCAAATGCGGTCGGGTCGGTGTGACTGGAATACGGTGCTCTATTCCAACTTACAAAGTTGCCTACAAGCCAAATTTACGACTAGAAACTGTAATTTTTCATAGAAAAGCCATAATTGTGTTGTTTCGTTCGTTTTTCGTCCACGGTAGCGACCAGCTTGCAGGACTGCTGTGTACAACGGTTGACGTTGATCATCTCGGTGGGCTCGTTTCAACAAGTTCAGCATCAGCTTGAAGAGCAGAAAAAGGACGAGGTCAGGATGTATAGCAGTGTAATAAAAAATAGAATGCGATAGTACCCAGGATCAACTTTCTATTAACCTCGACATTGAATTATGAATTCGTCGTTTTCTCTCTCAGCAATCGCGAGGTTGTTAAACAGCATACGTTTACTTCCATGCAACAACACACATACAACAGAATCGTAGCTGACGTTTCGGCAGAATCGCCTTCTTCAGAGCCGATTTTTTCATCTGTCCTCCACCGAGGAAGAACAGCCGCTCAGAGTCGCAGATGGCTGACGTTCTTCCTCGGTGGAGGACAGGTGAAAAAATCGGCTCTGAAGAAGGCGATTCTGCCGAAACGTCAGCTACGATTCTGTTGTATGTGTGTTGTTGCATGGAAGTAAACGAATGCTGTTTAACAACCTCGCGATTGCTGACGAATTCATAGAATGCGATGTTAAAATCGATTTCTTGACCACTCTGTTACCATAAAATAGGGAGCACTGAGAAAACGGCAGCAAAAGCCTCCTACTCGCTTTCCGAAAGCCTCAAGTATGTAGGATTGGCAGGATTGGCACTGTTTCGTCTGGGCAGACATATTTTTGTTGTTGAGGGAAACGCATACCGTGTTATGCACATAGTGTTCTTTAATTTGGTAACAGGTCACGATCTTCACAGAATTCAGTTTATGAGGATGAAGCGGCAGAAATTCATAATTACTGGTCAAAATGTACCAGGTTCTTATCGCTCATAGTGTAGAAGTTCAAAGAGTCTTCACTGTATGTCACAAGTTGAAATATCAGTCGATAACGACATGACCGAGGCTTTTTTAAATGAGGAATTCCGGCTTAGCTAGAACCTGAGAACAATTTCGTCGTGAAACTTGGTCAGCCTTCTAGACGCTCATGTACAGTTCTACTGTGCGGATCCCAGCACTTCTCAAATTTAATTCGTTTCCTCGCATCCATCATCCACTTAGCCCTTCCAACTTCTATGTGTCGTTTCAGGTCCTGCTTATGGATTTTTATTTTACCTTGAATGTCGTAGAATGATGGTCAAGTTGATTCTCCCTGGAGTCCTGAGCTGGGCTAGAACATCTCCACTTAAATTGCAGAGGGTCATTTTTCACGGAGAAGATCGGTATCAATTTCCCGACTACGAAGGGATGAAAGGATTGATGTGCCTGGAGCGAGATCGAACTAGCATCTCGCTAGTGTTGATCAGCATCACTATCATTAGTCTATCCGCCGCCCTCATCTCCATTTTTAAAGTATATAAGGAAAAAACGTTCCAATTTGTCGACTATGGACTTAAGAAAGAATGGGCAAAGCTAGGCGCAGAATTGAACAAACGTCCGATCAAATGTGTATTGCAAGGAACCTTTAACCACTGTGCTACATGCCTGACTGACGTGTTTATTTATACACTATAGAGCGTTTTATGATGTACTTCAACCAAAGCGGCAGCACAGCCCAGTGAGATGTCTTCTCGTGGACGACATTTTTTTAAGCATTTCTAAAAATTAAACTTGTAATCCTCGATAGAACAATTATTTCACAAAACATTAATGCAGCAGCCGCCACCTATCGGTGAGGCATTCGAGATGTCATTAGAGTCTTTGGATTAGCTCCGACCTCTTTGACGTTTCGTTATTCAAATTACGAGTTTGGGAGGCAGAAAGCAAAGCAACTGCTCTGGCATCCATAAATTCGGCATTTGATCGTGATGAAGTGGGCACATTAAGGCACCATTTGAAAATATCCATGGTTCGTAATGTATTTCATTTAAAATAACATGTGGACTGGTATGTAAGTGCTTAAGGTTAAAAGGATAAATTATTTTTTGACGACATATATGGGATAAAAACAAATATTTCGGTTTCGAAACAAAGAATTTCGGACATTATCTCATTTGTCAAAGTGCCCAGCGTGATATTTTTGACATGAAGATTCTTTCTTTGTTTTTGCTGTTCTCGACAAGGATAAAAAAGAATGAAGCTCTCGGCGCTGATTATTCTTTGAAGGATGCGCCGACCTCCTTAGGCATCGTTGGAAGCGATTGAATGCATATCTCGCCTTCACAATGACCCGCGGTAGCTTAGCGATGTATCCAGTCAGTGCTGCTATCTTCCCAGAAGCCTGGTACAAATTTACCGACCCCGAGGGATGAAAGGCTTGGTAGGCCATGAGCACGGGAATCGATTCCACGTGAGTGTTGCAGGGAGCCTCCAGCCACTGCGCCACAGGCGCCCCTATTCTCAACAAGAGGTAGCTAAAAGCGACTCCTCGGGCTCTACTGATATGTATATTCATTTTTAATTAAGCCCTCCGGATGGAAACGCCAACCTCAGCTTTGGTGTCTTTCTCTAGATACGAGCACATTGTCGTACATCAAAATGTGTCACCAAGAACCTCTCCTTGTCACGAGAAGGCGGTAAACTATTGAAGGAAGTGTCATATGAAAACTCAGCCAAGTAAGCCTCAGCACAGCGCTTGCAAAAGGTCAGCACTATAGTGCCTTCTCTCTTTTTTCCCTTCTTGACAGAAAGATTTACACAGGTAGCACTATGAAGCATGTCTGCACTGTAGCTGAAAGTGACAAGGGCTGGCTAGTGGAAATATGAAGAAGGTTGGCTGCAGCTTACAAGTTTATTCCTTCCGTTGTAACGGCTAGATTGTGAGTATCAAATCAAACATCAACATGTTCGCTAACTTCGCAATCTTTTTTAGAACTCTGAGTCCTCGAAACATATCTCGTCAACCTCGAACCTTCATACCTGTATTTGTCGTTGCACTGAATCGCTGTGTAATGATTTGTTATAGATTCGGTTGACATTTGTAGGCATCTGCCCTTGCCGTCCTTAATAATGAGTCTGTAATTATCCAATAATTTAGTTGAAAAACTGCTTACCAGTAAGTAATTCCGCTTTCGGTGGTGTTGGAGAAAGCGGATTGCTTGCGTAATTCGTGGTTTCCAGAATTGGATAGGTGTACTTAGGGGAAACTTGTCCGTTGAAGCGAAACAGAGGAGTTGTTTTGTAGACTAGTTGTGTCTTTTGATACGGATACACAGCATCGGTTGCCTGATGGGATCCGAGGGAATTTGCTTGCAATTGGATGCTTGTCGGTGTAATGGCCATCGAGACTATGCTGCTGTCAATGTGGGTCTCAGGGGCTGGTGGCCGGTGTGAAGGTGGGAAGGAAGGTGCTGAAGCAGGAGGCAACGCCTTCGAGTCTGAAGGCGCAGTGTGTGGTTGTTCATCAGCCCTCTGATACGGTGACGAATTCATATTTCCTCCTCTGTTTGTGGTAGAAACAAATGCATCTTCTGATTTTCTCATCGACAGCGAGAAATGCGGCGGCGATTCGGTGTGCTAAAAATTTTATGAGACAGTTATGTTCGCATAGTTAGTCCAAAATGCAGTTCTAATGCTCACGTGGTTCACAGTGTTGGAAATTCGTAGTGGTGAATTTGTTGCGCTTATTCAAACACAGCTACTAGAGTAAAACAATAAACGGATAAAGCTCTCAGCGTTGATCAATCCCTGAGGGATGTACCATGCACTTGACTTCATCAAGCATCGTTGGAGATGACTGAATGTATATCTGGCCTTCACAGTAACTCGCGGTGGCCTACCGATGTATCGAGCCAGTGCTGCTATTCTCGCAGACATGTCTGGTACCAATTTGCCGACCCCGGAAAGATGGAAGGCTTGGTGAGCCACGGACACGGATCGATCCCATGTGTGTATTGCAGGGCGCCTCCGACCACTGCACCACACGCCACTAGAGTACTTTCTCAAAATATTCCAGCTATGAATTAAGCAAAAGCGTTAGAGTATTTGACAAATTGTGGTGATTCTTTAGACTAATGCTCAAAAGTGTTTTTGTTTCTGATGATTGTAAGGTGGAAACTCTTTCAACGTCGCAGTTGGCGATTTTTCTAGAGATTTTTGCCAAATTTTTACAAATTGAGTGCTATAAAAAATCGAAGAATTGAAAATATGTGACGTACCGATGAATGGAAACCGTAAGTGCGGTTCAGAGAACTAAATGGATCCCTTGGAACTGCGGAAGAAACAACCTGTTGGGATGGTGCAATGGGATGTATGATGGACGTCGGTGAAATCTTGTCTGGATGAGTGAGAGTGGTCGGAACTGCCTCGCGAGAGCATGCACAGTTTGTACAACCGCAGTCCGTAAGCGCTGAACACATCGTAGTACAGTATTGTCAGTAACGATAAGAGATGGTCTACAAAATGCTAACAAAATATTTAAAGGATAAAAGGATAAAGCTCTCGGCGTTGATCAATCCCTAAGTGACGCGTCATGCATTCGATTTCATTAAGCATCGTTTGGAGGTGATTGAATGCATATCTGGCCTTTACAATGACCCGCGGTGGCCCGCCGATGTATCGAGCCAGTGCTGCTATCCTCTCAGACAAGTCTGGTACCAATTTGCCGACCCCGGAGGGATGGAAGGCTTGGTGGGCCATGGGCGCGGCGATCGATTCCACGTGTGTGTTGCAGGGCGACTCCGACCACTACGCCACACGTGCCCAACAAAATACCATATTGGAACCTTATATAATATATAGACTTATAGGTATTACAAGTGTTTGAAATTATCCCGAAGGAATTCTGGTCAGACTATGGTAGTTTTTTAGCCATGAAGAATTGGGCAGAAATTCGAGTTTGCTCTCTGCGAAAGCCATGTTTATTACTCTCTTAATTGAACAATTGAACATAATTCTGCGCTACATAAAATAGGCTAGAAAGCTGGCTATTCGTGGAACTCCTCAGCAGTCAACTGGCTAATGCAGTTCTCCAGTTAAGACGTCAACTGAAGCGCTTGGTCTTTAGCTATCAAGCCTCAGAAGAAGACGGCAAAATTTCTACTCCATAAGTGATCCTGCCAGTTTTTTCTGCGATGCTTGTCCGAAATATTACACATTGAAGTTTGAACATAGAAGAATGGTCTTTAGAAACGCCTGGTTCCTCGGCAACCATTAGAGTTGAAAGTTCTACAGTTTGCAGAGTGGCTTCGCTGTATTGTGGCAAAGCTTATACGCAAATTCTATGAAATATTCTAGTTTCTATTGACTTTTAAACTTTTCAAATTCTTTAGAATGTTTGAAATTAAAGATAGTGCCCCAAAGTCTCCAGTGCAAACCCTGTAGCTACAAGAACTAGCGATGTATCGCTGAGCATCATCTTGTTCCTCTGGACAAAAACCAGTCCGTGTATTTGCTTTTGTTGTTCGAAATACGTGAATTGACGTAAAAAGGTGGAAAAATATGCTTCACGTGTTCTGGAAAATCAGAACTTCGTCTTGGCAGAGTAAGCGGATTTGCGCCTTGTAAGCAAAGATCTAATTATAGTAATGGTTTTTTCTCTAACTAATGAGGTTCAGCATAAACCAGTATTTCGGCTTTGATTTGGAAAGTACCACTACTTTGGCATCACATGCCTTGAAATCAATGCATTCCGGGTGTTAGCCATTAAAATATCACCCTTGGTATCGTAAGTTTGCAACTATGAGATTACAGAACAAAATAAAAAATGATTATCATCGGTATTATTCGAAACTAGTGAGACAATGCTTGATATAACACTACACATGAAACTGAAGCTCTCACGACCAGTTTCCATATTGATAAGCTTAGATGAGGTTGTTATAAAGCTCTTCATTCGGCTAACGCTTCGATCTCTTCTTTAAAGCTGGATTGATTCCCCATGGTCCATAGTCGTTCGTCCTTAGCTCTTGGGTCTTCGTACTCGTGCCAACTCACATCTTCAGTTAAGCACCGCTCGAATGAAGTAGCGTCATTCGGAGATTCGCTTTTATACACAACGATTGCTGATGGCACTCATTTCCCATCGATATCAGTTTTTTTCACCAGACAATCCATACTGCAGCACCCGGCATTGGTTTGGCTCAGTTGATCAATTTGCCCTTAGAAAATGTTGTTTGAGCCTCTCAAGGGCCGGTCCAGAGAACTCGGTAACGCAGTTAGTTTCTCGCCGCCTCTTTGACCGTCCATGTATGAGGCAAAATTGCATAATTTGCCTTAACGGTAGAAGCGGTGATTGCATGAGTTCGGGACCGGTTTGTCTTACCTCTTGTAAAGCATGTGGAGAGGAATATATTGACGAAACGGGCAGACCACTATGTATCCGTATAAAAGAACAGCTAGCTAGTAAACTTAAAGTTAAACCAAATACTCCACTAGAGGCGCATAAGACACAGAGACATAACGGAGAACATTTTGAGGTAGAAGCTAACATCCTAGCACTGGTAGAAGCTAACATCCTGGCACTGGAATCGAAGATACAAGCGCGCAAAACTCCCGAAGCATTCTGGGTACATTCCAAGAATCGAAAGATGAACCGCAGGAAGGAATGCCTCGCAAACACGAGTGATCTCATACGGTATTCAAAACTGATATTTTAATGTGAGAGGTAACTTACGTTTCCAGGTGAACTCTGTGCAGGTGGTCTCCAGATGAAATACTCAATGAGAAGATAACCACAGTGATGCTGAGATATTTGCAAAAGCTCTGGACCGCAAATATCTGAGGTGGGAATTGAACCCTTTGTTATGCGTTCCGGTTGTTAACGTCTTCACCACCACAACATGCAAACCCTTCGCTTCGGCCTTTATCTCAGCCATGTTTCAGCCTATATTTATGGAAGCGATTCTTTCTTGCGAGATCAATTGCAGCAGTAGAAGGCATTTGTTTTTTGTTTAGAATTTTGGGTCTTGGGCTTGGCAAACAGGCCTTGAATTGTGGTCTTCCACTGTAACGATGTTTACTCGAACTAATTTAGACTGAATATTCATTTCTCTCGCAAGCTTTTGTTAGTTGACACCTGTTAGATGGTGCCCACAATATTGGTCTTGAGAGCTGACCTCACCTCTGCTAAACTTTTCGGACCGTATTGTGAGTTCGCAAACCTTTCGTTAACTCATGATTTAATGAGATTTCGACTTACTTCCGCAAGAATATGTGTCAATTTGAACTTACGAACGGAAACGGCGCAATGTTCATGTTTTAAAAGTACCATTTCAAGTACGCTTAAGCCCGTCGCAAATTACGCCTTAAGAAAAATATTGCATGGAAGCGCTTCCAAATGTGTGTGTAAAAAACACACAAACAAAAATCATCAATTTTTGCCAAACCTACTATTCACCTGGATCACCTGTCGTCCATGTTAGCCGAATGACTCGAGCAGGCGCCAATAAACCTTCCATTTCTCACTATCGCGTGCAAAAGAACCCCAGTAGGACATGCTCGCTTTTGTAAATCATTGAGAGTCACATCTTTTTTTTCAGGCTTTTCGTGAAGAACTCTGACCATTGGGTCAGTGGTCTTCCTGCGGTACGTTGACATCCCGAGGAATCCAGCCACTAATGGCTCTTGGGCTCTTCTTCATCACTTGCCGTTCATAAGCATTACTTGTCCGGCCCACCCTAGTTTCGACAATTTGACGTATAGAACGGCTTTTTTGATTTTCGATCGTTAACGTATGTCGGGGCTTCGGATCTCCTCTCACGTTTGTGCTAAACGACATAGTCCAGGGATCGTCCTTTCGACTGCACGTTCTACAGCGACCGCGTATATAGAATGAAATATCACCGTTGTTAAATAAGGTACCGGTTGCCTGGTCGCAGGTCAATCAAAAGCTCGCCACGTCAGAAATGAGGACCACTGCAGACTGCATGGAATTGTATAAAAATCACTCCGATATATCTTTTCAAAGTCTGCGTCTTCCTTTCCAAATTAATTTCCAAAAACTAATATAAAAGATAATTCCTTTGTTTGCGTGCGCACGTTTCTCTCCCTGGTTTCATTTTGATCAGCTGACTTCATCTATAGTGTCGATTGCAACACTTCTTTCGTTTGGTTCGTCCTCTTACACACGTCATCAACGGAGATCATTGGATTCCCGTATGGATTCCCCCTGCCAGTTGTGGACTCTTCCTTCTTCATGAATGTCATTGGTGCTGTTCGAGTTGATTCTTATTGGATTCGTTGAATAGTCCTATTAGACCGTTTTCAGGTTTTCGCCATAGTGCTTTTGTACGAGAGAGAGGCAGAAAGCTTTCCTGGATAAGGTCGGTGGAAATTTTACGTTCCCAGTTAATGCTATCCACAGAATTATCAACTTTACAATACACTCTGATATCATGTTTTTACATCAATGATTATTTTTTCCGAACCTAAGGCATTGGATTAAAAATGGGAAAACGAATCCATAGAACTTTTTCTATCGTATTAGTAGAGTTGGGCAGCTGACAATATAGATTAATGTAACAAAGCAGGAAGCAAGCGAATTTTGCATTTGGCCAGGCCACTGTCAGTGAGCCTAAGACATCACATTTGTTATGAAGGTCTTATGGTGGAGATGAGGGAAGAAGAGGATCCGCAACGACACACTGCCAGCGATGACATGATCGACAGTCGTTTGAAGACGTTAGCTAAAGCGGATTCACACAAGCATTCAAGTGTTTGTGGAATAACTACGCGTCAGCAAAACAATTCCGAAATACCACAACCGAATCGGAAGTTCTAAAAAAAAAAATGCGAAACACGAACGCCACACGATTTGAACGAGAAGCAAATAGCTCATCGTTGTGGAGTCAATTGCGTCCAACAGAACGTATCGCTACGTCGGTGAAAATTGTGACCCGCGACAAAAAATGAGGATGACAATCGACCAGCTCTTGGAGAAAGATGGAGCAGCGAAACATTTTGCGAAACCAAGTTTACAAAGAGCAAACATGACCGCTTTATGGTTACCAGATGATACCACTCATCTCATAACTCCTTGAATCCATCATTACAAGAAAACAGTGTTGTCGGAAAATTGGAAAATGAACGTCTTCCTGAGAGAAATTGCTGATTCGAGAGGGACCATTTCTTTCGCATGACAAACCCCGACCACACGTCGCTTAATGAATATTGCAAAGGCAGAAAGTTTCGCAATGTGGGATTCTGCTTCTTCCCAGCTTTGTGGGCGCAAAAATCACTGGTAACCAGGCCAAGATAGACACACTTGAAGTTGATGGTTAAAAGCAAATTTGTTAGTTGAAAGTACTAATATGTAAACAGTGAAAACAATTAGATGGCTGCTAGCAGTTATCTAAAATGAAAAGTCAGCTGCAAGAAAGCACATCCATGACAGTAGAAAATAGCTCTGTATTGCCGTTTTGGCTTCGTTTTAAGGCAAATCTAAAAATGTGTGATCAACACTTATGGTTATCCATTCCTGTTAGACAAATGAAAAACGAACCCGTGGAGAAGCAAGCGGAAACGAGGTGTAACGAAGCGAAGAAGATTAGAATGAGCATGCTGAGCAGAGCTAGAAATGGACTGGACTCGGCTTGTTTCTTTTTCCACAATCGGCCACTGGCGGGGCGTGCCACATGTCGCAAAACTGGATTGCGAATCTGAGCGGTAAAATCCACGGACTGGGCCCTCCACGGAGGTCCCTGACAGCGTAGTCGAAATGAAGAAACTGTTTTTAGAATGTGGTTGAAGATGACGGAATTTCTTTCTTCTAGCAGGAATTTCTTTTCCTCGGCTTGTTTCTTTTTCCACAATCGGCCACTGGCGGGGCGTGCCACATGTCGCAAAACTGGATTGCGAATCTGAGCGGTAAAATCCACGGACTGGGCCCTCCACGGAGGTCCCTGACAGCGTAGTCGAAATGAAGAAACTGTTTTTAGAATGTGGTTGAAGATGACGGCTATTGATTTCTAGCAGGAATTTCTTTTAATCCTGAGTTTTTGGTGAAAAAGGTTGTAGCTTTGATGGGGATTTGGCGCAGCGCTTGTTTGTAGTACTGTTTTTGCCTGCTACGGATATAAAGTTCAAAGGTCAATAATGTCACATGACTTTATTCATTTAAGGATATTGTAAGGGTCAGAAAACATACTAGTGACGATGCAGTTTTTGACGTTAGCTCGGCGAGCCTTGACCATTGACCCGTGACCATGGCCACCTAATACAAGAAAAGCTCAGTTCCTAGATGTCGTCGTAGACAAATCCAAGAGAACACAAAAATTTCTAGTATTTTAAATTCAAAAACGCTTTCACTTTTTTTTCAAACGATAAGACCTACTTTCAGATAAATACACAACTCTTTCCGATGGATGAGATCCTTGTTGTGTTTTCTCAACATTTCGACAGTACGAAAGAAGAAGAAACGACTACTGAAACATGCAGATGCGTAATGGAAATTCCACTGAAGGGCTTCACTGCTTTGAGTCATGAAGTGAGCAAATCTATTTCTGTTCATTACCTAGTGAAAACAAAAATTTGAGTAGGCCTATACAGAAAAGTCGCCAGGATAGCCATCCTAACAGATATCAGCAAACTTGCAGAAGAATTTCTTCAAATTTATATGTGGTTTTTTTGTTTTTTGATCTATTTTATGAATGACGTTAAGTCCGGTAGAGTCGACCCTCTCCAAAATCCGAGGTTGGCCATGCTAGGACGCTTTCAGAGCATCACCACAGGCACTCGTCAGCTTTTGCGAATTGGCGAGAGCCAATCAATCCTCGTCAAGTCTGCTGCTATTATCACAAGTTCGGAAGGACGGAGTCTTGATCGCTTCGGAATAAGGTCGATGGATGTTGCTCGCATCGAACGATCAATACCACTACACTACCTACGCACTGATCAGATTAACTGATGCAAACGAACAGTTGAAATAACCTAAGAATGAAGGGGAAACTCGACCACAGATTACTCATTCGTGGTTTGGTACAGGAATTTTGCCTCTAAGGGGCCATATGAAGGCTGAATACAGCGACCTGCTTGTGGCTGACAAAAAGCGCATATGAGATTACTCTGGTTTGCCGGTCTCGCAACGAGCGTACTCTTCTGCTAGTGGTTGCAGCGTCCACGCAATCGCTTGTTTTCTCATCAGAGTGCCCATCTCTCTCTTAATAAAGGCCTTCTTCAGAACTAATTCATTAGCTTATCAATTTGTTCTACAGCGCATTTAGTAGAGGAGTCGAAAATGTCCTCCAGTGCACAGATAGTTGCTGGTTCAATCTCGCGTCCTGAGCAAATGAGGCTCTCCATTATTTTGGGACGACGAACTTGTCTAGGAGATTATCAATATTGATTCGACACATCGGTAGACCACCGCGAGTCATTTTAGAGGCCATATATGTATTCATTCACCTCTACGATGCAGCGAATGGAATTGAATGTATGGCTTATCCATCTGGGATTGACTAACGCTAAACGCTTTTATCCGTTAACTTTTACCTTTCTATATATTTCAACCATAATTCTAATATCAATAAAAGCTAAAAAAAGCTCTCGGCGTTGATCAATCCCTGAGGGATGCGCCATGCATTCGACTTCATTAAGCATCGTTGGAGGTGATTGAATGCATATCTGGCCTTTACAATGACTCGCGGTGGCCGGCCGATGTATCGAGCCAGTGCTGCTATCCTCCCAGACATGTCTGGTACCAATTTGCCGACCCCGGAGGGATGGAAGGCTTGGTGGGCCATGGGCGCATTTCACGTGCGCGCCGCAGTGGCGCCTCCAACCACTGCGCCACACACGCCCTTCTAATATCAATAAGTTTCATTTTTTCATCAGTTTCACTAATTATTAATTTTGCCTGTTTCACTCGCCATTTTCACTTTATTATTATATTAACAATTAAATGAGGCGGATAGCACAATGGTAGTGACGTCGGTCATCGCGAGCATGGTAGTTCGATTCCGCTACGGGCTCACCAAGCCTCTCATCTCTCCGTGGTCAGGAAATTGGTGCCATATTTGTCAACGAAAAAAGTCACTCTCTGCAATCCAACTGCGAACGTTCCCGCTCGGCTGGCTATCCCAGGATTCCGAGGGAGAATCGAATCGACCAGATTCCACTACATTCAAGATGAATTGAAAATCCTCAAGAAGCAACGAAAGCCACACGTAGAGTTGGAAGACCTTTGTGGACAACGGATGCGAGGAAACGAATTAGATGTGAAAAGTGCGGGAATCCGGACAGCAGACGTGAAGACGGGTCGTATATAAAAAAAGATTAGTGGCTAAGTAATATGATCATAATATTTAGAGTCATTTCTATATATCTCATCACACCATATTATGTATTTACTGTATTTTATTTAACATGTTTCTTAATCAGTACTTTATTAATCCATAAATAATTACGGATCGTATTCGTTTGTCGTTTGTACAGCGGATCCGCGAGCATGGTAGTTCGATTCCGCTACGGGCTCACCAAGCCTCTCATCTCTCCGTGGTCAGGAAATTGGTGCCATATTTGTCAACGAAAAAAGTCACTCTCTGCAATCCAACTGCGAACGTTCCCGCTCGGCTGGCTATCCCAGGATTCCGAGGGAGAATCGAATCGACCAGATTCCACTACATTCAAGATGAATTGAAAATCCTCAAGAAGCAACGAAAGCCACACGTAGAGTTGGAAGACCTTTGTGGACAACGGATGCGAGGAAACGAATTAGATGTGAAAAGTGCGGGAATCCGGACAGCAGACGTGAAGACGGGTCGTATATAAAAAAAGATTAGTGGCTAAGTAATATGATCATAATATTTAGAGTCATTTCTATATATCTCATCACACCATATTATGTATTTACTGTATTTTATTTAACATGTTTCTTAATCAGTACTTTATTAATCCATAAATAATTACGGATCGTATTCGTTTGTCGTTTGTACAGCGGATCAACGAAGCCGAATGAACCTGTACCACGGCAACCGCTCCAGCTGCAATTGTAAGGAAGAAAAACAGGTAGTTACTGGATTATAGTTATAGTAATAATTAAATTCTATTTTACCACTCTATAAAATACTTTAATAAGCTGAGATATTTGCGAAACTAAGATCCCAGCCCAGATCGAACCTCCATTACCGTTTCCGGGTTCTCATGTGTTACGCGCGGCACCACTGAAGCCCTTGCTTTTGCCTTTCTCTCAGCCATCTTTCATTTTAGAGAGGGACCATTTCTTTCGCATGACAAACCCCGACCACACGTCGCTTAATGAATATTGCAAAGGCAGAAAGTTTCGCAATGTGGGATTCTGCTTCTTCCCAGCTTTGTGGGCGCAAAAATCACTGGTAACCAGGCCAAGATAGACACACTTGAAGTTGATGGTTAAAAGCAAATTTGTTAGTTGAAAGTACTAATATGTAAACAGTGAAAACAATTAGATGGCTGCTAGCAGTTATCTAAAATGAAAAGTCAGCTGCAAGAAAGCACATCCATGACAGTAGAAAATAGCTCTGTATTGCCGTTTTGGCTTCGTTTTAAGGCAAATCTAAAAATGTGTGATCAACACTTATGGTTATCCATTCCTGTTAGACAAATGAAAAACGAACCCGTGGAGAAGCAAGCGGAAACGAGGTGTAACGAAGCGAAGAAGATTAGAATGAGCATGCTGAGCAGAGCTAGAAATGGACTGGACTCGGCTTGTTTCTTTTTCCACAATCGGCCACTGGCGGGGCGTGCCACATGTCGCAAAACTGGATTGCGAATCTGAGCGGTAAAATCCACGGACTGGGCCCTCCACGGAGGTCCCTGACAGCGTAGTCGAAATGAAGAAACTGTTTTTAGAATGTGGTTGAAGATGACGGAATTTCTTTCTTCTAGCAGGAATTTCTTTTCATCCTGAGTTTTTGGTGAAAAAGGTTGTAGCTTTGATGGAGATTTGGCGCAGCGCTTGTTTGTAGTACTGTTTTTGCCTGCTACGGATATAAAGTTCAAAGGTCAATAATGTCACATGACTTTATTCATTTAAGGATATTGTAAGGGTCAGAAAACATACTAGTGACGATGCAGTTTTTGACGTTAGCTCGGCGAGCCTTGACCATTGACCCGTGACCATGGCCACCTAATACAAGAAAAGCTCAGTTCCTAGATGTCGTCGTAGACAAATCCAAGAGAACACAAAAATTTCTAGTATTTTAAATTCAAAAACGCTTTCACTTTTTTTTCAAACGATAAGACCTACTTTCAGATAAATACACAACTCTTTCCGATGGATGAGATCCTTGTTGTGTTTTCTCAACATTTCGACAGTACGAAAGAAGAAGAAACGACTACTGAAACATGCAGATGCGTAATGGAAATTCCACTGAAGGGCTTCACTGCTTTGAGTCATGAAGTGAGCAAATCTATTTCTGTTCATTACCTAGTGAAAACAAAAATTTGAGTAGGCCTATACAGAAAAGTCGCCAGGATAGCCATCCTAACAGATATCAGCAAACTTGCAGAAGAATTTCTTCAAATTTATATGTGGTTTTTTTGTTTTTTGATCTATTTTATGAATGACGTTAAGTCCGGTAGAGTCGACCCTCTCCAAAATCCGAGGTTGGCCATGCTAGGACGCTTTCAGAGCATCACCACAGGCACTCGTCAGCTTTTGCGAATTGGCGAGAGCCAATCAATCCTCGTCAAGTCTGCTGCTATTATCACAAGTTCGGAAGGACGGAGTCTTGATCGCTTCGGAATAAGGTCGATGGATGTTGCTCGCATCGAACGATCAATACCACTACACTACCTACGCACTGATCAGATTAACTGATGCAAACGAACAGTTGAAATAACCTAAGAATGAAGGGGAAACTCGACCACAGATTACTCATTCGTGGTTTGGTACAGGAATTTTGCCTCTAAGGGGCCATATGAAGGCTGAATACAGCGACCTGCTTGTGGCTGACAAAAAGCGCATATGAGATTACTCTGG
Organism: Angiostrongylus cantonensis; assembly: GCA_009735665.1. NCBI lineage: Eukaryota > Metazoa > Nematoda > Chromadorea > Rhabditida > Metastrongylidae > Angiostrongylus > Angiostrongylus cantonensis. The sequence continues at coordinate 300,230 of MQTX01000060.1, read as the reverse complement.
TTTGCCGGTCTCGCAACGAGCGTACTCTTCTGCTAGTGGTTGCAGCGTCCACGCAATCGCTTGTTTTCTCATCAGAGTGCCCATCTCTCTCTTAATAAAGGCCTTCTTCAGAACTAATTCATTAGCTTATCAATTTGTTCTACAGCGCATTTAGTAGAGGAGTCGAAAATGTCCTCCAGTGCACAGATAGTTGCTGGTTCAATCTCGCGTCCTGAGCAAATGAGGCTCTCCATTATTTTGGGACGACGAACTTGTCTAGGAGATTATCAATATTGATTCGACACATCGGTAGACCACCGCGAGTCATTTTAGAGGCCATATATGTATTCATTCACCTCTACGATGCAGCGAATGGAATTGAATGTATGGCTTATCCATCTGGGATTGACTAACGCTAAACGCTTTTATCCGTTAACTTTTACCTTTCTATATATTTCAACCATAATTCTAATATCAATAAAAGCTAAAAAAAGCTCTCGGCGTTGATCAATCCCTGAGGGATGCGCCATGCATTCGACTTCATTAAGCATCGTTGGAGGTGATTGAATGCATATCTGGCCTTTACAATGACTCGCGGTGGCCGGCCGATGTATCGAGCCAGTGCTGCTATCCTCCCAGACATGTCTGGTACCAATTTGCCGACCCCGGAGGGATGGAAGGCTTGGTGGGCCATGGGCGCATTTCACGTGCGCGCCGCAGTGGCGCCTCCAACCACTGCGCCACACACGCCCTTCTAATATCAATAAGTTTCATTTTTTCATCAGTTTCACTAATTATTAATTTTGCCTGTTTCACTCGCCATTTTCACTTTATTATTATATTAACAATTAAATGAGGCGGATAGCACAATGGTAGTGACGTCGGTCATCGCGAGCATGGTAGTTCGATTCCGCTACGGGCTCACCAAGCCTCTCATCTCTCCGTGGTCAGGAAATTGGTGCCATATTTGTCAACGAAAAAAGTCACTCTCTGCAATCCAACTGCGAACGTTCCCGCTCGGCTGGCTATCCCAGGATTCCGAGGGAGAATCGAATCGACCAGATTCCACTACATTCAAGATGAATTGAAAATCCTCAAGAAGCAACGAAAGCCACACGTAGAGTTGGAAGACCTTTGTGGACAACGGATGCGAGGAAACGAATTAGATGTGAAAAGTGCGGGAATCCGGACAGCAGACGTGAAGACGGGTCGTATATAAAAAAAGATTAGTGGCTAAGTAATATGATCATAATATTTAGAGTCATTTCTATATATCTCATCACACCATATTATGTATTTACTGTATTTTATTTAACATGTTTCTTAATCAGTACTTTATTAATCCATAAATAATTACGGATCGTATTCGTTTGTCGTTTGTACAGCGGATCAACGAAGCCGAATGAACCTGTACCACGGCAACCGCTCCAGCTGCAATTGTAAGGAAGAAAAACAGGTAGTTACTGGATTATAGTTATAGTAATAATTAAATTCTATTTTACCACTCTATAAAATACTTTAATAAGCTGAGATATTTGCGAAACTAAGATCCCAGCCCAGATCGAACCTCCATTACCGTTTCCGGGTTCTCATGTGTTACGCGCGGCACCACTGAAGCCCTTGCTTTTGCCTTTCTCTCAGCCATCTTTCATTTTATGGTTCTTTTCAATATTTCCACTTTTCAAAACTGTCGTTTTCATGAAGCCACTAAATGACTGCATTGTTTTCTTCTTCACTTGTCGTTGAGCAGAAGCGTTTTTTTTTTCTTTGGCTTTGTTGGAACAATCCTTTGACAATAGTTGACAATCGTGCAAATTTTCGAGTCACCTAACCTCTACCAGCAATTTTCTCGCAACCGCTATCAAATTTGGCCGTACCTAATGGCCTTTAGAAGAAGGACTTTTGAGGCGACTTCAACTGGTCTGTGAGATTGTCATCTAGGAGACGGAGGTGGTGCGGCCGAAATGAGGCATGAAACGGCGCATGCACACCGTCGGCTCGCATCCTGGTGGCTACACGTTCTTCTTGCGGAGGGAGACGTTACGCTTGGTTAACTCCGTTCCAATCGTCGGCCTGGTTGGGATTCCGCGACCACTAGCAAGGTACTCGGAAACTAGAACGACCTAGCGTTCAGTATTTTACATCCAAGCAGATGTTATTCTTCTTCATCATTTTTTTTCCCATTATGCAGTTGTTTGTACTTTAAAGTCGAACTTGGTGTTTAAGTGCTTCAACTGACCAGCAAACTAAAATTACACGTAAACATGCAATAAATTATCATTAACGAATTATCATAAAGGGAAAACAAGACAAATCTCTTAGCGCAAATGTTGGTCGAAGTAGTGAGTAGAAAAGGAGTGCGATTAAATATGAAAAGAGCCACGAGAGTTTTGCGCAACTCAACTAGAAGCTACTGAGGTTTCGCAGTATTTGATATTCTAAGGAGGGTCCTATGTTCTATCTCAAAGATCTTTGCCTCTTAAAATTCTCATTTCGTCCGTGAGATGTCACTGAATTTTCATGATTTAACAAAAACCATAAGTTTCCGTGGCACTTAGTAATTCTACTTAATAGATTTGGGTGAGATGTGTCGACCCCTAATCTCTTACAAGTACAACCACAGTTCTGAGAAGCGTTTGACCTCAGTAAGGCGTACACCACAAAACGGTCGCTGTTATGAGCGTACGCGTACATGTATGCAGTATGTATGCACCTCACTGAGTTTTTACAGCTGTTAGGGAGCAGGAAGAAAATGAAGCAGCCAAGTGAGACGTAAGTAGCGCAGGAACAAGTTGCTGGCTTCAAATACTCTACTACTTAGCTGGACCCCTCATAGCTTCAGGACCGACTTGTTAGTCGTTAACCGTTTCATTTTTAGTGCTTACACCGGATTGCCCCTCTTTGCTTAGGGCGAAAGTACCACAAAGGAATGTGGACCAAAGTAACTTCCACGTCTCACTTTCTATTAACCTCGGCATTAATGAAATAATTCTTTTTACTTCTGTTTAGCAGACACGAGGTGTTATTTTATTTCTTTATTTACGTACAAGCTGACGTTTCGGCGGATTTCGCCTTCCTCAGAGCCTGGAAAGGTCACGTTGACTGCAATCTACATGGCCAAACACCTCCATAACCAAACAGAGAAAATGCTAAACCAAAATTTCAATCACATTGAACACAGAGTCTTTGCACACTCACCGCTTTCTATGAGCCTTCCACTTAATGTGTTATGGGGAGACCAGCCGCACAGGGTTCACATGGAAACGTAATGTGCCCGTCCCATCAAAATAGCAGTCTTATATACTGCCCAATATCACGCGTGATAATGAGACATTCCTCCCTGCGGTTCATTTTCGGATTCTTGGAATTAATCCAGAATGCCTCGAGAATTTTACGCGCTTGTGTTCTCGATTCTTGCGCGAGGATCGTAACCTCTACTTCAAAATCTTCTCCGTTATGTCTCTGCGTCCTATGCGTACCTACTGGGGTATTTGGTTTACGTTTGCAGACTAGGTGTTATTTTATGCGGTCACAGAGTGGTCTTCCCATCCCGTTATGTCTTTGCATCCTATGCGTGCCTAGTGGGGTATTTGGTTTACGTTTGCCAGCTAGGTGTTCTTTTATACGGATGCAGAGTGGTCTACCCGTTTCGCCAACGTATTCGTCTCCGCACACTTTACAAGAGATCAGATAGACTGTACCCGAACTCATGCAGTCACCGTCTCTACCATTGGGGCAAATTATGCAATTTTGTGTTGCACATAGACGGTCGTATAAGCGGTTAAGAACTAGCAGGCGTCTTACATTACTCGGTGGCATTTCAACTATCGTTACCGAGTTCTCTAGACCGACCCTTCTTAAACAGCGTTTTATAGCTGCACTTACTTCATTTGAAATAAAGGGTAGGATAAATGGGACCTTATTGCTGCCAGAGTTATCGTTTTAGGGGGGGGGGGCCTCTGATTTCCTCTACACCTATCACGAGCTACAGTTTTTCAATTCCCATTTGTGTTGAACAACTGATCAAGCAGTCATCTATATACCTACAGTAGAGTAACGGCGCGAGGTCGATCACTGGTGCTTTCATCTTAGACATATATGCAATGGCAAGGCTTGGTGCCAGTCGTTGTCCCATTGCCAACCTTCTCTCATTTGTGCGTAATACCGCCCGGACCATCTGAAGATTGAGCAGTTTAGACACTCCTTTAAGAGTGTCATCAGCTGCTGAATCGAGAAGACATACATGTTTATTGCTCCTTCATGTTGTATGAGGAGCGCGCGAATGGCTTGCATAGCGGAGTCATTCGACACGTTTGTATAGAGGGCGGTGACGTCGAAGGACTCCACGTACGCGTTGTTGGGTTGCGCGTTACGTAGACGATCCAGGAACATTTGGGCGTTCGTTAGATGGGCTGGAATGTACTTTAACAACTGGGTAAGTACTAGGGTTATTAGTATTAGGGTGTGGATTATCGATGTTTTTTTCGGGATTTAAATGGCGAGGAATTCAGGGTCATCAAAAGGGTAAGCTCTTTATACGCACCGAATTCTTCCTTTTATAATTTAAAAAAATTTTAAATTTATACACTTTTAACAATAAAGAAAGTGGCTAACAATTTCGTGGCGGTTTGAGCGGTCCTTATTTAGAATGACTCCCAGAGGTTTTCCCAAGAGTAATTTTCGGACTAGCTCTTCCTCCAAGTTCTCTACCTTGTTCTCTACCACAGCGCAGGCTAGCCGTTCGTGGTTCTTCTTCGATCTTCGTTTTCTTCCCCTTTTTTAATCACCTGCTAGTAAATCGAACAAGATTTCCATGTGTGCTTGCCAACTTCCCGTATTGCCCACTTTCAATGAACGCTTTCTTTATAAAAAATAGTGGTTTTACAATGAGACGTGATTTGGATACCACATTATGCCACCTCCTAAATTTTCATTCGGACGGTCCATCAGTAAAGTAAAGGTATCCTTTGCTACTATTAAGCCTTTAATCAACGAATTCTTGAGAGGGTACTACTGGTAAAGTCTCTGTCTATGTTCCGACCTCATTAAGCGTCCAATGGGATCCGTTCTCTTTAGGAACACGAATTGCACAACGCTTTAGGAATGAGACCCCCCAATTTGCTGTTTACGAGAATTTGGCCACGAATAGCTCTCGAGTCCTACTGTAGCGTTGTGATACTCACGGTAGCTTCTCGAGTGATCCTCAATTTATTCCATTTGTTTCAACGCGTACTGATCCTTCTCGATGTCAGTTCCTCAATCGTTACTGCTGAGCACATAGGCGAAGGATCTGAGGGAAAACGTTATCCTTGTGCATTTTAGTGGGCTACACCGATATTCGCAGCGCTTTCTAGCTACCACAGTGCATCCATTATCTCAGCCGTGCCCGAAGCCACGTGCTCGCGAAATTCGTTAATGTTGCGATAAAGAGGAGAAAGAATTTTTCACTTGGAAACTATTGAAGACCATAAGCAGTATGTATTCTTTCTTTGATGAGCTTACACGAGGTTGATAAAAATATTTATTACCGGTTAACGTTTCGACGTCTTCGTCTTCATCAGAGCCGATGATCCGAGTCGATGGTCCACGCTTGTTATTCGTGGCGGCTTCGCCTTCGTGTCGAGTCAGGTCTTCCTTAGCGGTCCGTCTCCTCGAATGGGGCACACTCATTCAGTGATGCCCTTTTATACACGATGCTGATGGTGGATATTGTCATTATATCTAACGTTAGCCGGTAATAAATATTTTTATCAACCTCGTGTAAGCTCATCAAAGAATACACATTGATTATGCACACCGAGGTTCAACGAAAGTCGGTTTCGAAGTACCATAAGCAGTTTCTCACAAACGCCCTTTTCATATCACCGTGTTGTCATCAATTTTTCAGTAACATCTTTGGAAAAAATGTCTTACGTCTTACGGAGCCGGAGTGTTAGAGTCTACACCTACTGGCACGTATGAGTTTCATAAACCGTTCAGTGTGTCTAATGCTGGACGTTTGTCATCTTTTACGTAAATTAAGTTATAAAAGCTAGAGAGCTACTGTTCTAGATGCTGGCTGATTCTATCTTTCTGTAGGTGTTAATTAGCGCTATGTACCACATCATTCCAACGAGGGCAGCCCAATGGCAATAATCGCGTTGAATATGAGCAATGACCCCGCCCTAGACCGGCCTTCCATCCTTTTTGGTCGGTAAATGAATAGCAGACTCCCTCCGACCCGCAAGACATAGGAACGCCTTAGCACATCTATTCCAGGATCAGCCTTCGAATAGGGAGAACTGACTCGATCAGAATTCAACACCATTAGTCAGGAAGATCCAAAATATTTAAGCAGTTGGCGCAACCTGAAGACCGTTGTGAATGACAGATGCGGGGAACCGAAACGGATGGAAAAAACGGTGTGGTCTGTCTGCACAATATGTGTGACGAGCGTTCATGTAAGGAATAGAAAAGACACGTTAGCTATTTCATTTCTGATGATGTTCCATACCATCTCATTGACTTACGTTGTTTTGCCATTGGTAGATTTGGTCTGATTTTTCAACATTTTCCGGTATTAAGGATGAAAATTTGGTGGACCAAGAGGCATTAAAAAAACAACTTCTTGCGTTGAAATTTCCATGGTTAGTTTTGTATTATATTTCTTACAAGAAATGAACATGAAGAAAGCGCACAGCACGGAGTTTTATTTGAAATTCGATGTGAGCACCAATATTCGTAACCAGTGTCTCAAGCCTTTGATGAACTGCATCACTGAGTTCACTAGGGCTTGACAGTAATGCATCTTCCAGTGGCACCAGTTAACCTCCTTTGCACGGTTCATATATAGTGAAGAAAGAGTCCATTTCCTCTAGCTGCTTGTCCAATTAAGTTTTCGACTATGAGCAAACCTTTCACGAACATAGACACTAGACATAGTTCCCCACCATAGACACCTGCGGTCCAGAGTTTTGCAACTATCTCAGCATCGTTGTAGATTTTTTTTCTCGAACAATTTGCACTACCATTGGATCACTGGAATTGGATGGCCGACTGCCTCTTCGGATATCTGTTACAGATATTGTAGCTGTGATAATCACAATCTTAACCGTTTTTGTTTACTGCCTACTCTTTTTAATGGCAAGGTATATTGCGAAATATAACTTTAATGAAGCCGAGATAGGCAGTAAACAAAAACGGTTAAGATTGTGATTATAACTAAAGCCCCAACTTAACTGGGTTCATTGCCGATTTGTGCTCCCCAGATCAATCCCGCTGTTGGGTGATTGCTGATGGCAAAAGATCGATAGAACTAGCTGAGAGACAGGTAAAACGAAGGACCAGCATGGTGTGGTGGTGAGCGCGTTACTTACCGGAAAGGACAAGCACATCTATTCCAGGATCAGCCTTCGAATAGGGAGAACTGACTCGATCAGAATTCAACACCATTAGTCAGGAAGATCCAAAATATTTAAGCAGTTGGCGCAACCTGAAGACCGTTGTGAATGACAGATGCGGGGAACCGAAACGGATGGAAAAAACGGTGTGGTCTGTCTGCACAATATGTGTGACGAGCGTTCATGTAAGGAATAGAAAAGACACGTTAGCTATTTCATTTCTGATGATGTTCCATACCATCTCATTGACTTACGTTGTTTTGCCATTGGTAGATTTGGTCTGATTTTTCAACATTTTCCGGTATTAAGGATGAAAATTTGGTGGACCAAGAGGCATTAAAAAAACAACTTCTTGCGTTGAAATTTCCATGGTTAGTTTTGTATTATATTTCTTACAAGAAATGAACATGAAGAAAGCGCACAGCACGGAGTTTTATTTGAAATTCGATGTGAGCACCAATATTCGTAACCAGTGTCTCAAGCCTTTGATGAACTGCATCACTGAGTTCACTAGGGCTTGACAGTAATGCATCTTCCAGTGGCACCAGTTAACCTCCTTTGCACGGTTCATATATAGTGAAGAAAGAGTCCATTTCCTCTAGCTGCTTGTCCAATTAAGTTTTCGACTATGAGCAAACCTTTCACGAACATAGACACTAGACATAGTTCCCCACCATAGACACCTGCGGTCCAGAGTTTTGCAACTATCTCAGCATCGTTGTAGATTTTTTTTCTCGAACAATTTGCACTACCATTGGATCACTGGAATTGGATGGCCGACTGCCTCTTCGGATATCTGTTACAGATATTGTAGCTGTGATAATCACAATCTTAACCGTTTTTGTTTACTGCCTACTCTTTTTAATGGCAAGGTATATTGCGAAATATAACTTTAATGAAGCCGAGATAGGCAGTAAACAAAAACGGTTAAGATTGTGATTATAACTAAAGCCCCAACTTAACTGGGTTCATTGCCGATTTGTGCTCCCCAGATCAATCCCGCTGTTGGGTGATTGCTGATGGCAAAAGATCGATAGAACTAGCTGAGAGACAGGTAAAACGAAGGACCAGCATGGTGTGGTGGTGAGCGCGTTACTTACCGGAAAGGACAATAGCGCGTTCGTTCCCTACCATAGACACCTGCAGTCCAGAGTTTGGCAATTGTCTCAGCTTCATTAAAATTTTTGCTGTGAGTTTTCATGAGAATCTTCCTTTAATGGTCCTCCATCATCTTTGCACTTGAACCACGAAGTTCCAAACTTTATACTGTACCGCTAACTGGGGAGACTCTTACAGAACAAAGGACATCCAGCCATGTTTCTCGAGCTTCCAAATTCCAACCAGATTAATCGATCTGAAGAAAAAAACAAGATAGGTATAATTTCGATGCATTAAGGAACACGAACAGAATATCTGAGAAATAATTACAGCATATAAATAAACTATAAGTAGCTTCTTCAATTATTAAGCAAACACGGGGTTGATAAAAAGATTTATTCGGGTCACGTTTCGACGCCTTTGCCTTCCTCAGAGTCCTGTTAATCGAAGTCGATCGTCCATAGTTGGTTGGTCCTATCGTGCCAAATCGGGTGGAGGGAGCACCGCTCAAATGAAGAAATTCTAGTCTGTCCTAGTATTCTATGCAGGGCGAATATTGGTCGATCGCTATCATCCGATATGATCCGCATTTTTGGCCGCATTGCATCCTGTGGTAGTCGGTATTATGTCGGCTGGCGTAAAGCGATTGAATATTTTCCAAACGGACATTCATGAAAGGTGATTAGAAAAGTAAAGTGCGAATATTTTAAAATAGGGAGCTATTTTCCAACCATCCCTTAAATTCTAATCCTTGCCTGTTGTTATGGCTGGTTCAAAGTATAGTGGCATATGAAAATTATCAGATAGTCCACAGAACATATGAATCAACAAGAAAAGGGTTCAAGTCGAAAAGCCTATATAATGGTAGACATGCCTATTTTGGATATTACATAACTCAGATGCAAGTGGGCGTGGATTGCAGGTATAGATGGTCAGCTTAATCCATCAAGGTTTAGATGACCTAGAATGGCTGTCAAATTTTAGCAGCCTCTTTGTACTCGTACTGTGCAGCACTGTCATCTCGTGGGCTCTTTCGCGGTCAAGGGAATGGTGCCCACTCGTTTTGTTGCATTTAAAATTTAATACACGCATAGAGTTTGTCGGGATCTAAACGTGGGACTGGTTACACTCACGGGAAGCTTGCCAGTCTCTTCCAGAGTAGACAAGGAGCTTATTTATTGGAGGTAACTCCTAACCGACTCCCATAAACTTCCCACTTCCTTGGTTGTAAGTTTTTTGCTCAAATCGACTCCTAGACTACAATCCGCATAAACGAGAACACACCCACGAACGCATGCATGAATACTCATTCGGAACTTAGGAGTTATGTGTCAATTAGGCGCAACAGAACCAGAAAGTCCTAGGCCGTTCATGGTAGATAACAATTATAGAAGCCCTGCTCTCAAAGCTAAACTTGGGAATCTTCTAATAGACAGTGCCATGACGAAATAGACACATCATAATAAATAGAACGATTTGTCTCACCACTGTTGCTATCCAAAAATTCTAAACACGATGTGATCATCGCCATTGAAAAAACGAAGTCCCAAAACTACCATTATCTGTGATCAGTTTATTAGTCGACTCTTGTGAAGAGGCCATTATTGACAACATTGACGAGGAATACGGTCAGATCATTCACCATCTTCACGTTAGCGCTATGAAATCTGAGAGTTTGAAAGTCATCAAAAGATGTCGACGTCTGTTTACCAAAACACTCGTGCTGATATGCCAGCTCGTTTCATACGAGCTACAGACAACCGCCGACTCACCTTGAAACCTGCGAAACAGTGAAAACAGACGATAAAAGGATTTTGAAGAGAAAACAGCAGCAGTTACAGTTAAAGCTGCAGAGGCTGGGAGAAGCATTCGCGAAGTCCACCGTAACTTCGCCAATTAAAGAATCAAGACGATTGCTCTGCGACGTCGAGACGAAACAGGTACAGCTTTCAGAAAGACTGTGGTGGAAATTATTCACGAAAACTTTTCAGGTCTTTTCAATAGCCACGTCCTCCTGCTCTCATATGGATGAAAGGAGACCACATATATCGTTCCACGAGTTTCACTTCGACATGCTCTTTCGTGAACCAACACACCCGGTCTAAACAGGACAAGGCCTGAACATCTGAAAACCTTCCGCCAGTTTTCATAAACACACAAGTTTGGCTCTTCACACGTTCATTGGCAGGATGAATGTACGGTTTCTGTTTAATAAAAGATCAGCAAGAATGTGTTATTGTTCAAGAATGGTGATCTCCACAATATCGGCAATTATAGTTTGAATTGACACAACAGTGGACGAAGGATAGCTATGTGAGCAAGCAGGGTTTCGAAAAGGATTTAGTACAATGAACCACATCCATACAAAAACAAGACTCACTGAGGTATCGCGAGAGTACAAAAAACCGCTCAGTCTCGCTTTCATCGATTTAAAGGCCTTTGATTCAATTGAGATAGAAGCAGTCATGGAAGCCCTTGATAGTCGAGGAGTGCTTACTCAGTACGTAATGATTCTCCGTGAGCTGTACAAAAGTTTCAAAATCAAGATATCGCTATTCTACAACGATGTTAGCATTGACCTTAAAAGAGGGGTTAGGCAAGACGACGGTATCTCGCCTGAACTACTCCTATCCTGCAGGACATCGTGCAAGTACTGCAATGGAACAAAAATTAAAAGTCCTACAAAAGTGATGGTCATAAGGAACGAATTGGTTTTATATCTCCACCCACACTCAGCGGAATGAATATCTCAGGAGTGTTCCAACGACGACTTTCTAGATTGCGAAAACAGCATGATGAACAACTTAGCACCAAAGTTGAGCAGAGGGAAACGAACGGCTTAGTGAACTTTCCAGAGCACCGAAGATGTAGTGAAAAGAACAAAACACTTGACCCCGCAAACACTTTGTGAACTCCACGATCCCTCCTGCCCTAACGTGTGCATCAGAAACTGCTCAACTAAGGTTAAAATCACTCAGCGTTATTGAACACGCGCTGGAAACAACGATGTTAGGAGTCTGCCGTGTCACAGAAGTGAGGGACGGCACCCAAAGCTCCGACTTGCGTCAATGATTAAAATCAAAGGCGCCTTTCTAAACGCCAAAATGGGACCCAACATGTAGTGCGTATAAACGACGACTGATAGAGAAGATCCGTTAGTGACTAGATTTTTCGGAATGTCAAACGTACTACAATAAGACTACTGACTCAATTGTCAACGTTCTTCCCGAAAATCCTAGAAGAAAGACATGATTTTCAACGAGTCCCTAAAGCGAGCAAAACCCAGGTGGCTGCTCTTGGAAGCGATAGGTCTGAATGAAAAGTTTACAGCGGTTCGCTCGAGTCAGCTAACGATCAAGGCAACGACAGTTGGCAGGTGACAAGTGATTACAAGAGTAAAACAACGTCGCCAATTTTTATTTAAAAATAAATGATAAAGCTCTCGGCCTTGATCAATCTCTGAGAGATGCGTCACGCATTCGACTTCATTAAGCCTCGTTTGGAGATGATTGAATGCGTATCTAGCCTTCACAATGACTCGCAGTGACCTACCGATGTATCGAGCCAGTGCTGGCGTCCTCCTAGGCAAATATGGTACCAATTTGCCGACCCCGGAGAGATGGAAGGCTTGGTGGGCCATGGGCGCGGGATTCAATCCACATGTGTGTTGCAGGGTGCCTCCGACCACTGCGCCACAAACGCCCTGAATAGATAATACATATGTTATCGCAATATGCATTATAAGTGCATACCATAGACGACTGTTAGATTTTGAAAGCAAAATTCACCTTTCAAATTTATCTAACTTGATTAATGTCAGATAAAACCACTTTGGTTTTGGGTATAGAAACAAGTAACCAGTTATCGTTCATGTTTCTTAAAACAGAACTATAGAGCGCGTAGTGCACTGGCATTATTGTCTTTTCATCACAGTAACAATGTGGGTTCGACTTTAAAGTTCTCGTCGTTTCGGGATCGGCAAGTTGGTGCCAGACTTTCCTGGGATCAGTTTATTCTCTAAAATCCACGTGGGAAGGCTCTACTACTGTTGTTCCAGAACCGTAGCGAGAATTGACTCGACCAGTATCCAACGACATTTGTAGCGAAGATGAAAGTTTCAAGCAGTATCTGAACCTAAACGTGAAAGTTCGAAGAGTTTAGTGGATGATGGAGGCGAGGAAACGAATGGAACGCAAGAGGTGCTGAGATAAGGTTGGGCATGTAAAATTTTGAAAAAAAAAAGTAAGAGTTTCCAGGATCGACTTTCTATTAACCTCGGCATTGGAATAATACGTTGTTTTCTTGTTCAGCAGTCGCCAGGTTGTTATACAGCATACATTTACTTCCATAGAAAAACACACAATACAATGCAACAGTAGCTGGCGTTTCGGCAGTATCGTCTTCTTCAGAGCCTGGAAGGGTATGCTGATACACAATTTATTAGGTCAAACACTTCACTACACTACTGTAACAACTTCGCGATTGCTGAACAAGAAAAAGTAAGATTCTATTGAGTTGCGTCAAATGGTACTGCTGAGAAAAATTGCAACACTCAGGCAGAAACATCGACAACACTTCACTCACCCATATGTCACTGAGTTTTAGTCACAAATGACTGGATGCACACTAATGCACTAGAGCATCCCGGTGGTCGGAGTGGTGTGCAAGCTCAATGTTTGCTGCCACAAAAGCTATACATCGTGAAATCCTTAGCAAGCAGCGCATCAGTAGTCGTTTCAAGCATCATCAAGTAGGCTCTTGGTGTTCACTCTATTGTTCAAAGAATGTCGATAAATCGACCAATGTAAATATAATGGACCGAGGACGTCGAAACGTTAGCCGGTAATAAATATTTTTATCAACCTCGTGTAAGCTCATCAAAGAAAGAATACATAATGGACCACTCAAAAAATTGCATAATATCTTCCACTTCACATTATCTTATGTTTCATCCACCTTTTGTCGTTATGTTTTCTGTTACCTCCTAAAATGCTTGCATGATCACTCGCATGCCTTAGGAAAAATTTCAACCTAAGCCTCTGAATAAATCGGGCCGATGTGCCTACACTTTAACATCTCTTGTATAGATCATGCAGTCGTATTTATTATTCCTCTTGTATACCACTGTATTATAAAATAGTTGACACAACGTCTGCGCGGCTGTCCTACATTCATAAATTCGTCGTTTTCTCTCATAGCAATCGCAAGGTTGTTAAACAGCATACGTTTACTTACAACACACATACGTACAGCATACAACCTTTACGTATAGAAAGAAAACCCAAATGGGATGACTCTCCACAGAAATAATTTTGGTCCCGTAAGCTCTGCTTGCGGCGCAGTGGTTGGAGGCGCCACTGCGACACGCACGTGGAATCGATTCCTGCGCCCATGGCCCACCAAGCCTTCCATCCCTCCGGGGTCGGCAAATTGGTACCAGACTCGTCTGGGAGGGTAGCAGCACTGGCTCGATACATCGGCAGGCCACCGCGAATCATTGTAAAGGCCAGATATGCATTCAATCACCTCCAACGATACTTAATGAAGTCGAATGCATGGCGCATCCCTCAGGGATTGATCAACACCGAGAGCTTTATCCTTTTATCCTTTAAGCTCTGCTTAGCATTTTTTACGAAGTTAAATAGAAACAACCGAACTACAGTGGTTATGGATGCCGTCAGTGCACGGTTCGTCTTTAGTTAGACCTCGTTCTTCGCTAACCACAAAGTTTTCTGTTCCTCAGAGACCAGCATACTGGTGCTGAAGCTATTTAAGGAAGCTCCCTCTGATCCGCAAAGGCCGACGATTGTCAGTAGTGGAAAACTAGGATCGAGAGATATTCAGGTTTCCAGACTACTGAAGTACCTCGATCAGCCTACAACGGCATTCATGATTAAGACGCAAATCGTCAACCATCAGCTGAACCCATACTCAAAATAGTTCTACGACTGTCGTTAGTGACGGATGTGAGACATCGAGTCAAATGAGAGAAGCGTCAGCCAATTTTTTTTATTACTTGGCGTGGGGTCATATAAATGCATTCAAATGTAAGTTGCATATCACCTTGCTGAAGCGAGATTTCCAGAGTCAGAGCAGGTGTCTTCAGAGAAAACCGAGAAAACGAGCAATTAAAACTGCAAATGCTTGAGAGAGCATTCACTTTCCTCTGTCAGCTGTTAAACTCCGTCAATCTTCGCGCAGACTCGTTCTTAGCCCACTCAGCGCGTAGATTCTTAGGGTTCTTTAAGTTTTCATCCATGAGGTGGAGCCATCACTAGCGTTTCTATGGAGTAGCTCGTAATATAAACCTTTGGCTTATCGTATATATTCTATTGATTTGTTCGCAAGTTAATACCAGATTTGTAGTTTCGTTTTTCTCACATCTGATTCAACAACACTTCTTTTAAATGTTGTACCATCTACCAATGTAAAGCTCATTTTATGGACTTTCTCACTGTCCAATTGGAATACAATACATTTCATTTTTTTAAAATCATAATCAGTAACTTTTAAAAAACTTACTGAGAAATAGGCGGAACGAAGGACCCGCGTGGTGTGGTGGTGAACGCGTTAATCCTCGGAAAGGGTAGTAGCGTGTTCGATCTCCACCGCAGGTAACTGCGGTCCGCAGTTTTGTAAATAGCATCATTATGGCAATATGAATTTGATTTCCGAAAAATTTTAATGGTTGGAGATCGAGATGTTGGAACAGCAAATTCAAGAAATTAACTGCTATGAATTGGTACTCGGTCGTACGCAACGCAAACTGCTCGAGGTACTAATGACTCATGGGACCAAGGAACTGTTAACAAATGCACAGTGTGATGTAGGTTTGGAATATTTCGCCGCGAAGAAATCGACCTGAGAGAGGTTGCGGATGGCCGTCGGCTAGTGTTATCTTCTCAGCTATTTGGAGCATCTGAAGAGGATACGAAAATCCAGAATGCCCGACAAATATAAGCTATGCAACTTGGCCAGTCATACTATCGACACTGTCAAGTTTAAACCAGTCCTGCCATGGAACTCTACCTTATCCACCAGTGTGAGAAAAATGCTTCAGAAACCAACCCAAGGCTGAAACTACCTTCAACGATTTAATCGTCACCAGAAATCCCGCGCTTGATGCGACCGATATAAGTACATTTGTTTTTCATAGGCAAAAATGTTTGAATTCTAATAGCTTTCACTTCAATCAATAACAAAAATTCAGATTGAAATGCGTCATTATTTCCATCATTTTCAAACCATCTAATATTGTAGAACTAATCACTTTCTTTCACCTTCTATCTTCGCAAAGAATCATGTGGGCTTAACATATTTCTCACTTGATTAGAATGGTAATTGTACGACAATGTCTCTGGAGCCTTGAGAAACGGAGAAACACTTGCATGGGAGTTCAGAGATCACCGTAGGGAATTGCAATCTTTCTGCATTGGAGTGAAGTTTGCAACCCGGTGTTTTCGTTTCCTCCAAGATTACGAATATTCCTGGTCCAGAGTTTTGCAAATATCTCAGCTTCATTAAAGTTATATTCCTAACTTAATTTACACTTAGCTTGCCTCTTGAATGAAAATGTCAAGGTCCCCAGTTTTGTGGAGCTGCTAAGCGCTGAGTGCTGCGATGCGCAGTCCAACGTTCAGGAATAGCCTCAAGCAACGATTGGTCAGGAATAAACCTGGGGACTTCATTTTGGTAAACCAAGTTAGCTGATGTCTTACCTTTGAATCTTTTTCGAAGTGCTAGTAGTTTTATTTCTGGAACGGCACCGCCAGAACTTAAATCATACACTAGGATTGTGATTTCCGTTCTCAATATTATATACCTTCTCTAACAGCACATCACACCTTTCCGACTGCTGTTTCATGAAAGTGCAAGTCTTAGAACTACAACAGCCATGCATATGTTTTCAAATTCACGTTTTCATGAGAAGCAAGCACTGCAATTTCTTTAAAGACGATTCGTTATCAAAACTTCGGATTGGAATTGGAACAAATCTACGAAGACTTCTAGTTTTCTTCATATGCCGAATAAATAATTGTTTTCACGGCAGGATATGATGCGAAATACAACCACATTGATGCAGAGATATTTGAAAAACTCCGGACCGCAGGTGTCTGCGGTGGAGAACGAAAGCGCTGCTACCCTTTTCGGGAGCTAACGCGTTCACCACCACACCATGCGGGTCCTGCGTTTCACCTGTCTCTCAGCTTGTGCTATCGATCAGTGCCATCAGCAATCAGTAAACAGTGCCACATCAGTGATCACTGGTGTTTTGCAGCTCTTTTTGTATTTCGGTAAATTTGTAGTCTCAAATTCGTAACCTTACTAAGCTGAATTCGCGCTTAAGAAAATGTTCAGCCAAAATAGTCTACCCTTTTCGGGAGCTAACGCGTTCACCACCACACCATGCGGGTCCTGCGTTTCACCTGTCTCTCGGCTTGTGCTATCGATCAGTGCCATCAGCAATCAGTAAACAGTGCCACATCAGTGATCACTGGTGTTTTGCAGCTCTTTTTGTATTTCGGTAAATTTGTAGTCTCAAATTCGTAACCTTACTAAGCTGAATTCGCGCTTAAGAAAATGTTCAGCCAAAATAGTTCTTCCTGCTGATGTCTTACCTTTGAATCTTT
The DNA here is from genome assembly GCA_009735665.1 of Angiostrongylus cantonensis. Taxonomy (NCBI): domain Eukaryota; kingdom Metazoa; phylum Nematoda; class Chromadorea; order Rhabditida; family Metastrongylidae; genus Angiostrongylus; species Angiostrongylus cantonensis. Next base: position 283,144 of record MQTX01000060.1, on the reverse strand, counting down.
TTCGAAGTGCTAGTAGTTTTATTTCTGGAACGGCACCGCCAGAACTTAAATCATACACTAGGATTGTGATTTCCGTTCTCAATATTATATACCTTCTCTAACAGCACATCACACCTTTCCGACTGCTGTTTCATGAAAGTGCAAGTCTTAGAACTACAACAGCCATGCATATGTTTTCAAATTCACGTTTTCATGAGAAGCAAGCACTGCAATTTCTTTAAAGACGATTCGTTATCAAAACTTCGGATTGGAATTGGAACAAATCTACGAAGACTTCTAGTTTTCTTCATATGCCGAATAAATAATTGTTTTCACGGCAGGATATGATGCGAAATACAACCACATTGATGCAGAGATATTTGAAAAACTCCGGACCGCAGGTGTCTGCGGTGGAGAACGAAAGCGCTGCTACCCTTTTCGGGAGCTAACGCGTTCACCACCACACCATGCGGGTCCTGCGTTTCACCTGTCTCTCGGCTTGTGCTATCGATCAGTGCCATCAGCAATCAGTAAACAGTGCCACATCAGTGATCACTGGTGTTTTGCAGCTCTTTTCTGCGAATTTGTATTTCGGTAAATTTGTAGTCTCAAATTCGTAACCTTACTAAGCTGAATTCGCGCTTAAGAAAATGTTCAGCCAAAATAGTTCTTCCTGGCGAATTCCGGACTATATGGACAAGTCCCGAGTATGGAAAAAATGGAAAAAATAGGTGAACGCCGGGCAAACTTCGACCTCTGACCCAGCCTCGAGCTCGATGGTAGTTGCGCCGCAGCAGCAGCTGTTACTTCGCTAGGAATGCTCATTCCCGACTGTTTGATTAGTGAAATTCGTTGGCAGATGAATGTCTAGCTGAATGGAAATACGATTTCAGTTCATATAGCTTGACTATGTTCCTCGATATGTACAGCTTGGGGTTCAGTTCGTTGTTAGCTAATCCAACCCATTCATCACTTGTTGTTGCACATGATCGTTCCTGCTTTCTAGAATCAATAGACCGTTTTATTATGTCTCTTTTTCTAATATTCTTACTCGAAGTGTTTGCTCTGCTTCTCCGGGCGACAAGGTTCATAATGTCTAGAATGTGTTTGTGTTATGGCAGCTTCTTCGTTTCCTTTACAACGCATCAACACTTATTGATTTTCACCTGAAGAACAGTCATTCTTCCTTTATCTTTTATTTACCATTTGTTACCCCCAGACATCTTTGAATTTTCCGTACAAATGCGAAATATATCGAAGAAAACCTGGAGCAATCAATATTGGATAGCTCTGTTGTTTTACCTTCAAGCAGTTCATACCTGACGTCAAACATTCGCTCTTTTGAGACTGGTAGTTCTTCAGCTCATTTCCTTCCTCTCTCACTAATTTTAAGAGGTTTTTCTTTTTCTACTTTTTTCTGTGACTTTTCCTCAATTCTTTTTTTCTCGAATGTTTTAAATTTCGCTCAGCTTGTGTAATCGTGTATTTGATAGCAATAAGCCTGAGGGATCTTGTTCTGGAACTGTTGACATATGTGCATTCACCCTCCGCGCTCTCAAAGAACTTCTTGTGGTTAGCGGAGGTTAAAACTGCAATCTGACCTAGTTATCCCGACTGACTACAGTGATTGTCGTGAGTAACTCAACATAGTACGATAAGCTGGAAGCTTTCCAGAAGTCGGACTAGTCCATGGGATAGTGCAACTGAGACCCGAATTCTCTATCAGGGCTTCCCTGAACTCTTGGTGAAGAGAATTTTTGAAGATCCCGATTATATGTTTTGAACAGAATTTCTATGTTTTCCAGCTTTCTATTTCCATGCTTATCAGCTTCAAACGTTAATCAGAAGTTGCCAATGCTTTTTGTACTTCCGTAATTTCTATTTCGGACAGCACCTTTATATACGACAGTTCATTGTAAACAAATACTTTGTTGTGTGCCAGAGATCTGATCATAAATTTGAATTCCTTCGATCCGTTTTATAGTATTTTATTATTCTTTTTTTTGAAGGGGCGGATAGCGCAGTGGTATAGTGGCACAGTCTACGTTTTGTACTATAGATGCAGTTTTATTGGAAATATTCCGTTCTCCATCCTTTCATATGGTTGCGTGACTTGTCTGTGACCGACATGCATGCTGGTTTAGATATGATGAGATCTGGAGCGGTAGAACAGCTCCTACGATGGAGCAAGTAATAGCAGTTCATGATGAAAATACTCACTTAACTCTCATCTATTAACCTCGGCATTGATCGATTAATTCTTCATATTTCTGTTTAGCAAACACGAGGTGTTATTTTATTTCTTCATTTACGCACGGGCTGACGTTTCGGCGTATTTCGCCTTCTTCAGAGCCGTTTATTTCTCGTAAGTATCTAAGTTAGTTGGTGGATGGCAGCCCCACAGAGTACTACATGGGCGAGGACTTCCCTATGCTTTTTTTTTTCCTATTCTCTACAATATCACATGTGTCCTATATTAACGATTTGCTCATAACTATCTTAAATTTATCCGTTCATAATGTATAAGTTTTCATACCGCTTCCACATGTAGTTTCGATAAAAGCCGCTAGCTAATATACTGCCTCATTTGATGTACTTCTCCACAGGTATCATGTCATGACCTGTGTCAGCACTGTCTCTGACTCCCTCTGTGAAGCCCCATGTTATTCCATCTCATTCACATGACCCTTTGATAATTCTTTCCTCAGACTTTCGGATAACCTTTACCCACGAGCTATTCCTTTACTGTCTGATTGAGTTCTATGTTGACGAAGCCTCTGACATACCGCCTCATTTGATGCACTTATCCACATGTATCGTGTCATGCCCTGGGTCAGCAATGTCGTTAGTTCCCTTTGGCAAAGCTCCCTACAGAAGTAATACAGCTCATGGGCATTCGTCTTCAAGTGTTCACAACGTTTGTTCTGTCTTCATTCTGTTCCTCAGCTCCTTCAGTGCTCAAGCTCTATTAGTGTCCTCCTAACTTCCTTCAGCTGCATCACTTGTTCCCATTGCAACCTCGCTTGTATATATCCAGTTAACCACTTATCGTCACATATTAAACATTATTATTGTACTGTTGTTATTCCTATGAACTGTTATAACCGAAACTCGAGGTTGTCCACGGCAGTTACGGAAAGAAGTCCCGCGTGGCGAATTCACACAAAGTCGAGCATTCCACGTACAGTTGGCGGACAAAAGACAAGTCCGACCACCTCCCTAATCCATTGGCCAACTAACACAAGAAACGATCTCGTAGCTGCCAGCGAGATAAACGACAGATATGTTTGTGGAGGTGGCAACGCTATTTAAAGAAATCTCTATCATCATTAATGACGACTATTGTTATATCCCTCATTTTAAGGATGCCTATGTTTATCTCAGTTTTTGGTAAGCTAAAACAAGGTCAGTAAGTACTTACACTGTGAATAACGCTTCAGGAGAGCGTTACTTCTAAAGATACTTTGATTTTATTTGCGTGTCGGACGCTCCACCTGTTTGTCACATGGGAAAACGCGTAGATGATATCTGTCGTTGGCGCTATTTATACCACCATGTGTGAATGCCGTCTTAAAGGTGGCTATAAATTAGCAGCCTGCTTTAGAGTACTTTAGTTCCCCGAATGTGTAACGCCACCTATTAGTTATGAATTGTGAGCACTTCATCACAAATGAGGAACATATTGAAAGGAATTGGTGGTATCATCGTAGGATTGAGGTCTTCATTTGTATACATCTATCTATATACCATCCAATCCATAATCATTTGTATCTGCGATGTCTTGTGGCTTACTCATGTTTAGTGAACTTCCTGTGTACATGCGGTCTTTTGCTGGAAGTGTTTATCGACTACCTCGCTCATCAGTATCACCTGTCATGTCACGAATGGATGTCAGTCAATTCTCCTCTTTTATCATCAGTGTTCCAGAGTTCTCAGATAGTTTTTGGTGGACGGACTTCCTGAAGGTTTTCGTTAGCGCGCATCATATCTTTGCCGTAGCTTCCCTGATCTCCAAGCGGTCACCTAGGTTGAGGCACTACTTTCTCCCATTCACTTTCGTCAAATGGGATGCTCATAGCATCATTTTAAGGGTTGTGCCTTCGATAAAGTCAAAACAATATAAGATATCTCCTGTTAATTAGTATGTGAAAGAGAAAAGGAAGACAACAATTAACACTGCTTTCTTTTAGAAACATATTTTGCCTATTTAAAAAAATGGAAAGCATTTTTAGTTTTGCTATTTTCGAGTCCCGGCTAAATTTAGTTTAAATGCTCCGACGGCTTATCGCTATTTACTTAGCGTGTTCGTTACTTATCAGCTGGGAATTTACGACTAGTACAGTGGATGCTTGGTGTTCTTGCTGTGATCAAAAGTCGGCTGAGGACTTCACTGTAGCATAATTAGTTTGGAGTTTCCTATAAGTAAACCTGGGTCAAAAGTTTGCAAAAATGGGCACAGAAAGGGTCCGAATCTCTCAGGCATCTCTTGAAGAAGCTACTTTCTCATCCATCATTTGATCTCTTCATTCGTTTGAGAGGGTAAATCCACCTTCACAGTTTTATCGATTCTGTGAGCAAACCGCAATATCTTAAGAAGATACACGTTCGCACTTCTCTCCTTTATGTTCTGGGTTAGGAAATTCAAATGTCCCTTCGCTATTCAGCGAAACTGCTTTCATGGTACTTTTTCAAGCAACTGGATGAGGAAACTTTCCTGGCGTTTTGATTTCCAACATACTTGTTGTAACTCTTGTCGCTCAATTCCCACCTAGAATCCTTGCAATAGTGTGAATGAGGAAGGACATTTAAAGCAATAAGAAACAACTGAATTATAGCTCCCTTTTTGGTTTGCCTTTTTCTCCGCTATCATGCATGTAGGATAGAGCGACTGAAAACCTCGAGCGAACTCCCAGACGACCAGATGGCACTGGCGACCAGACATCGAACTTTCGCTGATTGCTGGCCGGCAATTCATATCAGATGCGCCTCCATGTCTTTCTCCTACTCTTAGTCACTAAAATGCATAACAGCACTCATCCGGCAAAGCAACAGTCTCAGCGGTACAATGCGTAACACTTGAGCCCGTGGAAAGGGTAATTGCGGTTCAATCTGATTTTGTAAATATTTCAACCACATGGTGGTTGTATTTCACATCATATTCAACCGTGAAAAGTAATAATAGGCAGTAAATAAAAAAGTTGACGTTGTGATCTTGATGCCGATCATAGGAATTCGCGTTCGCATCTATAGTCCATCTATGCATACATCTCGGTAGTGCAGGTTCAACTGGGCCCGAATAGCAGCGCTACAGCACAGGCAGCGTAACCGCGCAGAGTGAACCGATACATTCGCAGTGGCCAAGTCCCTGCTACACATGTGTTGTCCTGCATGCTTTTCATGGGTAATTATCGTGTCATTCTGACAACCAGTGATTGAGGAACTGAAAAGCTGTATGGAGGCCTGGATGGGATGACTGCTGTGGTTATGATTGTAGAGGTGGTGATGGATATGCCGCGCATCTCATCGACGACAAAATACTGCAAGACTTCATAGTTCTCGAAGCTTTACAATTTTCGCACCAACAAATTTCATTGTTTCACATGGTGAAGTCTTTCACCAAGCTGGAGGTACTTCGACAAATGACCAGTGAAAGTCACCTATTTCATACTTCCGTACAGTTTTCGTTTTGTTTTAATCTGAGATGAACACTTTTCATGTTTATTTTTGTTCCCAGAACTTCTTACATTCGATTTGTTTTCATGCAAGGAGTCCTTAGAACACTTGCTTATTTCTTTGGCTGTTGCCTGAGGAATTTGGCCTTCTTTATGGATGTGCTAGAGTACTGGTTGAGTCGGCTCTCTTTTCAGTCTTAGGATAACCGAACTATGCGTTCCTTTGTGAATTGGAGGAACTCAGTTGGGCCGAAACAAATCTGGTATCAATTTTCCCTCCTAAAAGGAATGGGACGATTGGTGAGCATGGAACAGGATCGAACCTTAATCGTGCTTGTGATAAACAGCACTGCGCTATTCGTCCGCTGGTAGTTAAATAACAAAGATGTAGTTGGAATGTTGGTGACCTCCGGAAATGATGACGGTGTTAGATCAATGATGAAAGTGTTAATGGTCTATTTCATTCTCGATCTTCGTACTAATGAGAAATTCAATTCTCTCGCTTCAGAGTGGCAATAGTTGGCATACTGGAAGGCGAGATCAACCTTTTTTCTCATCACGTCGAACATAAGTTTGATGACAAGTGGCTATGGTACCAGACCACTGAACATGGACACCTATCGTAGTCCTTTTCTTGTTAGCATATTTTCGCTTTGATTTCTCAATGAATACTTAGTGGTCGTCTCTCGAGCGCTGTCGTGTCGGGTCAGTTTTAGAGTAAAGAGCTTTATGTTACTTTTTTTTTAAAAGTAGCTCAACGTCATACATTGTGTGGATTGAATCTTAGCACTTCTTTTCAATGAGATTCGTTTCTTAACATCCACAATCCAGCGAAGATTTATAGCATTCGAGTTGGTTCGACTTCCGCTTGAGGATTTTAGTGATCTTTGTTAATGTCGTTGAATTGAGCGCATTCTTTATGGAACACTGGGTTCACTATTATATAGCGATCTCAGATCTTCATTGTAGGCACTGTACAGCATTTGTGGTTCGGAGTGGGCTTCTTAGATATTTCATAATTTTCGAAGGATGGGTTGATCGTGGGCGAGCAGGGTTGAACCAGAGTCTCGCACATATTGAACGGCTTTTCTGCCATTGTACAATTCGCACCTGTCATCTCTTTGTATATAACATAATTAACAAAGAAATTTGTGATTTTGAAGACCCGCATGGTTATTGCAAAATTTTATTATGGTTGACATTTGGCACGATCACCTTAATCGTCCTCATTTTTCATCCCTCTCAAGAAAAATTCTTGCAAGAATCATGGCCGTTCTGAAAAAGCCAGTAGCATAGAAGCGTTGACAGGAATGTGACTTGACTCGTTCAATTCCGAATGGTGTAATTGTTGCTTAAGAAGGGGTTCAGTTATTGCTCCGTTGCTCGACACGGTAAAAAATGTCGAACATAGAGAGCGATTTTCAGAATTGGTCGATGGTCTCACGTATTCTTTCCACGTTATTGCGATGCCTAAGACAATCGCCGCCCGTTCTCTCCTGGTCTAACAGAAATTGTGCGAGCGAGGCATCGGCTATAAGAACTCACAAGTTACCCGGAAAGAGAGTAGGTATCATGCATAACCTAAATTTGAGAAATTCAGCTGATTATACCACACCAGCATTGGGGTCTCTTTCAGTTGCCACTTTCCAAGTATGGCGGTCGTCATACTGTAACTGCGCTCCCAGGCGATGGTATCGGACCAGAAATGATGGAACACATACGTACCATATTCCTCTATTGTCATGTATATGTTTACATTTCATTAATTGAAGTTTTCTCACATCAAATCTGGGAAACCGTCCGATGAATGATCTTGTGATTTTAGGCACCAATAAACTTTGAATTCGTTCAAGTCAGCTCCCAATTGGTCGATGGAGACATGGACAGTGCAATTATGGCTATAGAAAGGAACGGTGTCGCCATTAAGGTACGACTATAACTACTTCTAGAAACCGTTCCTTATAACAATGATTTTGACCTAAACGCGATATTCTGCATGACGCACAATTTAAAATAAGTCATAGGCGCCGATATTAATCCTCAATTTCTATGAATCCGCGCCAACACTATTCCTCATTTTCTAAGGAAAAATTGAATTTGGCACAGATGTGGTAAGGCAACAGGAGTATATCGTCCATAAATGATAGGTCTTTACTCCTTGTTACATGGATGTTAATGGGAAACACCGCTACGCAAAAAGGGACTAAAGGGAAAAAGGGGCACCGCACTACCCTATTGAAGGAGTACTCGCTTTTGCTGAAGATTAACAAAGGCTGGCTATTGTCGTATACCCGTTCATGGTACTCTTAAAACTTTTTTGTACTCTAAAAAGCTCTAAAGCTCTCGGCGATGATCAATTCCTGAGGGTTATGTCATGCAATCGACTTCATTGAGCATCGTTTGGATGTGATTGAATGCATATCTGGCCCTTACAATGACTTGTGGTGGCCTACCGATGTATCGAACCAGTGCTACTGTCCTCCCAAACAGCTCTGCTACCAATCTGCCGACCCCGGAAGGATGGAGAGCTTGGTGGGCCATGAGCAAGGGGAACGATTCCACATGTGTGTTGCAGAGCTCCTCCGACCACTGCCCCACATGCGCCCCTGGCCTCTGTACTGTAAAGTGAATGAATCATGGTCGTACCACTCACATTACTTTAAAACCAAAATTTCTTCCGTGGAATTAAAAGTAGATTGTCTGCAGAGCCTTACATGGATGGCAAAATTTTTTTCTTACTTGATCTAACACAATCTCGCGAAGGTCTTCAGAACTCCGTGTGGATTGGTGTTTGAGGATTTTTGATCTTCTCACTGAATTTCTTGAATGCTGATCGAATCGCTTTTCTCCGTAATCCTGGGGTAGTCGTGCTAATCCGTTCCCAGGTCTTCACCGCAGGTAGTCGTTTCCTTTTGTGGGTCACAAGAAGCTCTTCTCATACAAGTCTGCTGCGGTTTTTTGACTCCAGAGGTATAAGAGACTTCGTTGGCCCTGTGTAGAGCCAAATCAGAATCTTGCGCGTGTTGTGCATTGTTTTAATGTTTTCTGTAATCATTATATCGCGCTGACTTTTTGTATCTCATCTTGTCCGTTGTAGCAGTAAACTTTAGGGTAACATTGAGACAAAGCATGACGATCCAAGCTACAAATCGCGTAACGTAGAACTTCGCAAGCGACTGGATCTCTACGCCAATATCCTTCATTGCGTAAGCATTCCTACAATACCTACAAGACATAAGGTACAGTTCTTCCTAAGGTTCGAATTTCGAGTGGTGTAAATTGCGATAAAAGTGAAGATAATCAGGATATCGACATCGTTCTGATACGTGAGAACACCGAAGGCGAATATTCTGGGCTGGAGCACGAAACATTGCCAGGAATTATTGAGAGCATCAAGGTGGGCTGCTTAATGGAACCGCTAGCGTTTTACCTTAGACTTGATGACTGGGATGTCTGAAAATGTGCAGATGACCGTTCTCCACTCGAGACCTCATGGAGCACGCAGAACAACTATAGAATTTGTCTGTAATAAAATTAGAGGCGAATTGAAGCGTCCTTTGACTTCTTTACTTTGAACATGAATCTGTCTAATTGTTCTCTACTTCTGATCTCTGAGAACAGTAATGTTTAAGCGATTTTGACAGGTTTAGATTGTGACACGTCCGTGTATCGAGAGAATCGCTCGTATGGCATTCGAATACGCTTCATTGAATAATCGCAAAAAAGTCACTGTAATTCACAAGGCAAATATCCAGAAACTGGGAGATGGGTTATTCTTAGAGGTTAGTCGTCAAAAGAATTGCAAGAATTAGGCAAACAAACGGAGCTCGTGAGACCAGCACAAGTGTGAAAATACAGAGAACAGTGGCGCAGTTGCACAATTGTCTGGAGATCTCGTGATGTCATGAGGGAGAGAGAGACAATTTCGAGGAGATCAGTAATATAAAGAAAGGGTTTCTCTTCAGATTGTGGGCCAAATTGGCAAGAAAGCTTATCCTGATATCCAGTTTGAATCGATGATTGTTGACAACGCTTGCATGCAACTGGTATGTTCTGACGACGTTTCGCATACGTAACAAACACGATGTATAGGAAAGTCCCAATCATTTTGGTGAAGATATGGTGGTATATAGTTCTACATAAATAATGACACCTTCCTATTTTGTCTGGGCTACACCAACTTCACTATTAAAGCAGGTGGAATCAAAACAGATCTATTTTATTTCCAAAAAGTACTTGTTGAAAAGCATTGGGTCAACCATCTAAAGTCAATGCAAAAATATGTCGCAGCTGAGCAAATGGTTTTTTGGACAGGTGTCTCGACCTGAACAATTCGATGTGATGCTAATGCCAAACCTCTATGGTAACATCATCTCTAACATTGCGTGTGGGCTGGTTGGAGGACCAGGCCTCGTCTCTGGAATGAACATCGGCGAGAAATACGCTGTCTTTGAAACGGTACGTTTTTCACCTTTTCCCGTATCTACATTTTTTCGGTGATACGAAACAGTTCTAATCACAGATGGTCATCACTGTCCTTGCCGGTGTACAATTCCTATAAGATTTTAGTCTGTACTGTTCCTTACCAATTTAGACATGTTGTGGTTATCTCGGTATATATCGGTAGACGACCGCGACCTGAACAATTCGATGTGATGCTAATGCCAAACCTCTATGGTAACATCATCTCTAACATTGCGTGTGGGCTGGTTGGAGGACCAGGCCATTATATGCGCCAAATATGCGGTCACCCACCTTTAACGATTCTCGGTGAAGTCGAATTCATAGCGCATCTCTCAGGGATTGATCAGCGCCGAGAGCTCTATCCGGACATCCACATTGCTCTAGGCATTTGCAAATCCTTTACAACTGACGTTGTGTCTATTTCAGCATTTTTTATATCCGCCCACTGCATACGTTAACCATGATTCATCACAGATATTGGGATTAAATTAACAATCAACTACAAGTTAAGTCACCAGTCACTAAATTCGCTTGAAAATAGATTTTTGCAAATTACAAAGTGTTGAGGGTAGGCTTCCAGTTCGATCTCCGCGTCATTGATCTGCTTTCGACAAGCTAACGAAGGATTACAAAATAATGAGAAAAAAACGTTGTGAGGCAAAACAAATCACTGAAAAGCTAATGCATAGTATGCAATCGTATCGCCCGCTATGGGCAACTAAACACGAGGACTACCTCGCTTCACAAGTGAGAAGCAACAACGTTCTTGATGTGCAGGTTGTTAGAACGCTTGCAGTTTTGATCTACTAGATTTACTAACTAAACCGAATGTGTACAATTGCAAACAAAAGGGGTTTTCGAGCAGCTCAAACATGACTTTATTGTTTAAGGTAAGAAACATGATAATATATTTCGGTTAGTGAGCTAAAACATTATTTCTATCGGTGACCCAGAATTCTGGGATTCTAGGAGGATTCCCAAAATTTTGTTTAGAATTATTTGCTGAGGTCTTTGGAAAAATTGTGAACTGTTGGCGAAAGGTCTATTGAGTGTGCTCGATGAGGCAATGTTTACAGTGCAAATCTCGTCGATTTTTCCACAGTGTGATCGTCCAAAAAAAAAGTTATGGCTGGCGTAACCCAGCCATGGACCACGGCGCTCTGTACTCTTCTTGAGCACTCGTGAATGTGTTGAGTCAGTCGATCGTGTTCATCGATGTTGCCAGTAACAGTATCATACGAAAATCTGTTTGAACATATGAACTAATTCTAGTTTACGATGCTCTTCGGTTACTGTTTCTTGTGCTTTCTGGCTTTCTTTCTTTCTTCTTTCGAAGAAAAAGTCGTGGTGTTCCTCGTCTATGTAGAACTGTGTGAATACAGCGGCAACAGCTAAATGCTTCGACCTACTATGATGCTGCTCATCTCATTCTGGTGATTTCCTAGAGAATCGCATGTCTTGTGGTGAGAAGAGGGCTGGTGGATTTAGGCTTACAACCATGTGTGGTCTTGGTTATCATAACAAAGTGACACGCACTACATTCATTCTCTTTCAGCTCATGGAACTCAATTTTGCGTTTTTCAGACGTTCTCCTTAGCCAACTTGTGGCAACGAAGTCATCAATGATGAATTTTTAGATAGAATGTGTAACCTTCTCTGCAGAACTTCAAGTTCACAAAACATGCTTTGAGCTCTTCTTCTATATACTGCCGTGTCTCATAGGTGACGAATCAAATCCGACCGTAGTCCTTCTTTTCAACGGGTAGACATTCCATTCGGATAGTTGCTAAAAGGAATCGATTTTCGTGGCCGATTTTCTATTGGTGAGCACACCAATGCCTCCAACTTCTCCGGCACCGTAAATAGCGTTGAATGACCAGTGGATTCTTCTCGACTAATCCAATGGCGTATTGTAATATATCCGTATAAAATGGCATCTACACAAGTATTCGAAATCACGGTAGAACATCGTATGACTGTACTTTCAATACGAATCATATTATGCTGAGATTTGGCAGAACTCGGAACCTCAGATGTGCTTCGAAACCCACTTGAAGTTCTGGGTTTTGTTCATATCTGAGCATCTTTAATGCCAATTTTGCTCACATCTCAGTCTCCTTGTGGTAGTAGTTCACATTGTACCTCACGAAGCAGTACCTTCTAAGCACATTGAGAATTTTGAAGTGCAGGTAACAATCCTCGCTCACTAATGTTTACAAGAAATTCACAATGTTCACTTTTTATTTACTGCCTTTTACAAGTTTTCACGGCAGGGTATTATTTGTGAAACAAGCACAGTGATGCTGAGATATTTGCAAAACTTCGGACCGCAGGTGTCAGCGATGGGGAACGAACGCGCTACTGTCGTTTCTGGGGAGTAACGCGTTCACCACCACACCATGCGAGTCCTTCATTGTGATTGTTTGCGAGAAATTTGAGGCTATTTCCATGTTTCAAAAGTAAATCTATGAAATGAAATCTTTACGCCCAACAGAAGCGCCTATTCAATGCGTCAGATTGATGTGGTCGGCTGAAGCAGGTGCTCCCTACCCTATATGAACACTACGTCGTGGCTACGCTTCACCTGCTAAATGCTCAGCTAACAAGGTCTTCAACAACGCTGCTTGTTATGGGATAAGAAACTGATATTGGAGCTCTAATTTACTGTATGGAAATGCCTGAGCAACTAAGACCCCACTCAGCACGACTTCTACTTGAGCAACATTGCTGTGGTTAGAAAGAGTCGCTTCTGCGATTCACTGCGAGAAATACACTTTTCATGGAATAACCTGGACAATTTCTGGCTTGCGCAGGATGTGGAAATGTGCTTCAAGAGCACTTTTTGCCTCCTTACTTTTTTCAAAACAGGGAGGAAAAGATGGAATAATAGTATTAAAATGATATTGGAGGTTTCTAGGGAACGCGAAACACGGGCACGTCACTCGCTGGCAAAGACCTCGCCAATCCAACTGCATTCATCCGTGCCAGCGTCGATATGCTCAGGTTCGTCCAATTTAAGTATGAACGGACATATCTCGACCTTAAGATTTATACGACATACAGCTAGCGGTCCAGAAATGCTCGATAGTTGGTTAAGGAGGCCTTCTTTAGAAGACTAATGTTATGTTCTATTTGTACAAGATGTAAAAACTACTAAAACCCGATGACCCAGCACATTGTCATAACTATTTATACGCTGTAAAAATAAAGGACAAACACTGTGAAAATAAAGCACCATTAAAATATCCTGGACCCATCAGGTTCCAAAAATGGGATTCCCCCTGTCATAGGATATCCCTTTGTGTTAAGTGGTAGTGCAAGATTCCCGCAATACGTTATTGGGTTTTCGTGAGTAGTGCTATTTCCGGGTATCATACCGCAATCGAGAAGTTCACTTTCTTGTTGTTAGCTTTATAAAAAATTAGTCCGAAATTTCCATCCTAAAATCCAACTAGGAGCAGTCTACTGTCAGTAATAAGACATCCTGCCAACAAATTAATCACATGCCGGCAAATCTCCCTACGTTCTAAAAAAGCCGCATTCTGTATGTAAAAATGTAGATATAGTAGACCACAGGATGAAATCACACAGTATGTCTCACTTCATATCATTTAATATTTCATCCATCTCTTGTTGTTATGTTTTCGGTCACCTCTCGAAATTCTCGCATGTTGCAATACCCGCGTTCTCTAGCAAAACTTTAACCTAAGCCTCTTAATAAGTCGGGCGGCTGTATAGAGAATATTTCTCGTGAAGTATTCTCTGTCTTCACCTTAACGTCTGTTCTATAAATCATGTAATCGTGTTCATTGTTCTTCTCGAATGCCTATTATATTATAAAATACTTGACATAACGCCTGCGTGCCTGCGCTACATTCGTAACTCTTGGCCATCAGGCATGCTACCAGGCATGGGCATGGCTCTTTGCTCGGCGTCTAGACCCTATGACCTAAAATATTGAATTCCCTATGCCTCCTTCACGTCCTTCATGAGCTGACATATTTACAGCTCGCGTCAACGAGCTGTTTCGCAGGTGAAAATGATCTATCTAACAACAAAATCCAAAAGAGCAAGGTCTCTTGAAAAATATGGAAGAAAGGTTGCTCCAATCTTTAGGTACTTGAATTGTCACTATCACGCTAATCTGATCTCTGATGCTCTGTGGAAGGCTTTGGTGGAACAGAGGATACATACTAGAGACGTTGGAGGCACACACAAAGTATGTTTGCTTAGATTTCATCTATAATCGATCAACAATAGATGTCTTGAATTTAGTTTCATTCAGCTGTCGTTTTATATTTCAGGCTTCCGACGTTGTCAACATGACGCTAGAGAACATTAGCAGTATTATGAGCCGATTATAACTAGGATATTTCCCTAAACTTAGGCAAAACATTTAGTGCTCATTCGACACTGTGAGACGTCACGTCATATGTCCCGTCTTTAATGTACGAGAGATCAGATCAACTTACCAGTAAGCACAGCAATGGTAATCTCCCCTTTTTTTCTTAGTGGGCCGGCACTAAGGTTGCTTCACCTCCGAAATAGACGAGTAGCTCCAAAAAACCGAAATCCGTGGAGCAGCCAAAGTCAAGTATATGTATTGTATAACAACTTTGTGTTAGCACATCTTGACCAGAGAGCTCATAACCGATATTAATGAAGGTTTTGAAATCCCAGTACTTATTTTTAGAACCGAATAATTTTTTTAGTGCACCCCATGAACATCAAATGACCTCTAGAGATGGCTTACTGATTTCCTTATCTAAGCTAGGTGATAACCCTTGTACTGTAATTAGCTCAGGTTGTTTCTGTATAGTTTTTCAGTTATCTCCGTGATTTCACTAAAGTTTTCAGCAAAAGATGTTTACATTAAATGTAGGAATCAGTAGGAATTACCAGTCGAGAAATTAGTGCGAGCCCATTTTACCACTTTACGTAAATTCCGTACTTAAAATACCACTTTTCGTAAATTCCTTTAATTCCTGTTGGTTTACGTTACTTCTATACGGAATCGAACTATCCCTCTTTTGTACGAGACTTATTTTCTCTCGTATGAGAGGAAGCCGGAAAATTCAAGAGATGAAATCCTAAAACCATCATGGACTGGGTTTTATCTACATGTTTAAGCAGTTTTTGAGAAGGTGTCGCAACTGACAACATCGATGAAGAACACAACTAGCTTATCCAATTCGATCCACGAGATAGCGCTGAAAAAGCCGAGAATTTGAGAACCAGAACGTTCTTTGAGATCCTTAGTTAGTCTGATAACACATTTTTTACATGACCCGTTTACATATCACACTTGGGCGGGTCTCAGCACTTCTTTCACCACCTAGGAAGATCTTCAAATTCTTATGTGGGTAAGGCTTCTGCTTTAACGATTTTGGTCTTCGTGGATATAGTCGAGCCATTTATGAAATCAAAAGGTTTTTGATCATCTGAATGATTAATAAGAGCAGTACATTGTGTATCACTAATCAGAACAATACATAGGTGAAAAAAGACATTCAAGGAACTGTTGTACCAGCAGAAAAATCATGATCATCAACAGGACAGATTACCACTTTTCTAGAAGTACTAACGAAGAAATACATTGGTAGCCATCAGTTTTTAAAGACTCGAGATCCTTTCTTCACAAGAAAGGAGAGCAGTAAATCATTTTTGGAAAAGAAAAATAGACTACTTGTCCTCAAACATATAATTTTCTGAATTCTTTATGATTTGTCTCTTTTCTTGTTCTAGCTCATTCGTTGTCTCTACTTGACTTGACCATTTATTTACTTGCGGATCTTTCAGGATAGAACAAAACGAATTCAGCATAACCTAGAATAGAGAGTTGGGTTTTCTAAGAAAAAAAATCGTTCTTGCCTAAAAAAAACTAGAGTGCATACCATTGGTTCGCACACTAGAATGGCACGAGGACCCCAGTCATACGTGATCACTTGAGTTCCGCAAGGATCAGAGGATTTCGCAAAAGATATGTATCCTGAAAATCCAAATAAATTACTGCTAAACTAAGCTGACCAGAATCTCACCTTCATGAACGAATTCGGCAGAACTCGTTGGTGAAATGAATTTCTTGATATCACCAAAAATTGGATCGGGAGTACTGTAGGAAAGTCCGAGAGCTCTCTTAAAAAAAGCCAAAACCTAGCAATGACGAGTAAAAGGGAATATGGAATGTAAATATCAAAGGAATCTGAAAAAAAAAACAAACCAAGAAACTTATCAACGCTGTCTCCGTTATAGCAGACACATTGGTTTTTTTATTCTTAAATGCGAAAATAAACATCAGAATTGCGGAAAGCAATCCCTTCTTGGCTTGGGCCTAAATCAATGGGAGAATAGTGTGAAATATTGCCATGATATTACTGTGATAAATTACCATGGAATCGAGTGGACAATTCTCTCCTACACACTCCATGCGAACTATATGAGATTGATTGGCTCGATGAACAACCTAGAAAACATACAGGTGAAAAGCTTCGAAGAACAAGATCAGTGCCGAAGAGCAAAACCGTACTTTACATCCGAATGAGTGCTCGATAGCACTACTAGCTTGCCTTAATACATAAGGATATTCCTTCTTTGAAAAACAATGCTCTTTTTGAGCTACGACGTCCTTCAAAGCACCATCTTTTTCCTAAACATTCCGTTATAGTACGAAAAGGAAATTCACTCGCAGGATTAGACGAACTTTTATTGCTTACAAATACAAAAGAAATAGCTCGGGATTAGGTTCTTGTGTCCACTACGACGAAGAGCCAACAAATCACTTTCCTCCAAGTAACATGGGCTTGTCAAATCTTCCTTAACAACTGTCGAACAAGGCTTCCAAGGACGCCTTACTCGACAATTATTTAACATGACTTGACAGAAGATGTAAATGAATCCCAAGGGTATAAATGTATCCAGAACATGCCATGACGACACTTTACAACTATGTACTATCCGCATAATAGCCTCGCCATCATTAGAACACAAACTTCATGACGCATACTATATCAAGTCCGATATGAGTGTCTTTTAAGAAATTTAAAATATGGAGGGCATCACTTACCAGATGAACTACGAGTTATCATCTTAAGTATGACTTTAGCACTTAATGTTGGAGGCGTTGATTTCTTCGAGGATCGATCCTTCATCCGAATTGTTTATTCTCATGAAATTATGTCACCTGCCACACAACTTGCTTTATACACAAGCCGTATAGAGTGCGTTCTTAATCAGGAATACCTTTTCCGATCATAAATGGCATAAAAACTAGAATAGGGTAGAGAACAATGAGATGCTATGATATATTGCAATATCTGATTTTCTCATCGAAAGACAAGCTCTGAACATTTACCAAGAAAATTAAATCGCTAAAAAGTGGATGTTAATGTCAAATGCAAATATGGAAAAGCGGTAACCAAAAGGGGATCTTTATGAACACGAACAGATGAGGACTCTAAGGAAGCACAAGAAAGGAGAAAAATAGACGAACAAATAAATATCGTCGAAGCCTTCGTCAGAATAAAACTTCGCCTTCCGCTCTTATCACTAAAAACTTGCAAACTAGAAACGAAATTAATAAATAGAAGAGAGTTAAAAAAAAAGACGAAGCACTCGACGTTGGTCCTGAGGGATGCGGCATGCATTCGACTTCATTAAGCATCGTTGGAAGTGACTGAGTGCGTACCTGGTCTTTAGTTCCTTCTGGAGTTCCGGTGGCCTACTAATATATGGAACCAGTACCACTATCTTCTCAAACAAATCTGATACCAATTCCCCGACTATGGAGGAATGGAAGGTTTAGTGAGCCCGGAGATCTATCCCGTGTGTATTACAGGGCGGCGCGTCCAACCACTGCCCTTCAGGCGCCTTACAGAGAATCTATAATCAGATACCGTTCCACGATCTCTATATCAGGACGTATTGTCCCCACTGGATCTACATCACAAATGTCCCTTTCCGCAGAAGTAAGAGCCGCAATGAGAAATTAACATGCGTGGTTGCCGCATCGAACAATAATTTAGATGATCTCCTACGAAATGGCGAGAACCATTTAGCTTTCGATGATTGACGAGCGAAACATGCAGAGTTACTTGGTAAATGGAAAAGACCTAATCAAGGTCAACATTTCGCGGACTTTCTTTCCACAGGAGAAAGAAGTTAAAACATTGCAACTTCGAATTCAGTTCCAGCTTAACTGGGTTCAATGCCGACTTGTGCCGCCCAAAGCACTTCGGTTCACGAATTGTGGAGATTGCTAATGGCACCATTAGGGTGAAAAATTGGCTGAGAGAAAGGCAAAGGAAGGGGTTTGGTCGGTGTGGTGGATAACACGTGAAACCCCAAAACGTGTTATTGCGGGCTGTAAGTGCACATAAGGTTGTGAGTTTTTCTCATATCTCAACATCCTACTCTTAAAGTCACAAAATGCTGGACAGAATACAAATCAAAACTTCCTTTAACCTTTGCTCATTGCGAGAAATTAATGATTAGCGTGGAGAAATAAGTGATCCACTCCGGCATAGCTGAAAAAGATGTAAACGTGCTTCCTACAAAAAACACTTGCTGACAAGGATACTCAGCGTTCCTAAACGACAAAGCTTTTCATTAAGCATATCCCTAGCAGAAGCCACTGTCTAACATGGGGCTACAATGGAAAGGGCACCGAGCCATAGCTTCTGAAAACGAATCGGTGTAAAATCGAACCGATTTTCGTAGTTTCAATTTGTAACGATATGCAGTGTTCAAGACCGAATTAAATAAAGAATAAAACGATAAAACTCTCTGCGTTGATCAATCCCTGAGGGATGCGCCGTGCATTCGACTTCATAAAGTATCGTTTGAGGTGATTGAATAAATATCCGACCTTTAACCAGTGACTCGCGGTGGCCTACCGATGTATAGCGCCGGTGCTGCTTCCTCATAGACAAGTCTGGTACCAACTTGCCGACCCTGGAAGGATAGAGGGTTTGGTGGTCCTGGGGTGCCGGGATCGATTTCAAGGAGTTGAATACGTCTGAGAAATAAACATCAACGGGCCGCCCATATAATAAGGAATGAAAACAATAGGTGAACAAGAATAGCACTAAAATGGATGCCGAGAGAATCAAAACGTCCTTGAATGAGACGGAATATGAAATGAACTGGTATGTTCGCTGCACACACAAGCCGGGTAAGTCCACAGATAGAATAAAACCTCAGATCTTTAACCTAGAGGTGAACACAGTAACGAAAGTACAGTTGCGATCACCTCCATAGACGACGATCGGAAGACAAAGAGTGCAAGT
This sequence comes from Angiostrongylus cantonensis, assembly GCA_009735665.1. Taxonomy (NCBI): domain Eukaryota; kingdom Metazoa; phylum Nematoda; class Chromadorea; order Rhabditida; family Metastrongylidae; genus Angiostrongylus; species Angiostrongylus cantonensis. Next base: position 263,745 of record MQTX01000060.1, on the reverse strand, counting down.
GGTCTAGTACGCACCACACCACATGTAACGGTCCCCTAAGCAGGGTATTGTGGAGGGGATTTTGTAGTGTAGCATTATAAGCACCGACCACTACAACTCTTCAACATCACCACTGTTGAGTCCGTACTGAAAGGCTGAGTTGCTTCACGGCGAACGTGTAATGCATAGCCATGCAAATGTATGGAATAGGTCTATCTAACCATGATGAAGCTATGATATTTGCAAAACAACGGACCGCAGGTGTCTGCAGTGCAGAACAAACATACTATTGCCCTTTTCCGGGGGTTAACACGTTCACCACCACACTTTGCGGGTCCTTAGTTTCGCATGTCTCTCAGCAAGTTTTCCCTATCAGTGCCATTAGTAACCACCCGTCAACGGGTTTGATCTGCGAAACGATGGACCCGCATGGTGTGGTAGAGAACGCGTTAGCCCACGGAAAGAGTAATAGCGCGTTCGTTATCCACCACAGACACCTGCGGTCAGGAGTTTTGCAAATATTTCAGCTTCATTATAGTTGTATTTCACGTAATACCCTGGCGTGATGAATTGTAGTAGGCAGCAAATAAAAAGTTAACATTTTGGACCATCTACCATAAAAACAAATGGGAATAAGCGTTGTAATGTCGATTCCATATAAGTGGTACTATGGACAAGTGCTAATTCACCAGAAACAAAGTGATCAACGAAAAAAACAATTCTGAACATTTTTTTCGCCAAACAGTACATTAAAATTCTTACATTTGCAGTCGCATAGAGCAGGTGCCTAGCGAGTCGACCAATTTGTGAAGCTTTGCCTTCTTGTGAGGACGGAACCTGCAAGGAACAAACTGGTTCACACTCTATACAAATCAAAGCACAAAGTCGTAGACAAGCAGTTCCTATAGAAACTACGAAGTCGGCACCTCTTCAACTTCAAGTTCAGCTCGAGTGTCCTGTTTTCCACCAATCCTCGAACGTACAGGTCGTCTTGTCTTTCGTCTTCCTTGAGACGCGGTCGAAGGAATGTCTTCATCAAGTGACATGTTTGCAAATCACGACAGAACTACCGAATCCTGTAAACACGCATATTTTCAAATGAATTCAAAAGTAAATACCTTTCCAAGCAGGAGACAAGAATCTCTTCAAACATGTTCATCGGAAAAGTCTGCACTAACATAGGATATAGACCCGGGATTCAAAAGGCGATCACAAGGCATTCAGATGGCAATCATTCGGCATTCAGGCACTTATCGCTGATGTTGGATCCCAAGCAATGTGAGATCGAATTCAGTGGAATTTCAACGCATCACTCCACTCTGCTCTTCGTTCAACACAAATAACCACCCCAAAATATTCTCTAAATGATACCAATGGCTTCAAAAACCGAAGTGCCAGATCAGCTGTTGTGTAATTGCGGACCGTCGAGCATTCTCGACTTCACGGAGGGGTTTTGAATTGTTATCTGGCAGTTCGTTTCCTGAGGATCTCTATGAGTATGATCCGACTCCATGTTCGAGCTGCTGGCTTTTCGACTCGTGCTTATTCTGCCGAAGCGGCTCACATCAAAAAGGCAACCCACGTCGTTATACCGCCCGCTGTGAAGGTTAGCCGTCTGTTTCTTTTCTGAAACTAGAAATGGATTGTTACCTTTTCAATATCTTTTCAAATATCTGACGTATTGATCACTACTGAAATAGAAAACGTGTTCAAGTTTCTCATTCTTCGCGTCTAATTCTTCAGACCTCAAGGGCAACTCGTCCTTAGTGAGTCGCGTTTTTTCATCGGCAATTAGAATTTGAGAATTTCGAAAGAACGCCTTAGAGTCACCCATTTAGGGAGCTAAGACGGCACCTACTTTAATGCTACTCCTATTGTCCCAAATTGCGTTCAGCTCTTATGTAAGCGTACTGGTGGGAGCGGTAATGCTTATATGATACAGCAGCTAATACTTGAATACTTAGTTACTTGGATACTTGGATGGCTCGGCCTTACTGGTTATGCGGGAATATAATCTCCATTTTTTCGGAGACCTACTAGCCTTGTCAATGTGGTTACCTGGAGTCTCGAGGTCAGCCTTGTCAATGTTTGCCCGGATCGTCACCACAATAGGAACTCGTAGCCCTTGTAGAGTAGAAGGATATCTGCCACTGCGAATAGTTTGTTACCGGGACGGTGGTGGATGCTGGTACTAGTTTACTCTTAGCTGGACTTCCTGATGAAAAGGCCGGACTTCGCATCTTGTCAGACCTTACTGAGGAGATGAATCCCACCGCTGTGCATCGCAGCCCGATCAACCTGCAGGCCATGAAGCGGTAAACCGTTGGGAGGACAGTTATTACACATTGCCTGTTTCTAGATAGGGACATTTCCTTATGCATTTGAAATTTGGACCAGGTGGGTTGTCTTCTTATGTTAGGGAAACGCTGGGATACGATTTTTCAGTTTCCTTTCATCGATATTAATAGGCGTGCAATGAGGAACATATATTTTAAATAACTGTGTAATGGCGATTTCACATATTCCCTCATTTTCGATAGGTAGCGTAGTGGTTAGAGGTGTCATGCAATATACACGTGATCTTTGCTTCGATTTTGCGCCCCAGGCTCACCAAACCCTCCATCCATCCGGAGGCAGCAGTTTTATACTAGAATGGTCTGAGAGGATAGCACCACTTGCTCGATACATTAGTAGGCCTGGTGAGTCATTGTACAGGCCAGATGTGCATTCAGTCATCTCTAACGGTGCTTGGTGAACGTGGATGAATGGGGCATTCGTAAGGGATTCGTCAACGCCGAACGCTTCATCCTTTATCCTTCTTTTCATTTGAATAGCACTACAATTGAGTTTTTGTCTTTATTTGAACTAATCAGTGTTTGAGTAGAGCCTTGAGAATTTAAACCTGTCTATTAGCGTCTTCTAATTCTTTCTCATCTCCAGGGAATAGCTGTCGATATACCTTAATTGACTAACCATAACGAGTTTAGCTATTACAAAGAAACTGACGAAAATCGGATCGTGTTTCTTCTAGCGTGGACCCGTTGACATGCTACGTGCTTTATCAGAAACCGTCGGCGTTGACCCCACGGCACCACATTTCGGTTTCATTGACGATCCAGCTATGATTCCTAGTACTGCAGCTAATAAAAGGAACTATTATTTGGCCAAGGTTGGTTTGCTTTTCCTTACAGTTTTTCTAAGAATGAAGTGCTACCTGGACTCTCGTTCTTATTGTTGTAAAATATGCCGAGAACTCTCTGTTTCACCTTGAATTTAGTCATGAAACTGGTGGTTGGTATTAATCCGTTCCAGAAACACTAACATGACAGTTTTCATATGAGGCCCTAATTTCCGACTGTTTTTGGTGGTGTATGGATACGTCACCGGCCATTTCCACGGGTGGCTGAGTAACACAAAGGATGATTTGTTGTACTGATCAAGAGGTTATTGTTTGGGTTATTTGCTAGCAGTTCCCAGCTGATCCTCACTTATATCACTGTCCCTTTATTGTAGGCTTTTAACCCAATCGGCGGGCATGATTCAGTACATATCTAGTGCAAAAAGCATGTACTAATGAGTATGGTTGCGCATTTACGGAATGCATAAGTCAGTCTAGCGTTGCCAAAATAGTGACCCCATTTCCTGAATCTATCTGTTGCTTAACGCAGCTGCATGATTTGTTCGTGGTCTTCGCTTCATCACTTATCCTTTTGCTGAAGGCTGGTGATGGAATCTCACGATTAGCCTGCTCGATGCCTCTCTTATCGTTAAGGAAATGGGAAAACGTGCTGCACGTCAGTTAGCAGAGGAATGGCCAACCTTGTTTGCGTTCGATCGTGATGAACCATATTTACCAGCATTTCGTCCTCAAAAGCCTGCAGATCCGTTACAGGTATACAACGTATTCATTTGAAAGTTTGCTAGACCGCTCTAATAGAACGAATTATTTCACCTACAGGTTGCGCCTACTGAAGAGAATATACTTTCGATGATTGAGAAGCGCAGGGTACAGGATGCTGTAGTGTTGTACGAGCGAATGCAATCGGAAAACATAGAGATTTCGCAGACGACGCAGGCACTCTATTTTTGTTATAAAGTCTTTCCTGTTGTATCTCCATGGAAAAAACTTTCTGTCCTTTATTTTAAAAAATCTGCCTAGGAGGTGGAGAATTTCGCTTTAGTAACTTAAATTGTAATTGTTAGAAAACATATGTACTTACTTTCATAATTCTTTTCTTCAAAGTTCACGTGAATCTTGTTACAAGACGGGTGCTGATCATCTTCTTAAAACGGACGGAAGAGGTGTAGAGAATATTTTGAAATGCGGAACAATAGTACTGTCATTCCCAGTAGTATGTTTTTTTTTTACCATTTACTATAGTACTATAGTCCCGCAGTCTTCGGAATCCAGTTACGATTTCGATCCGTTTCACTCCAACACGATTGGTGTTCATGGAAGTTGTGTGCTGTGGACATGACTCGTATAGAATGGAGTATTTTGAGATTCATAAATCGGAAATCTGGTTCACATCAGGTACGAACGCGTCTGATGCCTCAGTAGCTCTTCGGATTAGGGGAGATTGCATCTTCTTGTCGAGTCTTTTTCTATTCTCTTTTTATATTGTCTTCTCAACGCTGATGACGTGCTTTTGTGTTTAGAACTATTTTTATTTGTCAAATATCTGAACTACGAAGTTTGGTTTATTGTTTATGTGTCGAAGATGTGGTTCAAACGATTTGGGTTAGCTCAAGCTTTTAGCGTGACATTGAGCCACGTAACAGCACTATTCCTACTAGTCTCGAAATTATGGAGATGGTGTTTTCGCCAGAACGAAAAGTTGTTGGGAGTCATTGACAAATGACGTACACGCGTGCTACTGAACAACCTCATTGTTCAATTCAGTGCACTGGTGGAGAGCTTCGGTGCAATGATTTCATGCTGTTGAGCACCATTTTCATATGTCATTGGTACAGTATCGATAAAAGCGCTAAGTTTTCGATATGAAGTCGTTGACGATAATTGTCGCTTCTATGGTGTGAGGTTGTTTCTCGTGCTCATCAGGGTTGGGTTAGCACAAACAGCGAATGATATTGTTAGGAATCCTACATATGACTGGTTATTGTTTGTAGTTGCAAATAAGTATTACTAGTGATTATTCAAATTTTGTGGCGCGTGTGGCGCAGTGGTTGGAGGCGCCATTGTGACACGCATGTGGAATCGATCCCTGCGCCCATGGCCCACCAAGCCTTCCATCCCTCCGGGGTCGGCAAATTGGTACCAGACTTGTTTGGGAGGATAACAGCGCTGGATGGATACATCGGCAGGCCACCGCTAAGCATTTTAAAGGCCAGATGTGCATTCCATCACCTCCAACGATACTTAACGAAGTCGAATGCATGGCGTATTCCTCAGGGATTGATCAACGCCGAGAGCTTTATCATTTTATTAAAATTTTGCTTGCTTATTTAATTTGGCTCCGTATGGACACTTAAGAAATGTTACTGCCTTTGCGATGCGCTACTCGAACGGAACCAACCAATAAATTGGACGCTTGATGCGAAGATGCCTATTAATATTTCTAGAAATGGATGGTTGTAACCACATATAGACAAAAAATAAGAAAAATATGGTAAGGAGTTCTAAATTGGCGAATAATGCTGTATTTTATTAATGGCCGAGAAATTATATTTCTGACTGGGTGACATTTAGATGGAACTTTTCAAGCTGGTAACTTACTACAATAGTAAAGATATTCCATTTTCTGAGTGGGAAGTGTGGCATGGATTGCGCATGTTTGGTGAAGATGAGCCAAATAAGTGGACATCGGTAAATAAGTACATTCGTCAAGTTCGAAATTAAACTATAATCGTCTTTACATTGCATAGACGACTTCAGGCTGGGGTTGCTGAGCTCTTATTCGAGACCTTACCACGTACTACTGAAACGGTTTCAATTCTGATATCAGGTTTAATAAAGTGAGTTAGTACGTTTTGCCTAATTTCATTCTTCTGCTGTTTTCTCTTTTTCTTTGTTTTTTTTTCATCTTCTTCACAAGTGAGTGTATTACTGCTGTTTAATTAATAGGTTTGCAACTCCTGAAAGTATATCACGAGCAAAAGAGCTACATGAAGTATGCCATTTATTGTATTTTGATAATCACTTGCATATTTTTTTACTGGACTTTAAAGGAATTTTCGGGCGATATTTTATATCGGGAAGCTTATGAAGCGCTAATATCCGTTTCAAGTTGGAAGGACGCACAATTGCTGGTGAAAGAAATGGTCACAAAAAAACTGAGGCCGTCGCTGGGCACATGGCATTCGTTACTTTTAGCAGCAAGTAAGGTGCGCTGTCTCTGTCCATTCTGTATCTTCATAGTTTTTTTTTTCATGTGCTATTGTGTTGTATTTCAGATTAACAACATTACTGATCGTCTAGTTGCGTTTGAGAAAGTGTTTGGAGAGGTGATGTCTCTTAGTTCCGTTCCATCACTATATGCTTTCCATATAGTTTTCCATAGCATGTCTGAATCATTATTTACTGGTGAAATGAAAGACGACGGGAAACAGCGCGACGCATTTCTGGTTTGTAATCATTACTTTCTTTGTTTTTTTTTTTGTTTTCTTTCTTTGTTTTTCAAATCGGCATCCTGAAGAGTTATCTTACTAGTTATCCAACTACTGGCCCGCCTTCATTGGTTGTGCGGACCCCAGCATAATTTCCACTTTTTTTTGGAGTTTTGCTGGTCTAGCCATTGTGGTTCCTTTGAGTCTTGAGGTTAGCCAGGCCAATGTCTACCCCAGGTCGTCACCACTACAGGCAGTCGATGCCTTTGTTGATCATAGGGAGATTTGCAACCATGCGACTAGTTTGATACCAGGGTGGTGGTGGATTCTGGTACGGGGGAGTTATCAGTCTTCTCATTATGGAGTATGTTGGTAAATTTTGCATTTCATTAATTTTGCAGCGGACAGGAGTCTCTTGGATCTCAGAGGTGCTGTCGGAATTGGAGAGTCGTCCGTTAATTGAGCCTAATTTTATTGGAGATCACTTATTTTTCCTTGACGCAATGGCAATCATCTATCAGTACGTTGTTCTTTAAAAGCTGTTCTTGACTACTTTGTTGTGTCCCTTGTCTTTTTTCTTTCATCAATTTTTTTTTTATAGTGCTGGAAACTTGGAGATAGCTGAACGAATTGTGAGGTTGTATGAGAGTTCTGCTAACAAAGTGAAGATGCCAGCTCTGACAGCTGAGGGAATGTTGGTACAGGTTTAACGCAAAAGTGCGAACAATCAGTGATGTCCGTAAGGAAAAGTGCTTTTGCAGATTTTATAATCGGTACCTTCTACTTTTTATGGAGCGCACGACTTCAATGGAACAAGTGGAAAAGAAGTATAAAGAGCTAGTTCCACGTCTTGTGGGTGTCTCGAGGCAACTGACATTGGCTCTGGCTGATAAACTTAAGGTTTGTTTGTCGTTTTTTTTCTCAGTAGGAGGTTTTCGAGGTTCTACTTGATACTGGGCTTATCATTTGTTTATAACATTGGAGAAATCTTGGGGTAAATTCCTAACTACAGGGATCACCGCGTTGGACACTGCTTCAGCGGCTAATTGAAGATGGCATATGCGCTCGTCAAACGGTTGATTTCCGTGTAGCACAAACTTTTAGGGACCTTCTGATGGGTGTCCAATATCAGGTACATACAAAGTTACCATTTTTGACTTTCTGAATTTGTTTAAATATTTGATTATAGGCTCTCTCCTTAGAACACCGTGAAGAATACGCTGATGTTATTAAGAGATTAGTTGACATTTGGATTGAGTTTAGTCGTTTCACTGATGATAAGCACAAGCGACTACAACTGAAATTATCACCTAGTGTGGTTAGGCAATTGTTATTCTTTTTCTTTTGCATTTTCTTCGTTTTGTTTTCTTTTGCAAGTATTATTTTCTTTGTATTCTAAGTATTACTCATCAGATTTCTGAATGTGCACTTTTGCTCAACCGCATAGGTGACTCTAAGAAAGCTTACCGACTCCTTGAGATGCTCTTGAATCCTGAAGCATCTGAAGGAGAAGAGGCGACAGTACTGAACACAGGTCTACTTTGTATTCTTTTTTCTTTGAATTTTATCGATTCTATAAGGATATAATATCAATAGGAGCTGTGTTTAGGTTACGCTAGACATAGCGCTATGTATGAGCTATTTGAGGATGCATTGCGAGAGCGTGATCCATTCAAGTGTGTTATTTTCCGTCTAATGGTGCTTTTGTTGTGTATATTACTATTATTAAACAATTGTAGAGCTGCAATATGTCTGGAGATCATGAGCAGTAGCATGACACGAAATAAATTGGAGCCCCTAGTGCAAAAAATACATGACAGGTATGATGACACTGGCTTTTCTTTGTTTGTTTTATAGAATGGATTGCACAGTGTTAACCTTTTATTTGCTACCTACTATAATTTTCACCGCTCGGTATTCTGTGTGGTACAACCACAATAGTGCTGAGATATTTGCGAAATTCCGGAGCGCAGTGTCTGCGATGAGGAACGAACGCGCTAATAACCTTTACGGTGGCTAACGCGTTCAGCACCGTAGCATACGTCTCCTTCGTTTCCCCTGTCCTTCAAATAGTTTTCTTTCTATCTACCAGTACCATCAGCAATCACTCATCAACGGAATTAACCTAGGCAGCGCAAATGGACATTGAACCCACTTAATCCCCCTAATTCGGATCAGGTTGTAGGAAAGTAAGTGTTAAATGTTAAGAATTGATTGCATCACCAGAAAATTTTTTTTAGTCGTTCAGTAAAATTCCATCTATATAGAAGTTCCTCATTGTTGTTACTATTACATCATTTCTATCCATCTTCTATTAGGATATTTGTGGATGGATAAATTTTGACAGAATTCTGTCGGATCTGGTTCTAAGGAAGTAAACGTTAGATTGCATAAGGGTAAAACCGGTGTAATTCCTGGTCTCATCGGTAGTTTAACTGCAATAAAGTGGACATTTAGGTGTCGTCTGACGGAAGATCAAAGCAAAATACTGCATGGATTTGTTCGTCTACGAGCACAGTAGCATTTATATATATCACTTGTTGAAATATTTTTGATTTTCCTACAAGATATTTATTATTGATGCCAAATTGTAAAAGAAGATGTTTGTCTTAGGTGTTGTTGTAGTTGTATAGGTTCTTCAGCTACTTGGTTTATAATGGTGGTGCTTCCAGTCAAGCAGTAGCCATGAAAGTGAACGTATTCTGATTTAATACTTTAAAATTAGTGAGTACTTAGGAGGTTTTTACGAGTCCAGCGTGTCGTAGCATGTTTTAGATTTGTTTAGTTCCCTTACACCAGTCGTACAGACTGTGTTGTTCGTGTCGCTGTTGTGTCATCAATATATTTCATTTCGTGATTTACAATTCCCTCTCAACGCTTTACCGCCTCATCGTCGCGGGGAGGTGTTCCTGGGTTCCGGCGGTAACATCAGGAAGCTTAGCTAAAAGAAAACCAATATCAGGATCCGCCACAGTCCTGGTATCAAACTAGTCGCATGGTGGCAAATCTCCATCCGATCCACAAAGATGTCGACTACCCGTGATATCTGAAGCAAACTTAGTCCAGGGGACTTAGAGACTCTAGGGAATCACAATGGCTAAACCAGCAAAACTCCAAGAAGTGAAGATTATACTGCAGCCCGCTCAAGCAGTGAAGACGGGCCGTCCAAGCATCCGCATAACTGGAGACTAGAGGAGTTCGTGGGTTGTGAACAAGAATAGATTGTAGAAAAGAATTTGCTCTGTTATCCTATGGGAATAAATGGTATTTGATGTTGTTTGCTATATTTTAGTATGGTTCATCACACGAACACATTATTGTCGGCAACTTTCACAACTTGTGACCTTGTACTTTCGTATTTCTTACACCCGCACTCTGTAAGTTAATTATCACTCACTACAACAATTGGAAATGAAATAGTAGTCGATTAAAAGGATAAAGCTGTCGGCGTTGATCTATCCCTGAGGGATGCGCCATGTATTCGACTCCACGCATCGTTGAAGGTTAATGAATATATCTGGCCTTTAAAAGGACCCGCAGTGGCCTACCGATGTATTGAGCCAGTGCTGCTATCATCCCAGACAAGTCTAGTACCAATTTGCCGACCTCGGAGGGATGGAAGGCTTCGTGAGCCATGGGCGCGGGGAGCGATTTCGTGTGTTGCAGGGTGCCTCCGACCACTGCGCCACACGTGCCTCTGTAACAAACGTTGTGCCGATAGATCAGGCAATCAAGGAACAAGCCCGTGGACTCCAAGGATATTCCTGGATATGTGTACGACTTATATTGGATGATCCCAGTTCTGTCAGGTGTTATAGTGCGAACTCTTCTACAACAGGTGATATTTTATTCGTAGAAAGCAGATATTTAGTCATATAACTGCTCAACATCAGACGACGGCTCCATTTGGTCTCTTATCAGGAACCGAAAGGGGTGCGTGTAGCGCGGTCGTAGGGGCCCCGCAATGCACATGGGATGGATCCTCGCGCCCAGGCTCACGAAGCTCCTCCTTCCCTCCGGGGACGGCAGAATGGTACTAGACTTCTCTCTCAGGATAGCAGGCACTTGCTCGATGCACCGGCAGGTCATCGGTAGTCATTGTAAAGGCCAAATACAAATTCAATCAACTCCAACGATGCTTAATGAAGTCGAACGCATGGCGCATCCCTCAGAGATTGATCAACGGCAAGAGCTTTATGGTTTCTATTCTTTATTAGTCCGGACCGAAATTTCTGTGAATTGGTTAACAGAATGTTTTTTTGCCATAAACTTACTTGTCCAAACAACTTCATTTTACTCTAACTTTACGAGAACTGAAAAGAAAAAAAAGAATTAGAGCAGTCTTTCAGAATGACAGTACAAATACAACGACTTGGACCCACTGGCTAGGACTGGCAGGTTCGAGTCAGCAATGGATGGCCCTGACCGCATTGCGGGCAGCGACCTCTGCGTCGAGTGTACGTGCAGGACTCAGGATCGATAACTGCATTGAGTGTTCGACGTATTGACTTACACTTTCCTACCTGTTCATTACTGCTTCCCATCCATAGAAAACGTCTGCGGTTTCAACGCGATTTGGTCGTCCGTCCATCTCCCAAGTACCTCTTCAGAACCTGTTTACCTTTAAGTAGTACGTACTCTCATCAAGCCATGAGAATTCAAGCTAAGTGCTAGACAGCTGTCTTGATACCTTCCTCTGTCACTATTATTAAATAATGACCTTTACTGTATTTTTGAGTCCATTTTATCAAATATCAGCTTGTAGATGTGAGAGATAGAAGATTTCGACTGATAATGATCCAACACGTTATTACATTTTCTATGATTTGTTTAAGAAAATAGATTCAGGAAGGAGAGCGCAATATCTCGTACTCACGGCTATTAGGGAACCAAGTAAAGAACTCGAAAATCCACGCCCACGTCTTCAACTGAATAGTCCTTCCAGCACTCTGTTATCTAGCAGAGATGTGGGCTGACATCAAGAGCCCTGCGCAACACCCCCGCAGCCCTTGAACGATGTCTTCTGGAATTCTGGAATTTAATTGGCAACGTCTAGTTGTAATATTCAACTTAGATCTTTGGAATCTATCCCATCTTCGAAATGCGGGAGAATATACGAAGATGTCAACAGAGAAACACAGATGGGTCGCTCATATTAATGAGAAGGTCAAGTGGTAAATGGACGGAAATCGAGTTGAGCCGAGTGAATTCGAAGTGATGTCAATGTCCTCTCTAACGAGCACCTACACGGTGGGCCCAGGTGTTCGTGTCCTACGTCAGCAATCCAGATTCGCTGATAGGAAAGTTTGATATATCACGGAAGGTGACTCGCGGTCGTCACCACGTTCGAAGCAGGCCACCACCATGGACGACAATTGCGCGGGAGGGAAGCAACTTGAAAACGTCCGGGGACTCACAGTGTTCGAGAAGACGTGCCGTCCAAACATCTATGTGGGTGCATTTTCGTAACTACTCTGGAATTCAAAAAGTTTGAAAGTGACGCGTGTGGCGCAGTGGTCGGAGGCGTCCTGCAACACACAAGGAATCGATCCCCACTCCCGTGGCCCACCAAGCCTTCCATCCCTCCGGGGTCGGAAAATTGGTACCAGACTTGTTTAGGAGGATAGCACCACTGACTCGATGCACCGCTAAGTCACTGCGAGAGTTCCTAGAGCAAGCAGAATCCACTGGGCTGCTTTTGCACGCGAAAGGAAAAAAATCAAGGATTTACCGGTGCCTGCTCAAGTCACTCGACGATCAACGGGACTGCAGGTGAGTCTGAAATTCAGTGATCTTTGTACAAACCTTTTCTGTAATTATGTACTTTATGCTGACAGAGTTTCATAGATATTGCTGAAAAAATAAAGAAAAGAATTATTTTTGTTTTTGGAAACGATTCAACTTATTTACTGCTGGAACCCAACACTTCCATGCTGTTGTCTTCGTTATGTTGTCTTGCAACCGTCATGCATGGAAGCATTGGAGCTCGAGTCTTGGTTCGGTTGTGATTTGAAAGTCAGATTGAACGTCAGCTGTGGGTACAGCTGTTCTATGCTGGCCGCAACCCCTAAATTTTGCTTTTTTCAGTGGAGAACAGCTACTTGTCGCTGTGTTATGCTAATAGCCCTAAAGAACATTTAAACATTCGAATGAATTCAGTGAACTATGCCAACCGCGCATCAGCTCAAAAAGACCAGTTTATAAGACCATACAAATAAATAAGCAGAGGTAATTCATTCGAGCGGGCGCGTATAGCGCGGTAGTCGGAGGGGCTGTGGAATACACATGGGATCATTCCCAGAACCCAAGCTCATCAAGCCCTCCAACTACTCTGGGTCGGCGATTTGATGCCAGACTTGTCTCAGAAGATAACAGCACTGGCTCGATACATCGGCAGACCACCGCAAGTCATTGTAAAGGCCAAATATGCATTCATTCATTTCCAACGATGCGTAGTGGAGTTGAATACATGGCACATCCCTCAGAGATAGACCAACGCCGAGAGGTTTTGCTTTCAAGTCAATCGTGCCGCTGTTTATTTCTTCAGGTTTTACTTTGTGGACTTACTGATGGAGTTTATCAGGAGCCGTTAAATCCACTGCGTTGTAGGCATATTCGATAGTGTCCATCGGTCGTGTGGTACGTGCGTTGTAAGTAAACGCTTAAACGACCCTCTCCACTTGTCATGTCGTCCTCAGTAGTTCGCTCATTCGTCCTTCTGTGGTCTGACAGCCGTTGTCCTTCAGCTTCAGTCGCTGCCCTGTTCTCGACCATCGCGAGAGGCAAGTTTCACTCCAGCTACGAGCGCACCCGCTCATGCATGCAGCAAACACGTCGGCCCATCCTTCCAGCGACCACTCTCAATTCCGTACTGATCCTATTTGGATCCACTCAACTCTTCCTTCCCAGTGCTTTCCATAGTGTGTAATGGAGTTCATATTTGTCCGTTCACAGCATATATACAATCGTGCCGTAATATCTAGGTTTGAGCCACTTTGTACGTTCACTTTCCATGCATTTCTTCTCTGCGAGCACTGCGATGGCAACGTGTCAAGTTCAGCAGTGTACCGCAATGCTGCTGAGTAGTTCCAGCGCACTAATGTGTCACCACATTCATTCTCCACGTATCGACTCACTGAGGTTGTGAGTGTACACTGTGATTAAACAGCAACTTTCGTGGACCATGGAATGAGCCAGGATGGTGTTTTGGTACCTGCGTTGACTTACCAATCGATCGGCGACAGGATTGTATAGCGCGTTTTTGAGATGGGAAGTTTTAGATGTCAGTTATAAACCATGACGTTGTTGCCGAAACAGAAACCCACATTGGATGTTTCCTAGCATAGGTTAGGGTTTTCGATTTTTCTTAACCTGCTGATATTCTTTAATTACGCGGGAAATGCAGCAATTAGAGATGCCATGCAACAATTACGCAAGACTGCTGATTCGAACCCAGCCAAACCATGCAGTTCTTCGCTGCGTGCTCTGGAAATTGTTACCAGACCTTTAGACATTTCTGGAAAGCTCCGTGCTATCCCAATAAGTGGCAAATCTGTGGCAAAGACTTGGCAACGCCCTATGATAGCAAACCCAGGATTCTATGGAGAATCTAGTCGGTCAGCATACAACCACGTTCATAGGGAAGACGTTCAAGGTCAGCAATCAGTAGACGAGCTCACTGGAAATCCGACGATCTGCTTGGATGGCAGATGCGAATCGAACTTGAATAACCATGATCTACACAATATCGTGCCGTATAAAGCTAAAGGATAAAGCTTTCGGCATTGATCAATCCCTGAGAGATGCGCCATGCCTTCGACTTCATTAAGCATCGTTTGGAGATGACTGAATTCATATCCGACCTCTACAATAACTCGCGGTGGCGTACCGATGTATCGAGTCAGTGCCGCTACTTTAGCAGACAAGTCTGGTACCAATTTGCCGACCCCGGAGAGATGGAAGGATGGGCCATGGGCGTGGGATCGATGCCACGTGTGTGTTGCTGTGCGCCTCGGAGCAATGAGCCACATGCCCCATCAAGTTTAGAAATAAGGGTGATATTTTGGAAAGGGCCAAATATACCATTACAAATCTAGGATGATCTTTGTTCTGTAACTGAACCCTCCAAGTCTCCAAGTGCGCTGACTAAGAAATTCGTTGGTTGTTGTCTGAGAACTCACACGATCGCGCTATTGCCTAGCGATCTCTTCTTGGGTTTTTCTTTAAAAGAAGGACAGGCATAATATGCAATATCCAGAGTTACTAATCAGGCGAATACGTTAACGTGACTTTAAGGGAATTTCGTTAATCATGCATTGTTGACCAGTAGGGTCTCAAGGCTGCGAATCTAACATGCAGAGAGATTTTCCATCAGCCCACGAAGAGTTCCTAGCATAGTTCAGTTATCACGGGCGGGCCACTCAACCGAATCAGTAATAACAACTGTCTAACATCAGTATCCATATCGTTCTCCAAGCCTTACGTGATGGATTCTGTTGTCAGAATAATCCCTATGCTTCTTTCAAGCAGTGTGACGAAGAAGGCGGAGGAAATCGTTGGAGAATCAAACGACACGTGTGACGCGGTGGTGGCAGGGGCCCTACAACACACATGAGATCGATACCAGCGCCCAAGGCTCAACAAACATTCCATCCTTTCCGGGTCTCTGAATTGGTACCAGACTTGTCTGGGAGGATGGTTGCACTGGCTCGATACATCGGTAAGCCACCGGGAGTCAAGGTCAGATGTGCATCCAATCACCTCCAACGTAAAGGCCAGATGTGCATCCAATCACCTCCAACGATACTTAATGAAGTCGGATGCGTGGTGTATCTGTTAGGGACTTGTCAACGCCGAGAGTCTTAGCTTTTTTATCAGATAGTTTTGCGTATTACTGGGAGCGCTTCGAGATAGTTATCTTTTAGGTCGACCGGATTTTTCATGTATGTTATAAATTATGAAGAATGGACATGAGTGCTGTGTGATACCACATGACGTGTGTGTGACAGCTTCTACATGCTTCGACGTGTTCGCTATCGTCCACGGACCGCTTACGTTGCTTATCAACGGTAGTAATGAGTGTTTAACTGGTATGGTCTCATTTCTCCTCTAGTCCAACGAGGTCCAGTTGAGTCATCTTCGACTTTCACCACAACCGATCGGTGCGTTTCAGCACAGCCCACACATCCCACCATCTTTTTTTCTACACATTTTACATGGCCTGTCTTCATGTCTACTTTGCGGATCGCAGCACTTCTCTCATTCTATTCATTTTCCTCACACTCATCGTCCACAATGATCTGCGAACACCTCGCGCGTTGTTTCAGCTGATGCTTAAGGATTTCATCATCTTTATGAATGTCGTAGAATATAAGTCGAGTTAATTCTCCTTTTAATCTTGGAGATAGTCAGGCTAAGGTGATCCTACGTGGATTCGAGGAGAACGTTGTAACGCGGATTGAACTAGTGCATTTGCTTCCTGATCGACGACATCACTAACCACTGCGCTCTCCCTGCTTCGCCATCATTTTATTCGACACAATAGATCAGGTTTTGTAGAAACAGTTCATGGTTTGTACGTGCTGTAAGGTTAAGCGTTTGCAATTGTCTTGGTTTTTTCCACTTCTTTCAAAGTTTCGTCGTGTTTGGGAATCGTGTTGTATTGTCGCGTTGCTTCGTATCTGTTTGTACCGTGGATGCAGTTACGTCTTTCTTTCGTGTTATTGCTTAGTTTTATCTACAGGTGGAATCTTGTGGACTTTATCAATATGGCTGCGTTCTTGAAATCACAAAACAAGAGACTTATTGGAGGAATACTTGCTGCCTTAGGAGGAACCACCGCGGTGTATACCTTCACTCCACAGGTGAGTTAACTTCATCAAGAGGCCATTCAACAGCCAACTCATCCATTTCAGTTTTGTTACGTTATTGCTTTGTTAATGGGATAATTTCTTTAATTTGTGTTCTCACTTATCAGTTTTACTGTCTAAGCTTTTTGTATACGAAATAGGATAAGCGAAACATTGTGGGCGTTCATCTAGAAATTAAATGTTTTTGCATATTAACACAGCATATTTCCCTACGATTTAACGCCTCGTCGTGGCTGGGAGATGTTTCTGGTTGTCGGGCTGCGATGTCTCCCAAGCTGAGACAGAGTCCGGCGTTTCCACTAGGAAGCCTACCTAAGAGTAAACCAATACCAAGATTCACCACTGTACTTATATCAAACTAGTCGCGTAGTGGCAAATCTCCCTTTGATCTAGAAAGGCGGGGACTACCTGTGGTGGTGACTACGTGGGGCACACTTTGACCAGGCTGACCTCGGAACTCCATGGAAAACTATGGCTAAACTAGCAAAACTCCGAAAAATAGAGATTATGCATGAGCCCGCACAACCAATAAGGACGGGCCGTCTATGCATCCAAGTAAAACAGCAGAGAGAAGTGTCCCGTTCCTTTACTGGAATGGCTATCCAATATTATGCCATTTCAAAGCTTCATATCACTAACAGTTCACATGAAGAAATGTTTCTGCAAAAAAAACTTGATAAATGGTTTCAATTATTGAGCTGTTTTCTATATGGTGTGCTAGTTGTTCTTAGTTTAGGCGGAAACGTTTTTTGGGTCAAGTGCTGATGCTGCCACGGTGAAGAAAATTGAGGAGGGATACGCCAAACTTAACGGACCTGAAGGGGCGAAGTGCAAGTCGCTGCTAAAAAAAGTACATATATTTATTATAGTTGACCAGTTGAAGGAAAAATGCTAATGACCAGGTGGACTAACTGAGATAGTGCAGTTCCACTCTTCGCTGTCTTTTTGCTTTTTTCTTTTTGAAAGGTTAAATAAGAAATGTGGTCTCTGAACAAAGAACTGTTCTTTTAACATAGAAGTTGAAAACGTGGTACAAATCTATAATAAGAAGTAACAGAGTTTCTTGTTGTTGTTGTTATGAAGCACTTCTTTTTCCAGCATTTGACGAAAGATGTTATGGATAAGTTGAAGTACAAAAAAACCAAGCTTGGGGCTACTCTTTATGATTGCATACGGTCAGGTTAGTTAATCACTATCTTGTTTGTTTTGCTTCAGAGCTGAAATAGGGGTTACCTGTTTTGGACTGAAAACATTGCTCATGATATGCAACCATAATAATGTTGAGATATTTGCAAAACTCCGGGCCGCAGGTGTCTGCAGTGGGGAGCGAATGCGTTGTTAACCTTTTCGGGAGCTAATGCGCTCACCACCACACCATGCGGGTCCTTGGTTTCGTCTGTTTTTCAGCTAGTCTTCTATCGATCACTGCCATCATGGTGTGGTGGCGGACGCGTTAGCCCCGAAGCGGTTAATAACTTGTTTGTTCACTAATGCAGATACCTGCAGTCCGGAGTTTTGCAAATATTTCAGCACCGTTATGGCTGTATTTCAAATAATGCCCTGCCGTGAAAAAATTGTTGTAGGCAGCAAATAGAAAACTGGCACTGCTCATATGTCCATACTGCGTATTTCTCCATCATTCATCTTCTTTCAATACGTACACCGTGTTTAGGATTCCGTCCGGGCTAGGTTATTTTCCCCACAGCCGCACACGTACCATAGTGACAAGGAGTGTTTTTGAGTGGTCAAACTGCGGTGTACTATGTCGGGAATGTTCTAATTAAATCACTTGTTCCATGAGTCAATGGATATGAAGTGAAGATTCTTCCAAGCAGAGCTGATGTTTCCAAACAGCTGTATACCATTTCAGGGATAGGGCAAGATAACTTTTATAGGACCATTGTATTCCTATGTCCTCAAGTATTCAACTTATTAAGAACCTGTCGACACGTATTAGAAAACCAGCGTCCTCCCGAAAGAATTGAAATGAATGTAGCATTACAGTGGGAATTATTATAATTCTTTAAGGTCTCAGGAACTCCCTTCTAATTTTTTTCATCCCTTGCACATGGTCTAATTCCAAAACAGTAAAGACCATGCTAACATCTTTTCTATGTACAGGTATCTACAACCTTGACGCTGGTGTTGGTGTCTACGCTCCTGACGCCGAATCCTATCGAGTAAGTTGTACGGAATGAATGGGAATCTTTAGCCCTTTAAACTTTTCTAGTTTTGCTTATTATCATTCCTTATTTCCAGACGTTTTCTCCACTGTTTGATAAAATCATAGAAGATTATCACGGTTTTTCTCCAAGCCAGAAACAACCTCCTGTCGATCTCGGTGAGGGAAAAATACATGAGTTTCCTCCGCTGGATCCTAAGGGAAAGTACATCAAGTCCACTCGCATTCGTTGCGGACGTTCCCTTGCTGGATATCCGTTTAATCCGTGTTTGACTAAGGTACATATTTTGTTAATGGAAGCCACAAAGCTTCTGAAATGCTCCGAACTTTCTCCTCTAATTGCTTCAGAAGTTTAGGAAAACTATTTGGAGATGGAAAAGAAAGTGAAAAGAGCTTTTGATTCTTTTACGGACAAAGACCTTAAAGGTAAATATTACCCACTGGATGGGATGACAAAAGAGACACAAGACAAACTTATTGCGGATCACTTTCTGTTCAAAGAGGGAGATCGTCATCTCCAGGCTGCTAATGCTTGCAATTTCTGGCCTAAGGTAAACTAAACGTGGTCCTACTAAAGTTTATTTGTTCACCATCAATGATATATTACCAGGGACGTGGCATTTATCACAATAACGACAAAACCTTTTTGATCTGGGTAAACGAAGAGGATCACATGCGTATAATTTCTATGCAGGAGGGCAGTGATGTAGGACAGGTACTGGAGCGGCTAATCAGAGGAGTAAAAGTGAGTGTTGTTCGGTTAGACATAAACACCGTGAGGTAGTCATCCCATGGATTACGTTTATAGAGTGGAAACACTGTCAAACTTTTCTGTTTTCATAGCAGGCAGTTTTCTTCCAGCCATAGATGTCTGGTTTCTCTATAATATTTAACACGGCATTGATGTAAACTGAGCTTCTTTTCAAATTTAGAGCATTGAGAAAGTGGTGCCATTTTCTCGCGATGAGCGTCTCGGATGGCTGACTTTCTGCCCGACTAACCTCGGTTCTACAGTCCGTGCCTCTGTACATATCAAATTGCCAAAGCTTACTGCTAAGAAGAAAGAATTCGAAGTGAGTTGAGGATGAGTCAGCATTGCAATTTAATGCAAAATAATAGAGGTGCTTTCTCTTATTAATTGGAGTATTCGCTGTCTACATTTGCGTTTACATTTTTAGGCCATGTGTGACAAACTAAACTTGCAAGTGCGTGGTATTCACGGAGAGCACTCTGAATCAGAAGGAGGAGTGTACGACATCTCTAACAAAGTATGCGCCAAGGTAATCACAATGATTCGGGACTTGTACTTTCTTGAGTTGTTATAGGCTCGTCTTGGTCTTTCTGAGTACCAGGCTGTGAAACAAATGTACGACGGGGTTAAGGCTCTTATTGCTGCAGAAGAGAAACTTTAGGGCACCTTTATCTTGATTTCGTTGTAGTAAGAGAGTAAATGACAATGCATTTTGTTTTTCTCGTGGCAGTGAAGTCCGTAGCAATAAATGAAGTGTTATAGTGAATAGCTGATGGAATAAATGGATGGCGAAAACAAGTGCAGTATGCATACTGCAACTATACGGAGTGCAAATAGTGATATCAGTCCAGAAATCATTATTGGTTCCTAATCTACAGCTTATCATATCTCTATATTGCACTTCACAGCGAACTTTACTAGCCGTTTTTGTTAGCGAAACACAATTTTAATTATTCTGGTATGTAAAGTTCAATGTTTCTGGGAATTTTCGCAGCATTTTGGCCGTTTACGATAGTTGTTGATGTGCTTGACAATAACTGTAAGCCGATTTGGCAAAGATCCTGTGAATGCAGTAGGTGGAGCTCAGTCCTCCACGTTGAGTCTTCGGTTCATGGCTCATTTCTTCATTTTCTTGACAGTACTTCGCTATTGTGACGGCTTTCTTAGGAACAACGAACTTCCACCATCACTTGAACCTTGCCTTGAAGAGGACGACCTTGCTTCCTTTTGTTCAGTCTAAGCATCGCAGCTTGGCATGTGGTAGTTCTTGTTGCGATGAAGAACTGCGTATCATATTTCATCGTGACGTCATCCTCCATTCATTTAATTGATGCAGCAGTTACTTTCCGACTTTTTCTTTGCTCTCCAATTTGCTCGATGCTCGCTAACTGTTGTTTCACGTACCCCTTGTTCTTTCGCCGGTAATACAATAAGTGGTGGGTCGTTTAAGTTTCCATCTTCAAGTGATCGGTACTGACGGAATTTTATGGGTTACCCGATTTATATTCCCGTCTTATTAACTCTACTTTTGAAATCTACAATCGCGTCATTAGTGTTTCTCAAGCCAGATGCAAGGCTGATATGTTCTTCAGCGGTATAGCATACACATCTGCATTCGCCAGTTAGCTAGACTTCCTTGTTGGCCTTCTTTATTTCAGTAGCATTGTTTAAATACTAAACAATTTATTTGCATCAGTTTCACGAGACACTTTTTTTCGCATGTACTATCCTTATCCCAGGACGTTTTGCATCCAATCTGTTTCCTCGCATCCATCATCCACGAAGTTCTCGCTTGTGCGTTCGGCTGCTGCTTGAGAACTGTCTTCTTTATGAATGTCGTTGAATGCTGGTCGAGTCGATTTTCCCTAGAGTCGTGGGATAGCCGAGCTAGGGCGCTCCCTCTTGGATTGCAAGGACTCGGCCCTGTACTAGACTATATAACCAGAAGAAATTACCACAGCATCGCAGAGCGAATTTTGTGCCTTCGAATGTAGCGCGGTGGCTAGAGGTGGCCTCTGATATTTACATCCACGACCAGTTGTTGATTCGATCCAACGACTTGTCCTCAACATGCCCTCCATTTCTTGCTATTCAGCAAGTTAATGCCAAACTTGTCTGGAAGGACAGTAGCACTGACCTGATACATTGAAAGGAGCGGACAGCAAGTCATTGTATGAAGCAAATACGCATTCAGTCACCACCTCTACGATGTTTGACGAAGTCGAAGACATGGCGCATCGATTGATCAGCGTTGTTCGTTTTATCCCTTATCCGTTATGAACATGAAACAATAAGTGTTTAAAAATGACATGCTGAAATATAAAAGAGCAAGACCGTCGTAACTATGACAACTAAGTTATGCTTACTGTCGTGACGTCATTCTGGTCTAAACTGACGTAAAGGTACGTCATGTTTTGGAAATATCGGAACGCTCACCTGTGTATAAGTTATAGCGAGCTTGAAATATTATGAAGATATGGCGTATGATGGTTGTACACCAGACGATGACTTTTTATGAAAAACAAACGGAATAAGGTTCCTAAAGGTGAATGCGTAGTTTTTCAAGATTACGGAAGATTCAAGAGACCGACTCCAAAATTTCGTTTATCATAATGGCAGTTACTACCATTGATAGGTATATTACTACCCATGCGGCACGCGTAGCCACATGGGATCGATTCCCTCGCCCTTGGTACACCAATCTTTCCATCTTTTCCGAGTCGGCAAATTGGTATCAGATTTGTCTTGGAGTATAGCAGCACTAATTCGATGCTTCGGTGGGGCACCATGGGTGATTTTAAAGGTCAGAGATGCATTCATTCAACTCCAACGATGCTTATGGAAGTCGAACGCATGGCGCACCCTCAGGGATTGATCAACGCCAAGAGTTTTATCCTTTATCCGTTTTTACTACCCATCACTTGATCACTTTGCTGATGATATCGTTCTTATAACACCAGGCATTAGCCAGGCGGAACGTATGCTTACGGACTTTGATAGAGCGTGTGGAAAGATTGGTCTTCGACTAAATCTCGACAAAACGATGTTCATGAAGAACGGATTGGTTTCGTTTGCCCCATTCACGCTCAACGGAACGAATATCTCCGAATGCTCCAGTTATGTCTGTCTAGGTTGGGAAACCAATATGATGAACGACTTAGCTGCAGAGCTTGAGGAGCTTTCAAGAGCATCGAGGATGCAGTGAAGAGAACAAAGAACGCCCGACTCGGTGCCCACCTTTTCGACTCAACAGTTCTGCCTGCTCTGACGTATGCGTCAGAAACTTGGTCGCTACGCAAGCAGGATGAAAGATCACTCAGTGTTATCGAACGCGCAGTCGAAAGGACGATGCTAGGAGTATCCCGTTTCACACAAGTAGGGGATGGGATCCGAAGCTCCGACCTACCTCAACGATCGAAAATCAAAGATGCCGTTCTCTACGCCAAACAGTCGAACATAAGGTGGGCCGAACACGTAATGCGTATGAATGATAACCGATGGACAAGGGCTTTTAGCGACTGGATTCCTCGAGATGTCAAACGTACTGCAGGAAGACCACCGACCCGATGGTCAGAGTTCTTCACGAAAAGCCTAGAAGAGAGATATGATGCTCGATGAGCCCCTAAAGCGAGCAGAACCCACTGGGCTACTCTTGCACGCGAAAGGGAAAAATGGAGGATTTACTGGCGCCCGCTCGAGTCACTCGACGGTCAACGGGACTACAGGTGACAGGTGATAACCATCACTATCCATGAATAAAGGATATGAATTGGACCACAGAACGTTTGACGGAATTGACGGACTAGTCGAGATGTTATTTCCTCCTCATCAGAAAGAACTAGCTGTACAGGGCTCTTTGAGGCTCAGTACGGGACTATTTGTCCAAGCCAAGGTGTACTGAATGAGTGTGCCTCATTCGAGGAGACGGACCGCTGAAGAAGACTTGACTCGACACGAAGGCGAAGCCGCCATATCGAGGCGATAGACAAGCGTGGACCATCGACTCGGATCATCGGCTCTGATGAAGACGAAGACGTCGAAACGTTAGCCGATAATAAAGATTATTATCAACCTCGTGTAAGCTCATCAAGGAAAAATACGTATTGATTAAGCACACCGAGGTTCAAGGAAAGTCGGTTTCGAAGCATTATAGAAGAGTGTTTGTTCTATTGCCTCAATTGCATCAATCGATCTATAACTTTTATACGGTACCCATTCAATTTCAAATATATTTCAGCTCAAAATTCCTAACGAATCTAAGCCGAAATTCGAATTTTTTAAAGTTTCCAGCTCTGACGCAATGCCTGCCAGCATTAACGATGCATTAGGAAAGAACAACTTGTGCTGATGGAGCAAATCCCGCTTGATCAGTTGTAGCACTCGCGTTCGAAATACGACCGTTGACGAGAAACAAGTGAAATAATAAGTTTGTAGCTTGATAGATTGTAACAATTCTATCATAGAAGAAGAAGGAGCTGTGTTTCAGAGCAAAAAATTTGCTGATTCCATAGAACGTTTGACGGAATTGACGGACTAGTCGAGATGTTATTTCCTCCTCATCAGAAAGAACTAGCTGTACAGGGCTCTTTGAGGCTCAGTACGGGACTATTTGTCCAAGCCAAGGTGTATCTCCCGGATACAAACGGATGCTGGCATCAGAGCTTCAGGTTACAGCCGAACTCAGAATTTTTGACATTATTGCGAAGCATCGTTCATCATGGGCTTATTTGAATCAAGATTGCACTTGCAGCACACCTCTGCGAAATTTTCAGAACTTGAATTTCTCTCCCTACTTTTTGAAGGTTTCAATTCTAAACATATTCCACTTCGAAAGGATACTGTATGAAATACGGAGAAGATTTCGAAGTAGGAATCACTATCCTCACGCATGAATCGAAGACGTCAGCGCGTAAAACTCTTGAAGCGTTTTGGATCAATTCCAAATATCCAAAAATAAACCGCATGGAGGAGTGTCTTGTCACCACGCTTGACCTGGCGCCGTACCTAAGGCTAATGCAATGACCTGACACAGGCACAGTCCTCATATATATATATACATAAAAATGTGTATGTATATACACATATATGCATATGTTTATACATATATATACACATATATGTCTGCATATACATATACAAAATATAACAGCTAAATATTTTCGAATGAAGGTTATACATAAAGCATTTAATTTTCAACTCCTCGAACACTTTGATGGTCGAGAAATCGTCGTCGGTAACCGAAAAACCGGCTGCGTGCATTCTATAGATTTATAGAAGGTCTACTTATTGAAATAAAACATCGAATTATCAATCAATGCCGAGGTTAACAGAAAGTCGGTCTTGGGAATTGTTATTAGTCTTGTCTAGGGCAGGTTAACTTTTCTTTTATCAGGGAACGCCCTAGCGCGGTTATCTCGGAATTCCAGAGACACTCGACTGAACCAAGGTTTAACGATATTCGTGACGACAAAGAGAAATTTCCTCAAATAACAGTGGAGCCCACACAAAATAATTTGGGGACCGTGGTCGATAGTGTATGTTAGGAGGTGAATTGATTGCGAGAAGTGCTGGGATCTGTATAGTGTTATACATGTGGTGCCAGATGTCATCAAATAAAATGTTGAAAAATTCTATTGTGGCTAATTTTTCGACTTCATCGCCTTCTTTGAGTGATGTCGAGTATCCACATCAGTTTTTTATTGCAATGTGAATGTTTGCAACCGTGTTTACTCGAACTCAGTGGAGTGTAATTCTTCGTATTCTTGTTGAGCAAACGCGAGGTGTTATTTTTATTCTTTATTCACAAATAAGCTGACGTTTCGGCGGACTTCGCCTTCTTCAGACCCCGGAAAGGTCAAGTTGACAGCAATCTACTCGGTCAAACGCCTCCATAACCAAACAAAGAAGGCGCTAAACTAAGATTTCAATCACATTGAACACAGAGTCTTTGCACACTCACCGCTTTCTATGAGCCTTCCACTTAATGTGTTATGTGGAAACCAACCGCGCAGTGTTCACATGGAAGCGTAATGTGCCCCTATCATCAGAATAACAGGCTTATGTACTGCCCAATATCACGCGTGCTAATGAGGCCTTCCCTGCGGTTCATTTTCGGATTTCTGGAATTAATCCAGAACGCCTCGAGAGTTTTGCGGGCTTGTGACACGTACTTCAAAGTCCTCCCGCCCATGTCTCTGAATCCTATGCGTGCCTAGTGGGGTATTTGGTTTACGTTTGCCGACTAGGTGTTCTTTTATGCGGGTACAGATGGGTCTGCCTGTTTCGCCAATGTATTCGTCTCCGCGGGCTAATTATGCAATTTTGCGTTGCACATAAACTGTTGTATAGGCGGTTACGAACTAGCTGGTGCCTCAGATTACTCGGTGGCATTTCAGTTATCGTTACCGAATTCTCTAGACCCGCCCTTCTTAAACAACGTTTGTAGCTGCGCTTACATCATTAGAGATGAAGGGTAGAAAAAAAGGGACCTTTTTATCGCTAGAGTTATCGTTTGGAGGCCTAGCGTTTCATCTGTACCTATCCCGAACTACATACTTACTTGGATACTTGGACGGTCCGTCTTCACGAGTTGTGCGGACCCCAGCACATATGCTATTCGTTCCTTTCTCTCGCATTAAAAATGGCTATTTGCGGTGCCAAGTTTCGCGACTCCTCTCTCTGTTCTTTTCCCGTGCACAGGTTGGTTGCTGTTCGAAACATGTTTCTTACAAGCGCTCTTTTCGTGTGAGAGGGGTGAGAGGAGAGGTAATGAACCAAGATGTTTTTACTACTTGGCTTTCGGTACCACTTCGTAATGTAGCCATTTTCGGACAGGTTGATTTGGACGTTCAGGAATGGAAGCCAGTTTTCATTCGGTTTTTCACGGGTGAACTTGGTATACTCTGACTGTTCATTCAGTAACTCGAAACATTTGTCCATTTCCTCTTCAGCTTGCATAGCGGAGTCATTCGACCCGTTTGTATAGAGGGCGGTGACGTCGAAGAAATCCATCACGTACGCACTTCTAGGCTGCGCAGTACGTAGACGATCCAGAAACATCTGGGTATTTGTGAGATGGGCTGGAATGTGTTTCAACAGCTGGTTAAATATTAAGGTTTAAAACCATGCTGAAGCCATACATGTTTATTGCTCCTTCATGTTGTATGAGGAGCTCGCGAATAGCTTGCATAGCGGAGTCATTCGACCCGTTTGTATAGAGGGCGGTGACGTCGAAGAAATCCATCACGTACGCACTTCTAGGCTGCGCAGTACGTAGACGATCCAGAAACATCTGGGTATTTGTGAGATGGGCTGGAATGTGTTTCAACAGCTGGTTAAATATTAAGGTTTAAAACCATGCTGTCCTATCCGTTGGCCCGTTTACACAGCTAGTGATCGGTCTAACCTTAAACAATGATGGATCGGTTGACGCTAGATCATCGCTGGATACTAATGAGTTTTTATAAGTAAGTATAAGATGGGAGATGTTGTTAAGTCAACTTTTAGTTGAGAAATAACTGATGGTCTTAAACCAGCAGCCCTTGGCAATGTAAAAAAAAAACAAATCTCCTAGCGTTAATCAATGCCTCAAGGATGAATCCAGCGTTAATCAATGACTTAACGATTAAGGACGCCACATGGGCCCTTAATGGTAGGGTATTATGTGAAATATAACCATAATGATCATGCATTCGACTTCATTAAGTATCGTTCGAAGGTGATTTAATGCATACCTAACCTTTACAATGACTCGCGATGGCCTGCCGCTGTATCGAGCCAGTGCTGCTATCCTCCCAGACAAATCTGGTACTAATTTGCCGACCCCGGCGGGATGGAAGGCTTGAATGGCCATGGGCGCCGGGATCGAGCAGGACGCCTCCGACTACTGCGCCACATGCACCCTTAATGGTAGGGCATTATGTGAAGTATAACCATAATGATAATGTTTGAGAAATTGCACTAGATGATAGTGGGTCAACAACTCTCCTGTATTGAAAGGTAGCGTCGGGTAAGAGCCACTTCATTCCTGTGGTACTCCAACCCGCTCAACTCGTTGCACCACGAAGACGCATAATACAGCAACAATTAACTGTAATGGGTAATGCACACTTTCAACAATCTCATGTTAGCTTTTCGATAGACCGAGACACTGACCATTGATGCCCAGGTTAGATGAAAGACGGCATTGAAAATATTACCTTGTTATGAACCTACCCATTGTACTCTTTCTTCCAACGACGGTATGCGTTCAGCTCATCATAACTCACTGCACGACTCTTCAAATGGGCACCTTAAAGTTTTTTTGCTTTCGTATCTTTGGAGCAGATCCCGAAATCATGCGTGAGACACCTATCATTAGAAAGCAGAAGCCGGAACGCAATGTTTGTTTGTGAGCCTTTCGGAGTTCCACAGTCATAGTTTCTGTCTAAGGGTTGTTCTGGAATGTTTGACCACTTCGTTAAGAAAGCGAAAATTTAAGAATTTATCATCAAAAGATTCGCTTAGATTTGAGTAACTGCACTGCCGACTGAAGAACAGTGGTGACCAACTCTGACCGAACAGTGTCACATTGAAGCATTCTCTTTGTAACCAGGATCGTGAAAGGACGGTGGAAGAGATATATCATTGAGGGTGGCGGTAAATAATTTTGGCGAGATAGTTTCGCGTAAGCCAAACCATCTTTTGGCGTCGATGTTAATATCGTTACAGAATGGTGATATTTTTTTTTGTGAAATTTTTACGTCCTCTCTATCCAGGATTTCAGTGACTGCTTCTATCTCAACTGAGTGAACAGGTTTTAACTTATTATTTACTGCCTACACTTTTTATTGACAGGTTATATACTGCGAAATATAACTTTAATGATGCTGAGATATTTGCAAAACTTCGGACCGCAGGTGTCTATGGTGGGGAACGAACGCGCTATTGTCCTTTCCGGGGAGCAACGCGTTCACCACCACACCATGCGGGTCCTTCGTTTCGTCTGTCTTTCAGATATCTCAGCATCATTAAAGTTATATTTAAGTCAACAGGTTCTCTTAAATCAATGGGTGAAAGTGAGATAGAGCATTCTCTTGTGATCTCGCGATAATCCATTGAGCCTAGTTTTCTTGCGAATGTGGTCCATGGTACTGAATCGTTTTCGAAAGTCTGATAACTCGCATGGTTGCCTTTCGTCCAGTGTTCTGTGAATCTTGTTTAAGACGACTCGAGTGAACAGTTTCCAGACGAAAGGCAGAAAGCAGATTGGGCCACAATTGCAGATATCGTGGTGGTCATTCTTCTTGAACTATAACATGATCTTGCTAGTCTTTCACTGTGTGCAGGCCATACATTCAGAGAGGTAACGTGTTACGAGCCGAACTAGTGTGATTATGAAGACTGGCGAAAGATTTTTCTGGTGTTCAGATCTTATCCTGAATGGACCAGATGTTGTTCGATTCTTCATCGACGAAATGGAACGCCGGATTTGGGAAGGAAGAACAGGTGGAACGACTATCCATCTATTCCACATAAGGGGAGGAAGGCGTAGCTGTTGAAGAGAACAGAGCAGTAATCGAGAATGATTTTCTCCGTTGCCTTCATGGAAGCTGTAATTGTTCCGCCTGGGTGTTGGAGTGCAATTATCTGGCTCCTGTAATTGGCGAGCTTTCGGTGCGCTTTGTGAATGCTTTTCCCAGCCTCTGCAGCTTGGATCATAAATGTCGCTTCTCTTCCTTTAAGATTTTCTTTTATCATCTGTCTACATTGTTTTTGAAGTTTGTACGTGAGTTAGGCGTCGCCTGTAGATCATGCGATTCGTCGATGAGGTATCAGCTCAAGTGCTTCTGGAGACAGACGTCTCTTGGTGACCTTCGAACTCTCTCTCACCTTCATAGCGCCAACATGAAGTCGTTGAATGAACCGACCGTATTCCTTGCCGATGTTATCAAGAACGCTATCTTTTCAAAAGACAGCTAATAAACTGAGTAGGTCATATTTTATGGTGGTTTTGTGACTTGGTTTTTTGAATTTAGCAATTTTTCTTCTTTTCACTAGCGATGAAATCTCGCGCGAGAGAAGGGCTGGTCAGATCCAGTGTAGAATTTTGGGACAACATCGAAAGCGGCTAGAAAAATCCTTCGATTTATTACGATGTGGTATATTTTGTTGTGGCACTCTCTACTGGGAGGAAGGGCTGGTCAGATCCAGTGTAGAATTTTGGGACAACATCGAAAGCGGCTAGAAAAATCCTTCGATTTATTACGTGGTATATTTTGTTGTGGCACTCTCTACTGGGAAATTCCCACGTGCAGCGTTGAGTGTGGGATTTTCGGATTTGCGAGTTACCATGAATGTTCTTGGTCCTCATGATATACTCAGACAGCCACTCATCTTGCTTCTTCCATTATAATCCGTGGGTTCTAATGTGACGTTCTTGAAACGTTCTTCTGCTTCCATTCGTAGCTTCAGAATCTCCAAAGATGACCTTGAAGAAGGTTGATAGTGGATTTAGCGTGCATGTGGTTTCATGATATCGTATCCCCATTCTTCCCATTTATTGTCAGAGGAGATCGCTTTGAGTGCACTGTGCATTTCATGGCACCTTTCGGTGTGGCTGAAGTAGTGGGTTGTTTTCTTAGATAAATTTTAATGAGCACATATTATTATATTAAAGCTAGCAAAAGCGACCAGTAATTCATAGGTGACACGCCATCTTAACTGATCTTATCACCTCAGCTAAACTGTTAGATCCACATGGAATCCAAAAGCAACAAAACCATTGCGCTGCCCGAATTTTTTTCGACGACGAAATTTTTAGAGAAGAATTAGTATTATATATTTGATACTTGTTAGAGGTGTGTGCAGTGCGGTAGTTGAAGGGCCCTGCAATGCACACGCGGCTGCTGTTTCAATGTCTAGCGCTGCAGTACATCACGCCTTTCATCCTCCAGGATCGGTAAATTGGTACCAGACGTGTCTAGGAGTATAGCAGTAGTGACTTGATACGTTGGTAGGCCACCAAAAGTCATTGCATTAGTATGCTGTGCATTCACTAATCTCTAACGATGCTTGACAAAGTCGAATGCATAGCGCATCCGTTTGAGCTTGGTCGACGCTTCACGTTTTATCTTTTATCCCTTACTTGTTGTTAATGAGCTACAAGATTTAAGAAGCAGGACACTTTTGCAACCTCACAGGGTTTTTCACAAACGCTGTGTGAAGGTTTCGTTTCACTAAGTCGAGATATAAGTGATTACAAGGTACTTCGTACGGCTCACCTTTGCGTTCTTCAAATTTATCCAAAATCTCGCAAGGATTTTGTGATTTAATTCCAATAGGAGGATGGTGACTTCCACCTCTAATTTTTTTGTTATGTCTTTCTCTCTAATGAGTGAGAAACACTTCGCTTAGCTTTACGTTTATCGACTAGGTGTTCCTTCATACGGATGTAAAGTGGTCCACCCGTTTCTCCAAATGTATTCGCCCTCGCACGCATTACAAGAGATCGGATAAACTGTACCCTAACTCGTAGAATCACCGTCTTCAACGTTAACGCGATTTGTATTGTACATATCCACCCAAAATGCTATTTTCTGTGCTAAATTGTGTGACTACTCCTCCTGTTTTCTTCCCGTGCACGCATTGGTGGCTCTTCAAAACATCTTTTCACCATCGTCCTCTTTGTGTGTGAAGGCTGAGACTACTGTTAATGGGCCAGTATGCTCTTATTACATAGTTTTCAGTACCATATTGTTATGAAGGCGTTTCCGGAGAGTTTTCTTTCGGTTTCTCTCGGATGAGTCCTATGTAGGTTGTTCGGTTTTGGTTGTGTATGGTTGTTCGTTCAACAACTGAAAACCTTTGTTCACCTTCTCGTGTGTGGAGGAGATAGCAAAAAATCGTCTTTATATTTTTACTGATGTAGTGGCCGGAAACTGGGTACAAGAGGTTGTGTCCCTATAACAGAAGTAAACGCGAGTCGCTGTCCCAATGCCGTCCCTGTCAATTAATGGTAATATGAGCGTCTATGCTCATTGTAAAATTGCATGATTCACTCTAGTGGTAGAGACCGTAAATGAATGACTTCCAGTACAGTGTAGCTGACTTCGAAGCGAATAGACTACTCCATATCCTTATAAAAGGAAACCAAAACTGTAAACTTAAAGTTAAATGAGCACGTAGGCACGTTTAGTGCACGACGGCATAACGGGAAAGACTTCATGTCATGGCTTGCTATGCCCCTTGAGCTCACACAGTTTCTCATACTGGTTTTTTAAGCGAAGACATTCTCCACACATTTAAACTCTGCGTGGTTGGTATCCATCATTTAGGTTAATACTCGTTGAAGATGATAAGTATTAAAGAAACTGTTTTGCATGCGAATGAAATTTAGGTTTCGAGCTTCTTCTGTTGGGGTCAAGGGCGTACATGGTTGAATAAAATGCGTACCAGTTTGACCTCTCAAGGCTCTGAAGAAGACGAAGTCAAACGTAACTTCAACCCATCGTTGAATAAATATTGTTTCAAGCAATCCTACTTTTACTTAAATGCAGAGGTTTATGGTCGTTGCTGAGAATTTTAGAGAAGTCTTTTTCACTTTACACCGTTGTGCAGCATCTCTCCACCACTACTGTGGACGAACACAGCACACGCACCTATGAAACTGATTGAATATTCTCAGATTTCGAACACAACACGGTTCCCTTGGGACACGTGGCCAACTTGAATTCTAACCAATGTGGATCCAAAACGAATGAAGAAGATTCTAGAAAAAAAATATGATTCCACAACAAAAGAAGGCAAACAAATCTGAGGAACCAGATATATCGAATTTTTCCGTATAATTTTGTAAGGTAAAAATATCAATTCAGTAAAGAAAAAGATAACATTGCGAATTCTCGTACAATTCATTTGTGAAAAATCCTAGAACACCTTTCTATGTATTCAGAACTTAGTGGCACTTCGTCGACAATCGTGATAAACTGGACCTTGGAATATTTGCTGTAGCCTTCTCCGAACGTCACGAAAAAAGGCTTGTGTAACTAACAAAAGGCCAGCAGAACCGAAATTTTTCAGCGACAACATAACTCGTGCATAATACGTGGATCATTCAAATGTCGGGACCTTTGCAAATCCAGAAGTTCCATTTGACTCATCCGGTGGAACGATGACATGAAAATTATTAATTCGTTACAAATGAGTTGCTGCACATTGTTTGTGTTTTGGGAGCCATCACTATTTAAATTAAAATATTACGCAGAATAGTAGAACGGATTCCTATCTTGACATTTCACATAGCAAAGAAGCCTCACACTAAGACAGTAAATAAAGGGTAATGGATAAAGCTCTCGGCGTTGATCAGTCCCTGAGAGATGCCCCATGAAATCGAGTTCATTAAGCATTGCTTGAAGGTGACTGGATGCATATCTGGCCATCACAGTAACTTACGGTGGTCTACAGATGCATCTAACCAGTGCTGCGATCCTTAAAGACAAGTACGGTACCAAGTTGCTGGCTCCTGAGGGCTGAAACGTTTGGTGGGCTCTGGGGATGGGGACCGATCCCTCGTGTGTGTTGTAAGGCGCCCCCGACCACAGCGCCACACGCACCCTCTAGAGGCAGTGAATGAAATGCGTTGTCAGTGTTTGTCAGTGTGTCAGTGTCAGCACTCGCACTGAAAGGACAACTTCTCGTTTTATTTGCATTTTAATTACATTTCTAAAAAATTTACAACACAAGCAATGCTTTAGAAGGTTATCTTTAGAGCAATAAGGCGAACAGCCTGCTGTTTCGCTTATTGTAAAATTATCGGCTACTAACGAAAAACCTTGACGATTACAAATGCTTTCGAGTTTTATGTGGGTTTTTAGTTTTTACTTAAACCGTATGAGATGAAAACTGTATTAAAATGACTGAACTACGTTCGCGAACGATGAAGAACGTCGTCAGCTTCGAACCGCGACAGGCTGGTGACGTGCTACGCCGATCTCTGCCATAGAACTCAGTTCGGCGACGAAGTGCCTTCACTTCAATCGCATCAATCACAATTGTTCAAAATTTTTTTGGTTGAAACCAACTTTATCCATAAGCTTTCAATACCCCACCACTTTCACTGCGTTATGAGGGCCCAAAACATTTTCCGGTGTCAGGCAATGATTTTCGATTTCTGTGTACCCTTCATTTCTCATCCATTAATCCATTCATAAGGAATAATTTGGCTGAATATACTAACAGTCTGTTAGAAAAGTTTCTTAAGCTAACGGTATCCTCTATTGGAGTCTTATATTACAAAAGTCAGAAATTTCCATCGTGTTTCACATTTACATGAATGTGTCAAACATAGAGGTCAGACTTTCCGACGCTGATCAATCGTGCCATGATCACGATGAAACGCCGGCGTCGCGAAGACATTTCATGCGAAACTGACCTGTCACTTCGGCGTGCAAGAAAGGGATGTGAAAAGCCAGTGGAGTCCCACTCATTCATGACTGGAAAAGCTAACGGTATCCTCTATTGGAGTCTTATATTACAAAAGTCAGAAATTTCCATCGTGTTTCACATTTACATGAATGTGTCAAACATAGAGGTCAGACTTTCCGACGCTGATCAATCGTGCCATGATCACGATGAAACGCCGGCGTCGCGAAGACAACATTTCATGCGAAACTGAGCTGTCACTTCGGCGTGCAAGAAAGGGATGTGCATAGAAAAGCCAGTGGAGTCCCACTCATTCATGACTGGAGGAGTCTTCCACGAACTGTCAGCCTCAGCAAGGATGTTGTCTTCCTGTCAACCATTTAAGAGCTACGAAGCCAACGACGGCGCCAAAACCATAATTGCCCCTGGCGGTGAATAGTTAAACAGTACATGCTAGAAAGATTTCATAGAGCACAGCAACTGATAGCAATACGATCCAGCAAATTTGTAGAAAAGTTCGGAACGTCGTCGTCGAGGGCCGTGCTTGAGTAGTGCTGCAGATTCCAAGCAGATTCAGAAATTCTCTGCTTAGGAAGAAAATATATTAATCTATACCAGCGTCTGCCAAGCCGAAGAGGAGGTTCGCATTTTTATCCAGACCTTCATTTAAAATCAAAGCATTTCCAACAATCGCCGCTGTATTGCAAGAAACCTAGTCGCAGGGTGGCCAGCCACTCTCAGATCCATAAGAGTCGGCGTCAGCTTACGGTGCAGATATGCAGGCGCTCTGATAAAGTTATTTCAGGGCTCAAACGAAGGGTTTTAGCTTATAAAACACTAACGAAATCTATGAATACAAATGAAAACGATTTGTGGAGTTTTAAGGGAAGGGTTGCAAGGCAGCATATACCTTCTGAAAAAGGTGTTGACACCTGTTGATGTGCTGCTTTTGATGGTACAGGTAAGATCAAGACTATATTGGGTCTGCGGTGAACGTCGCCGTACGGCAGTGGCAGAGAGATGCACCGCGGACGAGACGAGCGAGGAGATGCGCATTTTCGCGCAGAGCAAGTGACACCCGTGTGGGGAAATAGCGCAAGCAGTGAGGAAGGCCGGTTTGTGGTGGGCGAGTCGCTTCGGCGGCGGGGACGGGTCAGCCCACACCGGCGCAGCAGTGATGCACGCCGCACTGTCGCCGACCAGACCGATCTCCACTGAGGAGCAGCAGGCCATCAACGACCTCAGGTACGGCAGCAGGCCATCAACGACTTCAGGTACGGCAGGAGGTCGCCGTACGGCCACACATGGTGGCAGTGCGCGCTCTCTGCTAGGCTCATGTGTTGCCTGTCGACGGAGTGCGCAAATGAACAGCTAACAGTTTTCGGATTTCTCATCCCCATAGTTAATTGGATTTGCCTAATTCTGTCGTTTTAAAACAAACCTATTCACTTAGCTGCAGCACTTAGAACTGTAATTTAACTGCTGGAAGTAAATCGCCGTTAATCAACCATCGTATCCCCTGTGCTTTATAGTTTCTTGTCACGGGCTACGTTAAGAATTTTATCGTCATGATGACGGTAACCCAATGAAAAACTGACCACTCGAACTACCTCGAGATGTTTTAGTTGTTGCATGTTGTTAGAAATGTTTCTTTTGGTTAACAAGTGTGCTTTATATGGTGTCGTAGGAAGTTTTCTAGTGGATAGACACAACAGAAACTCGTACTTTTGTAAGCATCGTGTTGTGCAATCCATGGAAACCATTCTGAGTGAAGTGCCATTCCTTTCAGTACAGGCTACTCTTCCAAGAATTTATGGTCCAGCTATTGGTGCAAACTTCATCCCAACATATTTAGCAAGCCTTTGCTAGTGTTGAAATGCACCATCAGATTCAGCTCACCATGAATCCCCCTGAAGTGAACTGCTGTGAAACAGTTATCATCAGATACTTTCTAAACTGAAAGAGAAAACTCGAGAACCAACTGAGGATACAGAAGGCGATCGTGGTCCTTTGATGGCTACCCGTCACCAACTGAACATCGCAGGCCGTACGATTGTGCCTATTCGTCCGTAGACGAATCTCCGTCGATCGATAACCTTGGTCGTACGGACGACAATAGAAAACATGTCCATCATCTGCCAGCTTATCACTTCCGGGTTTTCGTCTTATATACCAGTAGTAAAATGCTTCAATCGCAACTGTCTTCTCCAACTTATTTTTTGGTTCAAAACCAATGGGGTTTTTTGAAACTACAGGGATATGGGTTATGAGTTAGAATAAGTCCGAAGTACATACGGTAATGAAGATAGGTTTCTCCGCTACTGGAACGTAACTGTTCACAGTTATTTTTGTTGGTTTCGTTTGTTTTTCCGATAGCGACAAGTTTCGGTTTCAGAACGATCTTACCCGCTATCGAATGTCTCGAGGACTCCTATGTGCTGAGGTGGTTGCGTGCAAAGGACCTACGGTTCGACGAGACCGCTGACGCACTCAAAAAACATGTGGTGTTTCGAAAAGCGTGGGAACTTGATGCCATCTCCTCTTGGGAAGCACCTGAGGTTAGCATCACCTATTTTCCTCATCAAATCTATGTTGGTTTTATTCAGTGCAAGAGTATTTATTGATAAATACTCGTGTATGATGCTCAAACGAAACACTCTATGAAATTGATGTTTAACCAGTGGACTAAGGGCAGGTAATTCATTTCTTTAAATCGTCGATCACGTGTTCGACCTGCCGCCTTTGGTTGAACCTACCGTTCATTCCGTTAATCACCGAGAAATGAGCGAACTTTGCTTTCTTCCCTTTGTTTTGGACCTATTATAAGCAATAAACACACAATTACCGGTGAAACAGCTAACTAACGTAGTAGGAAGTACGTAGTGCAACTGTTAGGCCATCTAAGATTGTTATGTAAGATAGGTCTCGTAGTAGTAGAAGTGGTCACGAGTTACCTCTCAAGGTAGTATTTCCTTAACCGAATGACGGGATTTTCTCTCTTTATATCTCTCTCTCCCTCAGTTCTTCTCTGAAGCTTGGAATTGTGGCTGGCATCATTTCAGCTTCGTGGGGCCAAGAGCTTTCTGAAGATGACAAGTGTAGATTAGTCCTCGTATTGGCACTTTGGTTCAGCTAGAAAAAGTTTTAAACGAAAATCAATATGTTGCGCTTTGATGAGATTGAGTTTGCGTCCTTCTTCCTTAGCGACTAGGCATCTTTCGTGGAACTCAGGGAAATATTTTTCTTCGTCGGTTGCGTCCGTCGGTGCTGTGTGAAGGTCATTTTGGCTGAGTAACGTGTCAACAATTGCAATTCACGAAGGGAACGTCAGACGGTTACAATTCCCGTTCTGTTCAGTTCCGTGATTTCAAAATAATCTCAACGTTTATAGGTTGGCTACTTGCCGACGACTCACCATCCTTCAAATAGCGTTTTCAGTTAGTTATCGGTCTCTGCCAAACTCTCACGGGTTAACGGTCGCGATATTTTCCACTAGTAGTAAGCTATTTTATTTTTTTAAAAAGCTTTGGCAATTTTAGTAAAAATATCTGCTGCGAAATATGCTTTTCTGCAATAAAAAACAATTTTGATGTAAACCTTACAATCCGCATAAAGCGAGAACGCACCCACACACGCATGCATGAATACGCCTAGCAAATACAGAAAGTATGTGCCAAATGTTGACACGATGTTGATAAACAGTTTTATTGGACTAACGTTTCAACGTCTTCGTCATCATCAGAACCGACGATCCGAGTCGATGGTCCACGGTTCTTCTTCGGCTGCATTTCGAAATTTTAGGGCTATAGTTAATTGAAGTGACATGTTTAAGCTAAACATGAAAAATAGTAAATGAAGTGAAAGAGCCCTTTGTAGGACTCTTGCGAGGTCATGAAATCTTTTTATAAGCAAATATCTTCAGGAAAAAACCTTTCATCACGGAGGTACCGTTACAAGTATACATGTAAATGGAGTAATAGATACTGTAACAGAAAAGCGACCTAAGTGAAAATCTGCTTGCCGCTTAGGTCAGTGCTCTCGCTAAACGATGTGATCACTGAGAGCTTCGTTCCCCTTAATGGAGTTGGGAAGGAATCTGTCGTTTTCACTTCCATGTATTTAGAACAGGTCAAACGGGCCACATTTGCGATGCGACGAACAATGACATCGGCAGCTTTGCGCGTTATGGTTGTCCTCTATGTTTCACGAGAGTGAAGCGGAATTGTGGCTTACAAGAGCATGTCTTCGTCA
Organism: Angiostrongylus cantonensis; assembly: GCA_009735665.1. Lineage (NCBI taxonomy): Eukaryota > Metazoa > Nematoda > Chromadorea > Rhabditida > Metastrongylidae > Angiostrongylus > Angiostrongylus cantonensis. The sequence goes on along the minus strand of MQTX01000060.1, from coordinate 225,746 downwards.
GTTTTCTTCATAGAACGGATTTCTCCCGCATATTAATTTAAGGAAGTAGAGAAGTAAGAAGTCGTAAGGAAAAACGCAAAGGCTTGTGAACTATAACACACTAGATTCTTTGCAAGGCGATTTCATATGATTTTCTTCGAGATTAGGTTGCACTTAATAGCTTTCATGTCAAAACTAAAGATGACTTGTAATCCTACGTCCTTCAATTGGAGTTAATTTGTCGCAGGTTCTAAACAAAGGATGAGAAGCAAATGAGGACAATAGAGCACAAGGATGAATGGATGAGCTCTTGTAAGCTGCTTAGCAAACTTTGTCGGTCAACAGATGACATGTGTCGCGCAGTCGTTAGATGTGCTTCGAAAGCACACAAACAAGGTCATCGATTCGATTTCGAAGCCGGAGAAATTAAACCATCTATCACTGTCGGGTTGACATATTGTTACTGCACATCTTTCCAAGGATAAAGACGTTGACTTGAAGCATAAGCAAGTTCCCAAAATTCATCGTATAGGTCAGATATCCGCTCAGTCACCTTATCGACGCTTGAAGACGGAGTATCCGTAAGGGATTGATTAACGGTGAACACTTCTATCCTTTAACACGTGAAGTGGATGAGCATCATCAATGTTTTGGTAGCTTTAGAACTGGTGTAGCTTTTTGGATTGGTTTAAATGGTTCGACTGTTCAGCCCGTTTGAGTCGGGCCGACACAACAATTGAGCGGTCTGAGTGGTGCTAACATGAGCTGGTATTGTGGTTGTGCTAGTTGAACTTCGCAGTGCTCGTCAGTTCAATTCCTTTCTGAGAAAAGGAGAGGCGAACGTGCGTCGCAAGTGATCATTTCTCTACTACACGTACCTTGCGAATGTTCACATCGTGAAACAAAACCACATGCATTGTTTCGAATTAAAATCGCTCGTGTACTCTATTGAGTGCGATTATAATAACTAGAATCACTAGAAATTCAGTAGCTGAGAGTTAACGTATCGATCGTCGTTAGGTTTAACTTTTGCGAAAAAATGTTCGCTGATATAAATGATGGTTACCAGTCACTTTCCTAACTTCTTTGATGTTAACTGACTCATGCTGATCGAGGTGTTCTGGTTTCGAAACTCTATGCGGTGCAGTTTATGTCGCCTTGAAGACGAAAAGGATTGATTGCGTCGCAGTGCTATGAGTGGCGCGTATCGGCTTCGAATTCAGTCGTCAAAGACCGTTTGTCCTAGTGACATCTATAAATCTACTAGAGACAAATGAAGTGTATCAACAATGTTATGGTGAAAGTTCTGTAACTAGCACCTCTCAGCATCTTTTAATTGTATAGAGAGCTTGGTTCCTTACAAGGCGTTCCCACTCTTCGAATGAGAACTAGGAGTAGAAGTATGTCACAGCAAAGTCTGGCGAGCTATTTGAGGCGTTGTTTTTTTTTCGTCGATTACGAGAATAATTATGCTTCGTACAAAAAAAATCGATACCCATCGATCGAACTGTCGAAAATCTTTTAATGGAGATGTTTATCTGTGAAACTGCTTGGCGATCGATCTTGGGATCACCATAGTGAAAAACGGCTGTGAAGCGGTGAATTCAGTCATTACGGGCCTGGAAAAGAGGAAGCGAGAGATTATGTAGCAGAAAGTAGAATTAGAACATTTCTTTTGGATTTTAGCGTCTTTCTTTCTTCTCTCCGTTTTCTTCAACATGATAAGTTATTCATTACTTTTCCTGCGAGATGTGTCCGTTACACGGTCGTTTTTCATAAATTAGGGGCAGATGTAGTTGAACAGCTACGGGTTAGTCGACAACACGGCTAAGGGGCAACCTGAAATACCATTGTCGATTGTATGAACGATATCAATTCGATGATTGATGGAGTTTCAAAGGTCTCGTTTTCATAGGTCTAAATCGAAATGCTAATTTATAAGATCCATTCAGTGTCTCGAGAAGTACTGTGGCTACGGTTTCCTTTCTGACAAAGATGGACGGCCGATTCTTATGTCGCTTCTCGGCAATATGGACGTTGAAGGTGAGCAATCCATATGATTTAAGACGCTTGAGTACTTCGTATTATTGAAATCTGATCCAGAAAGAGATCTCTTGTTAAGTTATCCCACGTTTAATTCCCACACCACAGTATTTGAGTATTTCGTTAGCCGGTAACCCTGTGCATTGATTTGAATGCATAACTGACTGAAAATAATTCAATCCAATCTGAGCTGATATATCTGAGCTCATTATGAACTTCTATAATATGCAAATTGTCTTGTCGTTCAATGTTGAAAACCTGATTCTCTGTCGGTCATCAGATGTGGGTTTTTTGCCTTTTGTCAGAATGCATGTCTCAAGCAGCCCAGCTATGTAGCAAGCGGGATTTCGTCCAGTTTGGCATGCTGCTGTCCCTGAATGGCCCGTTAATGTTTGCAGTTGCTGCATTCGTGTTAGAAATTTTCGAATTTTTCATTGTGTTGCAATTTCATCTGAAGAAAGCCACTGAAGTAATGATGATAGTTTAGAGGATACGTATACCGCGATAAGACAAAGTCTTCTGAGCACTCATTTTATTTGTAGAAACATCGTAACCAATTTGCTTGCAAATTCTGCGCTTAAATTCCCGAACAACCAAATCCACTCTGAAGCACCATACAACAAGGGAGAACCAGATTTTTTTTTCTTCAGTTACCCTGTTACGTTGTCGGGAGATCACTTAAGCTTACTCCAGCTCTCACCCAAAATCGTTCAACCTTATCCCGGTTCTGAATAGTTTCGCTATTAGTACGGTCATACGGGACTAGACCTTCGTTCAGCCGTAGTGGTTCCCGACTTCCGACACAGTTTTCACGTATATAAGCTCAAAACTCTTAATAACTATTTAACAACTAAATACTTTTAGCTCTTAGCGTGCTCTCATGAGAACTTGACACACACAGAATCTGATGTTTCAGCTAAATAACACTGTATGAGAATTGGTAATGACTTGGCCTAGGAACCTCACATATCACTTGCGTCGGGAACGTCACTGTGTTGTCGCAGTTGTTCGCCAACGGCCGATTCTGTGAGGTGCTCGCTCCCGAAGCCTACACGTATGCACTCGCCTTGCGAACACTCTCATCTGACAAGTTCAAACACAACAGTTTGAGGGCTTCCTTTGTTCAGTTGATTGTCAAGGTCATTTCGCATTGCGTCCAACTTATGAGCGCGTCGTATTTGACCTTTGCTGACATACGCCACTTGCCTTGGTTTTTATTCGAGTTGGTGAAATATTACATTGTGGCAAGGGCTTGAAGAATGGATGAATTCAGTAATTAAAGACCAATACCCACAAGTAATCCAAGCGACACGCAAAGAACAAAACCACTTTGTTCACTAAAATTCACTTGAACTAGTAACATTCAGTCTAGGATAGCTCCTCTCGGAGTGCCCATAGGTGTGCGCCAGGTCCCCATGCCTTTGATTAGTGCTTCCTGAATTCGGTCGTTTATTTTCCAGGAATGTTGAAATCCGTCGCTTCGCTAGACTACATCAAGTTCTCTCTCGCCGCAATTGAGAAAGGACTGCAACTGTGTGCACAAAAAGCAAAACAGGTGAATAATAAATGTTCTAGATTGGTTTTCGTAACTTTTCATCTCCACCTATATTTACTAGCCTGATCTCTTGTCATCTTCTGATCAAATTATCAACTTATCTTCGACGCTATGTGGTGGTTCTGCGCCTTTCTTTCTAATGTCATCTGTTGGCCGTATAACTCACATTCAGAGTAGCTGCCCGAAAAGCTCCTTTCAGTGACCTTCCTTTTATTCGTAATTCCAGATCAATATTCTAGCAGTCGTCTAGAATATTTTGTAAACTTTTGCTATCGCTGCTTAAAATTCGTTTACGCGAGAGCAAATGTTATCATGATTTACCCCAACCGACTTTGAGTGGACGGCAATATTCACTTTTTTCTTATATCGCTTGCATTCCTGTTAACCATCGAGCTAACTACTAATGTTTCCATTACTTCATTTTCAGTTCCCATGTGCTGGGAAGAAACGACTAACATCACTTCTTTCGTATGTCGGCCTTTCTGTCTTATTTGTGAATAAAGAATAATAATAACACCTCGCGTGTGCTCAACAAGAATACAAAGAATTGCTTGATCAATGCCGAGGTTAATAGAAAGTCGGTCGTGGAAGTTCTTTCTGTTTCTGTTTGTTGCGGCTGGAATACCAAAGGCGCCGCCAGCCCTCCTGGCGTGAGCCTGCTGAAGCAAAGATTTTGCCCAGTAAATCTATTCTTAGCACATATAATATATCCATATGCATAGGAAGGCTGTAAGTCAGTTTGGCGAAGAACAGAAGTTTATTTTCTGAATCTGCCAGAATTCCATGACGCTTTTCGCGAGGAACTCATAGTTTTATTTATTTCACGTCACTTCCGGGAGCTGGTTAGCACTTCCTCTCTCTTCTTCAGATTGACTATGGTCTTCCACATATTTCTACCGACCGTCCGTACGTGACTACAATTTTATGGAATGGACTGTACACTGTTTTTTGCCCAAAAGTGTGCAGTTAATTGATCAGAAAGCATATAGTTGACGGATCAAGTTCGCATTCTGTAAATGCGCCCTCGGTCTACTCAAGAGATCCAGATATATTTGAGAAGTCTAATATATCGCCAAAACGGTTACACTCATGCATTTAAACTTCGAAAGCACTCCTTCACAAATTACCAAGATTTGTTTTCTACGGAACATTTACTCCTTGACCAAGACTTTTGTTCCTCATCGTTATCTGTTTCCTTCACTTCTGGAGAACTGTCATGCCTCTGTTTAGACAGGGCGACCGTTTGAGCAAATGATGCTCATATTCGACCTGGATCACATCGGTTCCGCGCACTTCTCATGCAAGCAGTTCGCCAGCTCGTTTACCACCCTCGTCACCCTTTTCCAGGAGCACTATCCCCTCGTGTTGAGGAAGATCCTGATTATCAGGTGTGTGACGGATGTCTCATATTTTCGCGTTTTTTCGGTTTTATATTTTTTGTACAAATATACAAAGTAAACGAAATAGAAAAAGAAAGGTTTCCTATGCTTTAATTTTTCTCGTCTTCATCTGAGCTCTAGTGAATTCAATGTTCTTTTTAGGTTTTTTTTTGCAGTATAGCTTAACATCTATCGCTTAGTTTTTCAATATTATTCCTATGAAGAAAACAAGGTGAAGTGAAGAGCTTCTTCAGAGCACCGGAAATGGCTCGAATCGCTTACGCTTCTATCACAGCCATTCTCAGCGACCCGATCACAAGACTTATTGAGATGCCTTCTGAAGTACGTTTTTATTCACCTTTCACTTGTTCCTTTTTCGTTGTCGAACATTTTCATTTCATTTCAGTATGATAACTTTCAGGCCGACTGGAAATGGGCCTTAGCACAGTATGTGAATTTGGACGCATGGCCAATCCATTGGGGAGGAAATCTATCCGAGAACGGAGATCCGAAATGTCCAGCGACTATACGGTACTAGTTTATTGTCATTTGCTACTTAGTTGTTATAAAATATTCACGAAATTCTCTAAATAAAGACGCTAAGTAGAAAACAAAGTTCAAATTTGGCACTGCTTAATTTCGCTGCGTTACGCGGCCATGTTGTCGTCACAGTTGTAAAGGAGAAAGTGTACGGCATCTAAATAATGACTAACAAAGATCAACGGACGAACAAGTGAAGGTGGTTGACGCTCTTCGCTCATCGACGAGTCTTACGAATTGATCGGCGACTAAGAGGCAAGGAGTCTGCAGGCTTCTTGAAAGGGGTCAGATCTCATAGTGGGTCCTTAGCGCTCCATGCATTACCACATCCATGCCTAATAAAAGCTCGCTTCCTCTCTCCTTCTCCCTTTCCTTTTTTTTCTTTCTTTCTCTTTCTCTCTCTCTGTCTCTGTCTGCGTTTACCAATTCCTGACGAGTGCATCGTGCATTCGGCTTCATCAGGCATCGTTAGAGATGATTGAATGCATACCTGGTCTACACAGTGACTTACAGTGGCCTACCGCTGTATCAAATCAGTGTTGCTATCTTTCCAGACAGGTTTGCTAGCAATTTGAGCATGCCAGATAGATAAAAGGTTTGGTGAACCTGGTGAACGGAACCGAACCAAAGAGCACGTGTGCATTGAAGGACATCTCTAACCATAGTTCTACATGCACCCTTTCATACTTAATAGTTAATACAAAGTCGGAAATTGAAGATCTCGATTATGATTGTCTTAAAACGACGCCAGCCATTGATGTCAACCGATGTCGTTGAGTTCTATTAAAAGTTATTAAAATTGCTATTTTTTCAGCTTTTTCTATCAGGAAGCCCAGCTATGAGTAAACCAGTACCAGGATCCGTCACCGTCCTGGTACCAAACTAGTCATGGTGGCAAATCTCCCTCTGATCCACAAGGGCGGCGACTGTCTGTGGTGGTGACAGCCAGAGGCAGACGACGTTGGCCAGACTGACCTCAGGACTCCAGGGAACCACAATGAGTAAACCAGTAAAAAACTCACAAAAAACGGAAAATGTGTTGGAGTCCGCATAACCATTGAGGATAGGCCATCCCAGTATTCAAGTATCTTAGTATCTTTCAGATATGGTATGGGTCCAGTTCCGTCCGATTATTACGTCGATCCGAAGAAGGCGATGCCGGATTACGATCAGTTGACGACGGTATACGCTGGAGATAAGCACTTAATTTCAATTCGTATCAAGGAGAAGAGCAAAATATGGTACACTTCACAATATTTCAAGTACTCGTAAACCGTATGGTATCTTACGCTCGGGTTTTGCTGCGCTCAATACAAAGTAGTTCGAATTATTTTGTGCAGTTAATTATGAAAATATAAGTGGGTTCTCAATAGACATGCTATTAATAATGTCAGAACAACGAAATATGGGACTGATGAGGAAATAGAGAACACTAGAGAAAGAAATAAATGCACAAGTGACGTCATTGAGCGGAATGTGTTAGTTAAAAATTTATGGAAACTCTAAAGTATGCATGAAATGTTCCAGAATTTTCAGCTGGCAATATATGACGGATGATGATGATATCGGCTTTGCTATCCATTTCGACCCGTCCTTTCAGGTTTGTATTAATTGAGGCAAACCCATCTTTACAAATAATTTTGATTAAAGTGAAATGAGTCGTCAAGTGGGTCACCCTACCCTCGACTTGAAGCAATTAGTACAAGATTGAACTTAAAATCCAGGTTTTTTGCTTCCTCATGCATCTTCCTTTTGCATCTTTTTTTGAACAACTTATCATGTTCTCTTCTTACGATAATGGTATCCACTCGTTGCTTCACTTTAGCTTACAACGCCTTCTAGGCGTTCTATCAGTGATTTTTTTCTGTAGTCCATTATGGTGACTGACTGCAATCGAATGATGATTTGATTGGATCTCTCCTCACAGAACACCAAATGCTCAGGAAACCCTGAGTTTAGGCGACTTTGGTCGAGCCGATTTTACTTTTCATTCGTTCACTACTCTTCCCATTTTCTCTGTTTCGTTGTGGATATCGTTATCGCTCTCAAAATTCTTGCGTAGTGTGTTACTCTAACCGTAACAAAATGAAAGGTTTTAGAGGGATCAACCATCGTTGTACTCCTGCCTGAACGTTAAATCAAAGCAAGTATTCATAGGGGCTGCGCTCTCCAGTTCGCTAGAATTCTAGCAGAAATATAACGTCAATGGTGCTGAGATATTTGCAAAGCTCTAGACCGCAGATGTCTGCGGTGGAGAACGAACGCGCTATTCCACTTTCCGAGGGTTAACGCGTTCACCAACACACCATGCATGTCCTTCGTTTCGCCTGTCTCTCGGGTAGTTCTAGCTAAAAATCCTAAAAAATTCTAGCAGATTTTGTCTGTTCTAATAGCTGGGTCGGCTGTTGAACTATTCCTTCAGATCAGAGCTTTGACAAGAAGAGTTTTTGAGTACGATAATCCTTTAGATGCGATCTGAAGAATTGGGGTAGGTATTGTGGAGAGTCTTTAGTAGGAAAATGAAGGCTTTCCTGGCGTAGTAATCGTTGACAATCCATATTGCTAAGTGGGTACTCCACGTTATGTTGCTTTGTCACTTTTTCGTAAGTTCTTTCCCATAGCAACTACTATCTTATGCTTGACAAAATATATTCTTTGTTTCTTCTGAAATAACTAATCTTCAGGACAGAAAGGTAGTCTTTTTTAGACAGCAGTCATTCATTTAATGAGTAGGAGCGGACAAAAATGAGTTGACCTGTCGCTTTTCGTCTATTGAGAAGGACTCTTCCATAAAGAATTTGAGACTTGTCACGTACATAGGTCAGGAGAATTTCTCATTTTTCTACAACTTCGCTTACATCATCTTTTCTCCTGTTTGCCGTTCGGTGTGACTCATGTTGGTGCTAGTTAGGTCTTCATTCGTTTCTGCGGCGTGCCATAGTTGTCGTTGCTGATTCAGTTAACACAAAGAGCATCACATTCATCGTCTAGTTTTTCTTGTAAAAGTATGACCATTGGCTGGTCTTCGTTTTGTGTACTTGACATGCAGTGACAACCAGTCACTAGTGGGTCATATCCACCAGTTGTCATTAAGACGTATTACGTGTCTAAACAGAAGTGACTCCGATTTCTGATTGTCAGCTTTCGTAGCAACTTCCACCGAGACCTCTCCCTCACTTGATTCGTAACTTCGGAATTCTACTCTCATTCGGGATACTCCTAGCATCACGTTGGCTATAACGTGTTTGGTAACCCTGACCGATGTTTCGTTCTGGTTATGTAGCGTTTAGGTGAGTGGAAAAAGTGAATTCGGAAGAGACGGCATAACCAGTTGACGCTATAAAATCGGTGTTACTACCAAGACGATGTTTATATGCTCCATTAACTTTCGCTCCAGTGGTACCCCATACTGGTTTTCTTGTGATGTCTCAATTATTGAAAAATTCAGGTGACTTCGCCTCTTGGAACTACTTTTTTTTACAATAACGATGTTTCTCAAAATGATGAAAATCTATTCGTGAAGTTACTGTACAATTTGCACTAGGTTTGATTGGATGGACTGCTCTGTTTTTCATTGGTTATATAACCGCTTTTTTGCACAATAACACGGTTCTGCTGGTTTAGTACTGACTGAGCCAGTGTGCTACGAATTAGCAGAAGTTCTTAAGATGTTTACGTCTGATCCTGTCGGGATCGAGCGTTGTAAAACTCTTCACCGTAAGATAGCAACCATTAGAAAGATGTACACATTCAATATTATATAACACGGTGAGAGATGCATTTGCCGATCTCGAATGTGTGCGGAATCCTGAATGGTCTCCACTGCCATTCTCTCTGCAGTGAACTGTTCCATTCGAATGTCGGAGAGCGATGGTCTTGATTATGCCGTAATCGAAGCACTAGCAGGCACTGCGGATGTTCTTTCCAACGTTTGCTGCTTTACTGAACACTGCTGCTCTTCTGCTCTTCAGACCTTCGTTTATCACTTTCCTCTGGCATTTTACCATTAGGGATATAAGTTGGTGATATTCTTTGATTTAAAGCAGTTTTGGTACCTCGTTTTTTGAATTATGTAGCTCTCGCTCGTCTCTGCAAAAAGCAAATAGTGGAATATAAAGGCGGTGGTCCGATCCCATATAAAACATCGGTTGGTCGTCTAATTACTTTGCGATAGTCCATTTTTTCATGGACCTTTCAACTAGAGGGCCTTAGCACGAATCCTTAGGAAAACGGCTTGTGGTTTACGTTTAACCCCCTAGCTACCAAATATGGCTGAGTCATGAAGCCTTTTTACTGTGTTATACACTGTACTTCCCTCCCTGTGCCACCTGGTACCTTTCGATATTATGACAAAAAGACTTCACAGCGTGCTGAAACACGATCCAGTGAAAATTTATGTGTTCTTAACTTAAGATTACCTCTACTGTCTCGAAACATTCGAACATAAGTGGCGGTAAACCCGTTCATAAGGTATCCTGGTTTCACGGTAAAAGTAAATTGCAGTGCTTCATACTTTTTTCGGTAACTGATTTCTTTGAGAAGAACGTCCACCGGTTTTTATCTCAAAAAATTGAAGGACTGTCATTTACCGAGTCTTTGTTCTAACGGCGTACCTACTCAGTTTTTTGGAAACTGGTCACTTTTGGTGTTATCTATAGGACTCCGCGCTATTCTGTGATTCATTCCTTTTTGATGTTGCCTCCTTTCCTTTTCTATCTCTTTCATTCATGCACATGAAATGATAGCTGCCCAATGTTCTCTGATCTATTGAAATTCATCTAAACAGTTGTTTCAGGCGAACAACTTAACAGAAATGGAAGTTGTCTACCCGTATATTCGCCTCGAATGCACAAATGTTCCGATTTCTGGGCACTATGTGGCTGAAAAAGCGGGAAACTGTTAGTTTTGTCTCTAACGCATAGTAATGAAGGATAAAAAGAACAAAGCTCCCAGAGTTGATCAATCACTGAGAGATGCGCTATACATTCGACCTCACTAAGCATCGTTTGGAGGTAATTGAATGCATACCTGGCCTTTACAATGACTCGCGTGGCCTGCCGACGTATCGAGCTGCTGCTATCCTGCCAGACAGGTCTGTTATCAACTGGCCGACCCCGGAGGGATGGAAATCTTGATGGGCCATGGACGTGGGGACCGATTCCATGTGTGTGTTGCAGAGCACCTTCTACCACTGCGCCACACTCGCGCCCTTCATAAGCATAATAATGTAGAAACGTTTTTTTCGTAACTACAATTCCATTCTTACTTGTAAATATGCGACTATTTATCGAATTACGAATGACATTAGCTTTTAGATATAATCGAGTTCGACAACTACTACTCGTGGTTTTCAGCCAAGCAGCTTCGTTATAACATTGAAATTGAAGAAATGTAGTTTAATTAATCTAACATTTGTAAAGCATTGTTTACGTTTAGTTGTACATAAAAGCATAAAGATTATGTCGTCTTAAATGGTGTGCACCCTGGGCTGTCGATTTCATAGCGACAAAGTTAATCCTGTGGTTCATCAAGGAACGTGTGAGTACTGAAGAAAGGTATTCATACCATACCAGAACATAAGCGAAATGCTATAATTATGTGTATACAGGAAATATAAGTGAAATCGGCACAGCAGAAATGGGGTTGGTCTTCTGAACTCGTCTACATCCCAGCACATGGTGACGGTTGGTCCATGTCTTACCCACCGCCCACAGCCGTATCAAAGTGGCTGACGCACCAGGTTGGAGAAACCTAGGAAGGGTGGTTGCATGAGGAACACACATCACTATTCTCTATCTCCAATATTCACGTCCACATATTCTAAGTCGCCCTAAAGAATGCCTTTTCGCTCATCCACAACGACGGTTGCCAATCCTCACCTTAGAACTGGTTTTGTAACTACAAAATCTTTCGCTCAGCTTATTCTACCACCATTCGTACAGCTTGCGCCAAGCAGGTCAAAAGAATGGGATGGAAGGGTGAGTCCTAAAATGGTGTGTTTTCTCATTTATTCCTTTTTTCATGACGAAACATAATGTGTAGATTCCAGCACGTCTTAGACTCGATTCGTTTACTCGCCCCCACCATCAACGAAGGAAGGTTTTCGAACTTTTTGCCTGTGAGCACGGTTGGTGCTTGAAGATTTCTGTTCTTTATCAATATCGATCACTAGACGTTGTTCTAATCAATTCTAGCAGGAATTTCTGAATTGCCGTGGTGGAGTGTCTCCGGATCTTTCCAATGAAAGCAACCAGCAGCCTTTATAGATTGTAAAGAACTCTGCAGACAGTCTTATGCCAGTTTGCTGACTCCAGAAGAATAAGGGGTTCGGTTGACTCGGTGAGGGGTGGATCCAGGAGACCTTGCGCATATTGCCGTCTCTACCACTGGAGCACCAGTGTCTCAAAGTAGTGTATTACGTTAAACATATTACAATTAAATATTCGAAGCTAAGTTCATACTCTAATGGGTCGACGTTTTGAATTTGGATGGAATTTGTCAAATAAAATGGCTCGTTCTATTAGTTCTAAACATATCGTCATTATTTAAAATGGTATTCATTTTGTTCCTGAGGGAATACGGCAGCATTTAGTGAACGCGCAAGAATTTGAGGATAAATAGCCTTTCTATTTCGTTGCTATTTAAACCTGTCCGCTGGGGCGGCACGAACTGAGTTTAGTGAGCACTTCTTCCCAAGACTGTGACTTCAGTCTTTGCCCGAATTGTGAGGAGCACAAGTGCAGCACTCAGATAACGGTTGTCGACTGATAGTGACAAGTCACAGTGCTGTCACAGCCTATTGCTAATCACACGTGATCTGTGGATTAATGCCGCTTAGTTGGATTCATTTCAGTTTGTTATTACTCATCTAGCCGGTAGATGCCCGACTCTTCCAGCGAAGGTGTGTTGTTCTTCCCCACTACGTTTTTGTATAGATCTTCGTAAATGCGGCACAGGGCTTTTCTCCTCTATCACGTTTTTCCGATTTTTTTCGAAGTACACAAAACGAAATTTTCTTCTAAGTTCATAATGTGAACTGCAAATTGATTGAGCGAGCCGCAGAATTCGTTCAACAGAAAACTATGGAGCATCAAGCTCGCTTGTTTTTAAGACATAGTTATTGAGCGCATTCCTCAGTTTTTATATCAAAATCGACTTTTCCTTAACCTCGGTATTACTAATCAACGTATTCTTTCTTTGATAAGCTTACACGAGGTTGAAAATGATTTTTATTCGGCTAATGTTGCGACGGCTTTGCCTTCATCAGAGCCGATGATCCGAGTCGATACTCCACTATTCTTCTTTGTCACGACAGTGAGCGGTGCTCCGCTCAGGCAGACACAACTCGATACAAAGGCGAAGACGCGGATGATCCGAGTCGATAGTCCAGCGTTTTTGTTCGTCTCGATATGGCGTCTTCGCCTTCGAATGATGTTGTGTCTACCTCAGTGGACCATCTCTCACTATCGAGACGAAGAAGAATGGTGGACTATCGACTCGGATCATCGGCCCTGATGAAGGAGAAGACGACGAAACGTTAGCCGAATAAAAAACAACTTGTCAACCTTAGTTTTTATTCGAAAATTTTGATTTTATATGAAACCTAGACCTTTAGAAAGGCAGTGCACACGTTTTCTGTTCATTAAGATAATCAAGTTATTAACTTTTCGCGTTGTTTAAATATTGAAAAAATATGGGCGGTTATCGAAAAAACCAGGATCGTGTACAATATGTTAAGGATATAAAAAAATATTTTTGGCCTCTAATTAGTCCCTAGAGCGTGTGTGGCGCATTATTCGGAGGCACCCTGCAGCACGCGTGGAATCGATCCACGCGCCTATGGTCCACCAAGTCTTCCATCCCTCCGGGGTCAGCAAATTGGTGCCAGACTTGTCTGGGAGGATAGCAACACTGGCTCGATACATTGGTTGGTAGGCCACCGCGAGTCGTCGTAAAAGCCAGATATGCTTTCAATCACCTCCATTGATGCTCAATGAAGTCGAGTGCCTGGCGCATCCCTCAGGGATTGATCAACTCCGAGGACTCCGTCCTCTATTTTTTTGTCCTTCAATTAGTTCCTACTCTATTCTCAACTTTTACTTCGATTGGTCGTAATCATCGTATGGAAAGGGCGGATATAAAGTTGTTACAAATACCTCACGAATATAGCAAAACTGGCTATAAAATGCTGTCAGCACCATGGTTGTGTTTTGTGAACGAGCCTTTTCTCCAACGCGTTTATGGTTCTAAAGTGTCTTAAAAATATAGCTCAATACACAAGAGAATATAAAGTGTATATAGAAAACAAAAAAACACTTGGTTTTTTGATCAACTGCATGGAAAAGCCAGCGGAAATACAACAAAAGTCGAGTTGATTCTTTGAGAGCCAGATCGGGCGAAATGAGTTGACATTAACTCATAGCGTTTGCTGCTAAAAAATTAATTGGAAGCAGCAGAATTGCTGGTTTAGACTCGAATTTTAATTCTTAACTCGAAAAAAGTAAAGCTGGACTTGAAGGTATTTTTAGGAGGAATTTCAAGCATCGAACCGTTAACTAAGAACTTTCATCTTTCTTAGTTCGATTTTCTTCGATCGATTCTATCTTTTGCTGAAAGCAAGTCATTCGACCACACTCCTTTTATGAGTAGAAATTGTTGAAACTGGTATCTGGGAAAGGGAAAAAGCAATCACTGCCATTTTGAATCATCTAAGCATCGATGACGAAGCAAATGGGAAGGAGTGCATTTCAAGAACCATTTCACGTTTCCGTCTTATTGGACGAAATTCTAAACTCTGTGGTGAAAAAATGACTTTTCTAGGCACCACCTGAGCGATATAACATTTATGCTCTTTTAAGAACACGTCGAGTTAGATATCTCTCTAAGCTTTCATTAAGCTAAGCAAATGAACATGGTTGTCTGGAAAATAATTCCGGTTTCCAGTTTACAACTGCAATTTATCTCAGCTCATAGTGGGTCTCACTAACCATTCTTTAACACGTTAGTGCAGAATTCTAATTATGGCGTGGCAGCGACGTTGGACGACGCTTAATTTTGTGTAGGCTACGGAGTTGCCCTTTTCTAGATGGTACATCATAGTTTTTAAATAAATCGAAAACTTTAGAGGTTATGAACATGGTAGAGTTGTAGAAGGATTATCGTACTGTGTCGAGCTAGAGGTAGGCATGGTATGTATGCTGTTATTTACCACATATTACTATGGATGACGTGTATGGCGCAGTGGTCCTAGGCGCCCTACGACGCACACATGGGATCGATCCTCGTGCCAGTGGCTCACCATGCCTTCCATCTTTCTGGGGTCGGCAAATTGGTACCAGACTCGTCTGCGAAGATAGAAGCACTGGCTCGATACATCGGTAGTCCACCGCGAGTCATTGTAAAGGACAGATATGCATTTAATCACTTCTAAACGATGCTTGATGAAGTCGAATGCATGGCGCATCCCCCATGGATTGATCAATGGCCAGAGCTTTATACTTCATCCTTTATATTACTATGGCCCATCATAGAAACACATTTCTCTTAGGAGCTGGAAGTGTTTTTAAACCTATGTTGGTCTATTTCCCTACCTTTTTTTTTACACCTGTCCATTCCACAAGAGACCGATGATACATCATAGCGCCTGGAAATTGCAGTTAATTACTAGACATTTTACCGGTCAGTGAACTCATTCAAACAAAAGGTCGTTTCTACATTCCTAAGTGTAGAATGTGGCTATTCCCAGCCGTCACCGAACACATCTTTAGGTTGTAGATAACACTATCTATTTAATGAATGCAAAAATCCACCGAGAGCTTTGTACAGCAAAACAAAAGGCAGAAAAGGAAATGCGAAAGGAGATATTGTCTGAACTCGTTACATTGTTTTAAATAAAATTATCTAACAAAGCTATAAATTAATATCAACAAGGCACAGGTCTAATATTCTGTAATAAAATTCTGGACTTTTAAAAGCGAATTTTCCGAAGGCGCTTCCAGTGACCACTTGGTTTTCTTCTTCTTGCTCTACGGCTATCGGTTGGTGTCAAACCTGATGAGAACGTTGAATGAGGAATTTTTTTTTCATTTTCCAATTGTTTCGACGTTCACAGAATTGTGGTTTACACGTATGCTCAAAAGCGATTGAACAGTCCCGGTCCCGGGTGCTGAAATTTTTTGAGCATTTTAATGAATTTTTAACGACGAATTTCTTAGCTGTAGTGCCGTTATCAGAACTGAACAAGTTCTAGCTGATCGCTCCATGTGCTCAGCATCGAAAACTCATCGTATCCTTGTATGATGAAAACTTTTTGAAGTGTTGTGGCGCTTCGCCTTGGTCCACAGTTACATGCGAGGGAAGTCGCCGATTGTCGTGCCGAATTATTTTGCTCAACGATCGCAATGCGTTCGAGAAACAAGTCATCTTACTGTGGTAAAAGTGGTGCTGAACAGATTTGATAAGGCTTCAACTTCTACTTACTGCCTATTCTTTTTTAATGGAAGGCTTTATGTGAAATACAACCACAATACTTTTGAGAAATCAGAAAAATTCTGGAGCTCAGGTGCGCTTCGGACCCACCATAACCCTTTCCGGTAGTCTTTTTTTCATGGCAGGGATTTATGTGGATTCTTTTTTAATGGAAGGCTTTATGTGAAATACAACCACAATACTTGCAGGGATTTATGTGGTACAGAAATGCTTTATAGGAACAGTCTCTTTACACTCAATTCATCGCATCAGTTAATGCCTTCCATTGTTAATGGCAACATGTCCTCCCATCGTGCTCAGATGTTGTGCCACCATTTAGTGACGAATGTTTCGAAGCCGAGAGCAGAATCAATCCCCGAAAATAAGTAGTTAATATATTTGGATCAGTCATACTTGGTCCTAATATCTAAAGTGCAACTTGAGTTTTCCACTCATGCACTCATACGTGGAAAGCTCGACCGGACGGCGTGAACTGATATCAAATCATTTTTCGCTGTGATTATTTGTTTTGCAGCACAAAGTTTTTGTGGTACTTTTTTTGTATCCAGTCCATGTAGAAGATAATCAGTGAACAAGGCGCCAAACAGGAAAAGAATTATTCACGAAATGTCTGCATAGAATTAAACAAAAACGGTTTTTGGAGTGGTTTCGCTTTTCATCTACAGAGATTTACATATATCACAAATGAGGAGTGTGCTAAGATATCTCTATGATAACTACGACTTGCCTTTTCTAATTACAGAGTTACACCAAGGCTGTTGCTAATGCGGATGTTGGATGTGATACGTGCGAAATGGGGAGGGAAGACCAACCAGCATGAGCTGATTCCAATTCACAGCTAATGAAATGCAGCAATAAAGTAGACATCATACTGCTGGCACGCAGAACTTGGCTGCATATTCTCAGTGTTAGGGTATTACGTAAATGCTGAAAGAAAAGCAACCGATATTCTTTAACGAAACCATGCAAAATTTTTTATTAAAAAGAAAAATTAAAGAGATTGAAACCAGTTGAATTCTCGAAAACTATAGGAAACTACGCTCTCGAAACCGATTGTGTCTCCAACTAAAGTCTTCTCTAACTTTTCCTAATTAGAAAGTAAAAGCTCATCCAGTGTTGCTGAAATATAGCGCACACAAGGTGTGGTTTTTGATCAACAACTGCTTCTTTTATTTCAAGTCGTGGATGTTGTATGGAATAAGCGGATCAAACAGCAAAAGAAACGTACTTACTTGGCTACCATGACGGTCACTTCACTGGCGGATGCAGGTCCAGCAAAATTTCTATCCTTTTATCTCTCGCGCTATCGTTGTCTTTGGTGGTAGTCAGCTTCGAACATATTGACGACAGCGACGTCCATCCCGTAGTTTCGAAATCTTTGCAAACTGCGAATTTAGATGGTTGACGTCAGCCGCGAATACATCTGCCTATCGTCCGGGTGGTCTTCCATGAAGATCCTTGCATTTTCTTGGATTCCATTCCACTGTTTTTCATCCATCTGTCATCTGTTCTTATTATGTGATCAACCCATCTGTGTTTAGCCATTGCTGTATATTCCCCGGATTCCCGAGGATAGAATAGGTTCCAAATATCTGAGCTGCTTATTCCAGCTAGGCGCTGCGAGTATCTGTTAAATTTCAAAAGACATTGTTTAAGCGTTTTGTGGATGGTGTGCAGATTTCTTGACGTGATTGAAGTGTCAGCTCACCTCTCTGCTGCATTATAGAGAATCGAGAAAACTACTAAAATGAAATGGTGAACGCGGTTCACTAGGTTTGCTCGATTTGTTCCAATAAGAAAACCTACTACTTACCTGGAACCTGGATGACCCGTCTGCATTGGTTGCGCGGGCCCTAGCATAATTTCCATTCTCCAAAGATTCGCTGGTTTAGCCATTGTGGTCTCTGACTATTAGGCCAAAGCCTCCTCCAGCTCGTCACCATCAAAGGTAGTCATAGTCCTTGTGGATCAAATGAAGATTTGCCACCACGCGATTAGTTTTATACCAGAGCGGTGGTGGATCCTGGGACTTGTTTACTCTTAGCTGGACTTCTTGATGGGAATCCCCGACTCCTCGTCTTCGAAGACCCTGCATAGGGATGAACCTCTGCTATACATCGCAGCCCGACACGCACGAACATGTCCTAGCCACGATGAGGCGGTAAATCGTTGAGAGCCGAATCAAAAACATTGTATAGTATTTCATATCTCACAAAACTTTACTAAATACTGATAATAATATGCCTGGATGGTTTACAAGGCTTTTTTTTATGACGCACAAGGTGTCGATGAGATCTCTAAAAAGATGTAAAGGTACGAAAAGAATATCGATGAAATCATATGAGAAATCAGAAATTTCTGTGAAAGCACATAGAAAAACCTATGGTTAGGAAGCGAAAATATGAAGTGAAGGATGAGATCACTGGGTGGGAAACAGCATGGCCAACATGACTCCTGTTAGTGTCACAGCGTGTGCGGCAGAAAATTACGCAATATAGCATTTGTGTAAATCGCTTGTCCGTAGAAATTAATAGGGTAGTCATTAAAGCCAAATTCAACGCAGTACATGCAGTGGAACATCGTTGCGATATCCCTACACGGGTGAATCCTTAATGGAACGACAACCATTTCAGTTCTTTTACTTTTCCATCCGTGAAGTAGTCGTTCACTTAAGTGGGCGGTGTGCAAAAAGTTACCAGTCGTCCAAATAAGGTCAGTCATCCAACAATTATAAGGCAAAAATTGAAAAGACAAACATTTTGATGAGCTGGTAAAATTTATTGGAAGGTCGACAGGGCATTTTATTGAACACTTTGACGCTACATTCATCCACGATCACATCGAGTTTTTCAACTATCAACAGATCAGATAGATTGTGGACGCTCACAAGGAAGGTCATCATGAAAACAACGATCATGCTTAGTGATTAATCTGATTTTAATTGGTCGTCTACAAAGTGAACAAAATGAATCCGGCTTCTTCCACAAGGATGTTCTTACGAGCATTCATCTTTGCACAGTTCATTTCCTCTTGTGCTTTCTCTTCTATTTCTTTCAATCATAGATACGATAATTCGATTTGCTTCCTTGGAACCGCAGACTTCCAACCGATAGATCAGTTTACTCTACGTTGAATTTTGTAACCTCGTAGTCAGCGTAACCGTTCTCCTGTATCAAAGTGATGGTTAAGGCGAAATTTACATATCTGCACAGTTTCTGCCAGAATATATCATTTTCACATTTTCCGTCGACCATCTTTTCCTCATCATAAATTCAGTGGTCCTTTATCCTGTGGATAGATTTTTTTAAACTTGAGGCTCCTTAGTGGTGTACTGCTTTCTAGAAGTATTTAGGCAAGTAGTCTAGTGTTTCACTCGTTTTTGAAAATGGAGATGGCATTTGCCCCATTTATTAATTGGGATCTTTTCAGAGAACAAAGCACTCGAGCCCTACTGGTTTGTATTATTCGAACTCGTCTACATTGTGATTTTCGTTATTATTTCACTTGTAATCCACCTACTTCGCTTGCTCAAGGTTAGTCGTTAAACTGTTACAGGTTTTCTTCGACGCAATATTGTCTAACTTCGTGCACCTGCTAAGGAGACATTCAAGACCTCATATCCTGCTATTCAGCCGCCTAGAGCAATTCCCATGTGGGTTCAAACCCATCTCACTAATGATCGGAATTCATTAGCCCAGTTTTAGTCTCTCTCTCTCTCTCTCTCTTTCTCTCTCTTTCCTTCTTCCACATTTACATTGGTTTATGAATATATGCAAATCCTCAATGTTCTTCCGGGTTTTTAAACTTACATCCTTATTTGTTCAATCTTTTAATTTTTTTTTTGCTCGAGCTTTTTTGCTTCTTCTAACGGTCTTTCTTAAGGAGGTCTTTTCCTATTTCGTAATATTTTCCATTATGCAAAAACTGCAACTTTGTGGCAATGGGGAAACGTATACTATTGCTCGGTGGTTTGGGGAGTGGAGATTGTCCATGACTACCGACCGTAGTGCCCAATGACGCACTTCATGACAAAACTGCTTCATACCCCGGCAGTGGACAAACATTGTTTGGATACTCCTGGTATTATTCTGTCTCATTTGTTTAATATTGGTTTTCTAAGACGGACAATGACGCGGTCACGATACATCATAAAATTCATAAGGAAGTCATAGCTCAACAAGAACGAATGTTTATGGCTCAAAAGAAGGTCAATGACTTTTCCTGATTGGTTGTCTTGATTGACTATTTGACAAGCGAGTTTAGCAACCATATTGAATCAAATGTTTTCAGGAGAACTTCTTGCGTATGAACCCTTCGTAGTTACTCGCCAATTGCTTGTTCTATTAGAAACGGTGCTTTCATTTCCAGTGAATTAGTTAAAGTCTAACTTTCGAATAAAGGTTTTCCAAACATGGGTCATGTTCTGGAAGAGGCTAACAGACTACCGGTAGGTAGTTCCGTTTCTCAGGGGTCATCTCTTCTTGTGAGTTTATTGAGTTTTAAAGTCCTTTTTACCGGTGGTCTTCAGGGTAATTTAAACTTATCGCTAATACTTCTTTGCTACATTACTTTTTCAGCATAGCAATTTTATATCACATTTAACAAACAAAACATTTAAATAACAGACAAAACGAGTGCAGAATATTTTGCACAGAGCTTGACGAGAAACTCGGATTTCAGAACGAATTGGAAGAGGAAAATGTGACTTCATTGAAGAAGATGCACCGAATGAGACGTGAGTCATGACTGGATGTGTAGGGTCAAGTGGTTGACAAAAAGCTTACTATTCGACTGAACGGATTCCAGCACAAATTGCAACCAGTTTGTAGGAACTCACAGCTTCTTTTTAGTAATTCCAGAATGTTCGGAAATGGCCCTCCTTTTACCGTAGGCATGCGGAATTGCGCTATTGGTTGTATTATCACACAAATAATTGCATAGTCGAGAAAAACTTTAACAACACTACTAATAATTATACATTAATAATAATAATGGTAATAATATTTAAACAGCAAGTCGAATGTGCAGATATTCTGTCAAGAGATTCAAAAAAGTAGAAAACACTATATGAAATGCGTACAACGGGACGATCAGGAGACCACGAAAACCGGGACTGGAACAGTTTGAAGATGTAGCAGGACAAGAAGGGGCTACCGGGACTGGAGACTTTGGGAGCGTGAAGACCATCGTTGAAGAAGAAAGGCCAGCAAAGAATGCGAAGGAAAATACTGAAAGAATGAGTGCATGCAAAAATGCCGTGTACATACAGGTATTAACAGATAAATACACATACATTACAAGCACATAACACACCACACAGA
>MQTX01000060.1:136127-204206 GCA_009735665.1 Angiostrongylus cantonensis | reverse complement strand
CACACACACACACACACACACACACACACACACACACACACACACACACACACACACACACACACACACACACACACACACACACACACACACACACACACACACACACACACACACACACACACACACACACACACACACACACACACACACACACACACACACACACACACACACACACACACACACACACACACACACACACACACACACACACACACACACACACACACACACACACACACACACACACACACACACACACACACATGAACACACACGAACACACACGAACACACACACGAACACACACACGAACACACACACGAACACACCCATGAGCTAATCGGATGAGGATATGGTTTGTGAAGTGGTGCTGTTTTCCCTGGACGAAAGCGAACCGCTTAAATGATCCTTCAGATGTTGCTCGAGCTCTATGGGTGAGGCACAAACCTTAAAGAAATTAGCATGATCATGAATCAGTAAGCTCATAAAGCATTGTATCTGAGTCTGTTGTCTACAAGTAATAAGTGCCTCTACAGCGTAACACCGACACCTGTCAGAAAAATATGATATTGTTCTGAAGTCATCAGCCTAAAGCTGTAGAATTGGTGAACATGATGCAGATTCCCACGGATCTCCCTTATATGAGGGAACTCGGGCCGGTTAGTCGAGAGGCTACGTGGCGGATAGGGGGTTAATCGGGGACCAAAAGCTACCTTTGCTTCCCTGAGACGCAGGTGGATCCATGGGCAAGCTATACGTGGGTATCACCTGACCCCGAAAGAGCCCCCAATTTCGCAGCGTTCGGTAGGACGAGTACGGAGAGGCTGCTAAAATCTCAGGGCCAATGGAAGCTGCCTGGATCAAGAACTGTGGTGACGATCTGTACCTACAATGCATGTACACTTTCATCCGAGTCCTCGATAGAAGACTTGCTCATGCAAGCAAGAATGATAAGGTACGACGTCATCGGCCTGGCCGAGACGAGACGACGCCACTAATTCAATGCCGTCTATGACACTGGAGAAGAAATGTTCCTCAGAACATGCGACAGTAGAGGCGTAGGCGGTGTCGGAGTTCTCGTCAACACGAGTTTGTCCATGAACATCGATTCATTCGAACAGCTTACAACCCGAATCGGACGTTTACGATTGAAAAGATGTGCATCGACACCAGCTTTGACAATCTTTGTCGTTTACGCGCCAAAATCAAACTATGACGAAGAAGAAGTCGAAGCGTTCTACGTGGACTTGGAGAGGTTCTACAGAGAAGACCATACATTCTTCAAGGTCATCATTGGAAATTTCAACGCCGAGATCGGACCAAAAAGATCGTCTGAGGAACGTCACATTGGGACCCACGGATTAGAATGGAACGAACAGGGTGTGCGGCTCTCTGAATTTATCATAGCGACCAAGACCACCCATGGTAACTCGCAATTCCAGAAGCCTCATCGTCAACGGTGGACGTGGGAATCTCCCAGTGGAGAGTACCATAACGAAATAGACCACATCGTAGTAGATAGAAAGTTTTGCCTAACCGATGTCGCTGTTGTCCCAAAATTCTACACGGGATCAGACCGCCTTCTCCTTCGTACAAGATTTTATTTCTCGCGGAAAGGAGAAAAAGCAGCTAAATCGGCCTTTGATTCAGTTGAGATGGAGGCAGTCATCGAAGCCCTTGGTAGTCAAGCAGTCCCTACTCAGTACATAAAGATTCTTCGTGAGGCGTACAAAAATTTCACAACCGAGATTTCACCATTCTGCAATGATATTGACGCTGACGTCAAAAGAGGAGTTAGGGAAGGCGATACAATCTCGCCAAATTTATTTACAGCCACCCTCCAGAACGTCATGCTAACATTCGAATGGGATAATATGGGAGTGAAAATCGATGGTCGGCAGATACACCACCTTCGCTTTGCTGATGATATCGTTCTTACAACACCGAACATTAGCCAAGGGAAACGTATGCTTGCCGACTTTTATATAGTCTGTGGAAAGATTGGCCTTCGACTAAATTACAAGAAAACGATGTTCATGAAGAACGGATTTGTTTCGTCTGCCCCATTCAGGCTCAACGAAACGAATATCTCGGAATGCTCCAGTTCGACTTAGCTCCAAAGCTGAGCAGAAGGACAGAAGGAAGCGAGCGGCTTGGGGAGCTTTCAAGAGCATCGAGGATGTAGTGAAGAGAGCAAAGAACACCCGACTCCTTCCCCACCTTTTCGACTCAACGGTTCTTCCTGCCCTAACATATGCGTCAGTAAACCTGGTCGCTACGCAAGCAGGATGAAAGATCACTCAGCGTTATCGAACGCGCTGTCGAAAGGACGATGCTAGGAGTATCCCGTCTCACACCAGTAAGGGATGGGATCCGAAGCTCCGACCTACGTCATAGCCAAGCGGAACGTATGCTTGCGGGCTTTGATAAAGCGTGTGGAAAGATTGGTCTTCGACTAAATCTCAAGAAAACGATGTCCATGAAGAACGGATTGGTTTCGTTTGCCCCATTCACCCTCAACGGAACGAATATCTCCGAATGCTCCAGTTATGTCTGTCTAGGTCGGGAAATCAATGTAATGAACGACTTAGCTCCAGAGCTAAGCAGAAGGAATCGAGCGGCTTGGGAGCTCTCAAGAGCATCGAGGATGTAGTGAAGAGAGCAAAGAACACCCGACTCCTTCCCCACCTTTTCGACTCAACGGTTCTTCCTGCCCTAACATATGCGTCAGTAAACCTGGTCGCTACGCAAGCAGGATGAAAGATCACTCAGCGTTATCGAACGCGCTGTCGAAAGGACGATGCTAGGAGTATCCCGTCTCACACCAGTAAGGGATGGGATCCGAAGCTCCGACCTACGTCAACGATCGAAAATCAAAGATGCCGTTCTCTACACCAAACAGTCGAACATAAGGTGGGCCGAACACGTAATGCGTATGAATGATAACCGATGGACAAGAGCTGTTAGTGACTGGATTCCTCGGGATGTCAAACGTACTGCAGGAAGACCACCGACTCGAAGGATCAGAGTTATTCATCACGAAAAGCCTGGAAGAAAGATATGATGCTCGACGAGTCTCTAAAGCGAGCAGAAGCCATTGGGCTACTCTTGCGTGCGACAGGGAAAATGGAGGGTTTACTGGCGCCCGCTCGAGTCACTCAACGATTGATGGGACTACAGGTGATACAGGTGATACAGGTGGCGTAGATTCACTACAAATTACGATCATTATTGTTGTTAAAGTAGTATAGTTTTTGTCGGGCGATTTTGGCCAGATTTAATTTATGTAAGCGCCATTCTTGCTCCTGGAGCTGTTTCTATGAATGAGAAAGAAAGTAGTTGCGATTTATTACTGATCCACAGGAATTTCACTACTACACCGTCGTCGTAACCAAGGTACTTTTAGCCACGGTACGCTATCGCCGAGCTGTCTAACCATAGAAAACTTGAGTGAGGGATGCTTTCAACTGTTGGGCCACGAAAGCTTCTTATGTCAAGTTTGCTGATTATTCCCTTAATTTTCGAATGCGCAGCGTTATTGATCTTATCATCGTTCTAGTGTTGGGAAATCGGTAGCAGTCTTGCAAGGACTCTGCTGCCCCTTTGTAATCCATGTGAGAATGATCTAGCTTGGATATTCCAAGACACCAGAGAGGATTGACTCGATCAGCATTCAACGGCGTCCATAAAGAAGACGACAATCCTCAAAGAACAGCGGAACCCACACGCAAAAAGTTTGAAGACCTTCGTGGATGAAAGAGGCCAGAAAATGAAGCGATGTAAGGAAAACTGCTGGGATCAACACAGTAGATATGAAGATGGATCATATTTTGAAAAAAAAAACTAGAAAAAACGGTTGCATTCATCCAATTTTTTAATGTTTTCTTACTAGTTCTGTTTTAATGTAATGTTAGTGATTTCCTAATACCTGACGAGGTGGAGGTGGCTCCGTTTCTGCCCACATCTTCTGCATCGCCTCCAGAGGGTTATCTACTGGTCGCCTTGGGGTATCGATGGCTACGACCTAAAATTAATTCTATTTTGAAATCAATTATTAACAACAACATTATAATAACGATAACCATATAGGTGAAAATAACTATGGGATACCGGATTATCAACTGTGTCGACTGTGGAAGAATCTTGAGTTTGTTGCAGCTTACGGTCGTCAGCATCCGACTCAACTGATCGGCACATCGACGATCCATCGGTGCTGAAATTAAAAACCTCTGAGAGTTTTCTATCAAATTTATTGATTCATTGCTTCTTAAGGCTTTATGTCTAGGTTTTTTCTTTTTCGGATCTTAACACTGCGTGAAGAAGGATGACTTTTTAGCGGCTAAAACGGAGCGCATATAATGCAAGGTGCAACACAATACAAAACTTGTTGTTCGATCGAGCTAACCAAGTCCACTATCCCTTTGAGGTTTGGGAGGTGGAAACACTCACTAGATAAGTAAACAAGCAGTAGCAAGCCATTGTGTGAAAGAGATACCCTTCAAATCACATTTAGGACCACGAATGGAACCCAATGCATGGCGTATCTCTGACGAGTTGATTCAATAATTTCACGTAGGTACATTCCTTTTTGATCACATAACACCACGACTCTTTGTAGTCAGTCGATGGCTCGCTGAACAAAGATTTTATAACGTGGGCTGTTTCATGGATAGGTATTCTCAGCTATACTTGCAAAAGCCATTTCGGACGGTGGGGTGAAATCGAATGACATAGAAACATGGAATAGAAAGAGAATTACTTAAGCTACCGTACGAAGCTATTCCCAAGGTAACAACATCATGGCTAGGTAAAGGACGAATTTTTCACGCACAAGAGGTTTCCAGCAACATGAGATCACACACGGAAGAACATAGTGGATACGTAGAAGTTGGAAAGAGACAAGGAAAAACGTGAGGGAATCGAAGAAGTATGACGATGATCTCAAGAAAGCAGTACATCATGCCACTTTCGAGGGCTCACGAAAAGTATATTTTAATTTCAACACGCGTTCCGACTGCGCTCCAACCACACGAGCCTATCGAACAAGCCCGACCCTCGGAAATTTTGGACTTTTGAAAGTGTCAACGATTAGCGTACTTTCTCAAACACCTTTAGCATCATTGCTTCCCGATCGTGTAGTGTAGTAACTGATGTCGTGTATAAGAATGACAGGAAATAAATTTTTTTTATGATCCGTCTTCACGTCTACGGTGCGGATCCTAGCACTTCTCACATTCGATTCGTTTCCTTGCATACACGAAGATCCTCCAACTTTACGGGTGGCTTCCGTTGCCGTTTGAGGATTTCCATTTCATTCTGAATGTCGTATAGTGTTGGTCGAGCAATCTTCCCTGGATAATCAGGCTGCAGCGTTCCCAAATGGATTCCAGAGATTTCTACCAGACAAGTCCGATTCCGATTTTCCGACCCTCAGAAGATAGGGCTTGGTTGACATGGTGCGGCATCGAACTAGCACCATGCTCATGATAATGGACGTCACTATCATCGCTCTGCTATAAGCCTACTATTGGAAAATAAACCAAGCAAAAATTCTAAGGCACTACTGTTCACCTCATTTTTGCAGCTTTTTTCATTCATTCTGTTTCACTGCTCTAATCTCCATAATACCAATCCTTTGTAATACGTTTTTAACTATGCTGCATAATTTTTCTAGCCACAAGCAAATCTAATTATTGCTTGAAATTCACCGTGCTGAAGTTTTTTCCGCTTACATGAGGGGTGCAGAAATGTGTTTGAAATCTTAGAAAGGGAAGAAATGTGATGGTGTAATGGTTGGGTACAGGAATTTCTTATGCGAGCCTATTTTCACATATTTATTGTGAGGGATCCAGCATTTCTGTCCACATCTTGGTTGTCTGACCAACGTCATCCGCGAAGCTTCTCGACTATGCAAGTGGATTCAGCCATTGATTGATGAATTCGTCTTCTTCATGGATATCGCTCAATGCTGGTCGAGTTAACCCTCCCTGGATTGTTGCCGTAACTCTATCACAGCGTTCCCAGCTCTTCACCGCAGGTGGTCGGCTGTCTTGGCGAAACTGACAAATTTGATATAAAGATGCTGACACTGGTTCACCAGGAAACGAATCGAACCAGCAACAATTATTCTAGTGTGCAGAATACCTTTAAATACTACCCTTCTGGGCCCATGTGACTACTATTGCGAAAACTTCTTTCTAGAGAATAATTGTCGTTTGCTTCCAAACGGTTTTCCGCCTCATAGTGGCTGAGAGGTGTTTCTAGATGTCGGGCTACGATGTACAGCGAGAGGATTCATCTCACATAAGGGCCTCCCAAGCTGAGAAGGAGGCAGGGCAGACATCTTTCTGTGATCTACTGGGTTGGTGACCGTCTGTGGTGTTGACGTCCAGGGCAGACCTTGGCCAGGCTGGCCTCGGGATTCTAAGGACCACAATGGCTAAACCAGCAAAACTCCGAAAAAAGTGGAAATTATGCTTGGGCACGCCCAGCCACTGAGGACGCGCCATCCTAGTGTCAAGACTTGTCACTTTACTGGCCCTATTTTGATTTACACATTTAGCCTCATTTTTTGCCATTTTAATTGATCAGGTACCATAGTCGTAGCCGATGCCGATAATCATGAGCACGGCACTGGTTCGATCCCGCACCAGGCCCACGAAACCTATCATTCCACTTGGGTGAAAAATTGCTATCCAACTTGTCCGGAAGAGAAATTACTCTCTGAAACCCTAATGGGAATGCTCCAACCCGGCTGTATCAGGACTCCAGGTAGAATCGACCCGACCGGCATTCTACGACATTCAAGACGAAATGCGAAGCCTTAAGCAGCAGCTAAAGCCATGGGATGGAAGACCTTCGTGGATGACAGTTGGGAACAGACGAGTCGAATGTGAGAAGTGCAATAAAAAAAAACTGTGAGTTTGCGAAGTTTTCGTAAAAAGAGAATAGATAAAGTTTTCCGGCCATGAGATTACTTTACTGGAAGAATATTGAGCAGTGTTGTTAAACGCGTGTTTCTTCGTTTATTGATGTTAAATGTATGAACGTTAAATGGCAATAGCTCGGTAAGTACAATAGCTGACTCCAGGTAGAATCGACCCGACCGGCATTCTACGACATTCAAGACGAAATGCGAAGCCTTAAGCAGCAGCTAAAGCCATGGGATGGAAGACCTTCGTGGATGACAGTTGGGAACAGACGAGTCGAATGTGAGAAGTGCAATAAAAAAAAACTGTGAGTTTGCGAAGTTTTCGTAAAAAGAGAATAGATAAAGTTTTCCGGCCATGAGATTACTTTACTGGAAGAATATTGAGCAGTGTTGTTAAACGCGTGTTTCTTCGTTTATTGATGTTAAATGTATGAAATGTTAAATGGCAATAGCTCGGTAAGTACAATAGCATATATTTTGTTGCTGCAGGACTACTGAAGGAAACTCACTGGTCGTGATTTTGTTCAGTGGAGGCGGACGCCTCGCTGCTACCAGACGGTGAAATTGACGACATCTCAACTTTCGGCAGTTCGAGAGTGGTAATAGTGGTAAGTTTTAGGGCTTCACCTAGCCTTAAACGAATTCATTTTCAGAATCTTCCGTGAGATTAAAACTCTGATATCACCTAATACAAAAAAGTTATTACTTATGACAACGTGTTTTCTATAGGAACGCCTAGCAACAAGCAAATGCTTCATAGTGATTCCGGAACAAAATCAGTGAATGCGTACTGCATACCGCTTGTCCGATAAAGGATAAAAAGATAAAGCTCTCGGCGTTGATCAATCACTGAGGGATGCGCCGTGCATTCGACTTCATTAAGCATCGTTGGAGGTGATTGAATGCATATCTGGCTTTTATAATGACTTCCGGTGGCCTACCGATGTGTCGAGCCAGTGCTGCTAACCTCCCATACACGTCACGTCTGGTACCAATTTGCCGACCCCAGAGGGATGGAAGGCTTAGTGGATCAGGACGCGGAAACCGATCCCATGTGTTTTGCAGGGCACCTCCTACCACTGCGTCATACGCGCCCGCTTGCCCCATATTTCCTTAAAAAGCCTAATCATTAACTAAGATTATGTGAAGGCAGATGAGTTTTCCGATAGAAATATTATTTATACTGTAGAAGACCATTTTAATTCACTCGTTATGTGGATTGAGACGAGTAAAGGTAACGAGCCAAAAAGATGTTAAGACCCTCGTATCTTTTGTTATTCAAGTAGTTTCATCTCGCCAATCAGCATGGGATCAGCATTTGGCTTGAAATGTGAACGAATGACGAAATTCTTTTGACATATAATTGAACTTCAAAGAATCCTAAGCTCTGAACTGACCTAGGTTGCCCTTTGATTTCAGTCTCTAACTCGGCTTCCTTGTTTTGATCTACTTGACATCCGAGAAGGTAATTGAGATTAAATGGTATTCGACCGTCATTGTGCATCGTTGAATTGAAGAATGGAAAGAGTGGGGGAAAAGGAGGCGGAAATGGTCTGAAAATACGAACATGATGATACTTTACTACCTTTTAAGGTTAGCACATTTAAGCGGCTTTAGGAAATGCATTTTTACTACTAATTTCTCCTAGTTTGGAAATGAGATCGCTTTTTCAGAAGTGACAAAACGCGCCATCACTGACCCAGGACGTGATGGCAGCATGAGTTTTGGGCTTGAGGGAGACGGTGAGGACGGCAGATGCCTGGCCGTCAGTGCGTGTGTGTGTTCTGAGATGTGACTTTGCAGTTGCATAGCAGTCATGAATCTGAAAAGAAAGTGCTTCAGAAAAGCTCAGTACTTCAATTCTAGGTGACCCAGTTGACGATATTTTAAGCGTATATGCGACACTCGGAAACTCCAATTTGCTTCTTCTTTCATTCATCTTCGCCATTTAGAAATTTTCCTGTCGGTTCGCCTCATTGTGGCTGTGAACTGTTTCTGCATATTGGACTACTATGCACAGTGGAAGCAGTGAAAAATTAACATATTCGAGCTGAGGTGGAAATAAACTTATGCTAAGAATCACCACCGTGATAGAGGAAACTTCCTACAAATATCGAATAGTTCGACTATGTACACCTACTAGCAGAGGTAAACTGGAGAAGTTCGGAGCGAGTTTTTCGAGAACCCAGAGTAACGATTCTGTCAAACCACTAATTTACCACTAGAATAGCAGCTGAGCCGGGGTAATTCTTTGTGAAGACAAATCAATGAAAGGATGAACTAGAGAAGTGTTTCAGAATTACTGCATATTTATAAAATTTGGCAATGTCACTTCACTAAGCAAACGGTTTAACATCAAAGGAGAAACCGATCAAACCCATGTATATTGTTGGGCACCTCTAACCACTACGCTACACGCGCTTGTAGTTTAACATTATTAACATAAACGACCTGTAGAAAGTTATTACTTTGTTCCTGTGCTGAAAGCATGAAACAACGTGGTAAAGTGGTATATAATAGTCCTCGTCCCCTTGGAACACTGTAATGGACGGCCTTTTTCCTTTTTGTGTTGAATACAATATTCTTTCACCTTACTTGAACAAAATAATGCGAATAAAACAAAATAAACCAAAGTGATGCGGTGAGAAAGCCTCTTCAAGAAAATGTGAGAAAACTAGTCAGGGACTGGCAAAATTAGGCATTCCATCAATGAAAGTTATTATCAAAATCAGAAAGGGCGCGTGTGGCACAGTGGTCGGATTCGTCCTGCAACACACACGTGGAATCGATCACCGCGACCATAGCTCACAAGCCTTCCATCCCTCCAGGATCGGCAAATTAGTACCAGACTTGTCCGGGAGAATAGCAGCAGTGGCTCGATAAAGCTAGATGTGCATTCAGTCACCTCCAAACGATGCTTAATTACATCGAATGCACGGCGGATTCCTAAGAGATTGATCATCAACGCCGAAAGCTTTGTCCTTTATTAATTATTGAAATCAGAAGCTCTTTTCCATATAATTTCTTCTATCAACGGGAAAAACCTTTCTACATATCACGCCTATCCCTATCAGATCGTCAAATTGGTTATAATCACATGATGGCAATTTTCGTACATCTCTTATTTATTTCGTCATTATTTTTCTTCCTTCTGTTGAAAAGGATTTCTAAGAACCAGTACTAGAGATTTTGTATGCATTCCTATTTCGTACCTTTTCTGACAAATCGGACACTGTTGCGTTTGCTGCAATCCCGGAGGGAATCCACCCACTCCTCCCAAAGGCGAGCATATCGGACCACCCATCGGCCCTCCCAAACCGATTGGCACGCCCCTGAAGGAGTGCTTGGCTCGGTGCACACCCATGTGCGTCTTCAAATTTCCCTTCGTCGTGAATGCCCGTTGACATATTTTGCATTTGAATGGACGTTCACCTGCAATTCATGATCATTCTCGCTTATGTCTTAGTACTAAAGTTCCAAGAAAAATTAGTCTTCACTGCTAGGTTTTTCAGTGAAAGTGGCATAATACAACCCACATAAGCAGCCCGATTCAATTGACTTAGAGTACTTGTCATATCTACCTAGATGGAGAACAATGGAAACAAATTTCATTAACTTAAACACACCCGTATGAGTACGATAATGCATTTGGAGTGCACTTTTACAAGACAACACCCTTCGGCAAAGGATACACTGATTTGGATCGGTCGTTGGCATCGCCTTGTCGCCCACTAGTGCACGAATTTTCTCCGCTTCGTCGCTGGTAGAAATCTGAAACAAATACTTCCAAAACAATCTCTTAACACTCATGATGTGGTAGAGTTTTATACCAACTTGGCCCACGTTTCAAGATACCCATAATGCTATAAAATGCTACGAGGAAAGTTGATGTCATGCCAAAGCACACACCATTCTTAAAAAAATAAGATCACTTATGTTTCCTATACAGTTGCTCGAAAAATAATTCTTATTAATCTTTGGAGAGTGTGACAACCTTGTAGTCAGACTTTTAATTTTTATTGAGCACATTTCTTTGTGTTTCGATGATACTCGCTCAGAGGTTTCGTAATCGTAAGGAAGCATTTCGATTTCTCACCTCCATAAGAGCCTCCCAGTCATCTTCAGTGCTACCGATATCGGGTCGTGGAGCGAAAATATCGGGGTGCTGCTCGAAAGGTGAACGCATGAAAACTGAATTGCTTCAAATATTCGTAGGACTGTGATCAAGTACACAATTAGACATATTCTTTACGTAAACCAGTAGCCTTGGTGCAAATAATACAAGTTAAAATGTTTCTGCCACTATAAATGAAATATTAAACTTACATGGCGGCGGTGGAGGTGCGTTGTGAATCGCGAAGTGAGGAGTTATCGAGACCGGGAAAAGATTCGACGACGTCGAATTGAGGAAACCAGGAGGTTTTTGTGGAAAAAATTGTCCAAATATGGCCGGTGGTGGTGGAGGAGTACGAGTTTTTTCTACTAGAGTGAATGATGGTCCGGCAATAGCAGGAACAGAACCGCGGTCCGCGTCTGGACTTGAACAGAAGACACGGGTGCAACCAGCAGATGACGGTCGAGGTAGCACCGGTGAGCAGTCGTGCTCACGGATCTAGAAAACCATTTACTTTTTAAAATTGCGCGATGAGAAACAATTAAGAGTCATTAACAACTTGTATCACTTTCCGTGCATAGTGGCGCTAAAATAGAATTAAAAAAGACATCTTGTCGTTTTCGTCAGGTATAAATAGATCCATACTTGATCGCGATCTCCAAAGCGAATGCCGCATTTGTTGCATCGAAGAAGCTTCTCGCTTGAATGCCTTTCCATTATGTGCCATAGTAGTGCCCCTCGGGACGAAAACATCTGAACCACGAAATTTCAGTAGCGTTTTCAAGTGAAACTTTGAATCATTTAGAATGATCTAAATTTTAAACCATCAAAACAAGAAGGAAAAAAATCCAGTGCACGAGATGTGCTAAACAAGAAAAGTAAATTGCCTGCAGTAAGCTCTGTAGGAACTTTAGCACTAAAGGAAAAGGAGAAAAAGGAACACTTCAAAAACTATTATGCTGACTGATCTCTTGCCTCTTGACGTGGAACAGCTAATGAGTCCTCGGGCAAAATTCATGAATAACGTTTACAGAAGTTGCCATAAGCGTATCAATATTAGATAAGTAACGGCAAACGAAAATAGCTTAACACACTATTAAAGCAACTCAGTGGAAATTTCTGAAACAAGCTAAAAGAAGCATGCGGAATTGGGATTCATATTGAGGCGGCATTCAACCTTTTAAAAATTTAGCCCAACTACAGCGCTCCACAGATCTTCATGTCCCGAAAAATCAAGGGCTTGTGCATACCCTGCGACCAGTAGGGAATTTAAACCTGAAAGGAACATTCCTAGCTGCTCGCCCAATAACTACACGAAGAAAATCAAGAATTTGCAGTGCAACAAGTGATCCACTTAGTCAGAAAGGCCTGTGTAGTTTCATTCAAAATGAGATTCGTATATGTTGCGGATGGTATCCAACTGAACGTTCTTGTTCTACAACAGAAGAGCACTCCAAAAGCAGTTTCAGATCTGTTCTAAAAAATCTGTCATTCCGTCACCACTGGATCGTCTTGGCAACTCACCTATAGTCCAATCTTATCCTTCACAATAGGCCCTAAACACCTGTTTGTGCCCTACCGAAACTATCAGTGAGATCTCACTCATCTGATCTCGAAAAAATCTCTTACCACTATGTGAATAGTTAACTAACAAAATAAGCAAAAATCAAAACGAAATCCTGAGTTTGTGGAATGCTGCAATGAGGATTTCAGCACACAACTCAGGTAAACAACAATAAATAAGTCACTGCCGTTGATCAATCCCCGAAGGATGTGCAATGCGTTCGACGTCGTAAAGCATCGTCAGAGGTGACAGAATGAATTTCAGCCTATACAGTAACTCGGAGTTGCCTATTGTTGCAAAGTCTGTGCTGCTATCCTTTCCAACAAACATTGCACTAATTTGCTGATTCCAGAGGGATGGAAGGTTTAATAAGCTCGTAGCTCGGGATAGAACCAGCAACCAAGTCTGCATTGCACGCACCTCTAACGAGTTTTCTACACCCACCTCTCAAGTAAACAACATGCATTTAAGACCTAAAAGCCTGCTTTTTAACACAGGTCTCACTAGAGTGGCCAATACAGACAGAACGTACTCTGCAGAGCAACCGAAAATCCTAAATCGTACTTCACATTAACGCTGGCATCTTTTTTCGCTCTTAGTATGCAAACGGCTCATCCAGCAACACTGATGCACAAATCTTCTCCACTAGCTGGGCGTTTAAGTACCACTCGAAGCCTAAAAGTTGTATGGTGATGTTCTCCACAGCGACGACTCCCAGTTAGTCCAGCCAGTCGTGTCATCACACGTTTTGAAGCACCCAAAGCAAGTGGAACACACATTTTTGAAACTCACTAGTAGGATATTTGAATTTGGCAAACTCGTACTGAAGTGCGACTCAAGAACCTGCCAAGCAAAATTGCCTCTAGCATTTGGTGGTTAATCCAGCATGAGCTAGTAATGAATCTGTTGATAAGTGGAAACAGTAATGCTCACATTAATGCAAATCTTCGAGCATTAGGGAAATCTTCGAGCATTAGGGAACCTCCGACCGCTGCGCCACATGCATCCTTAATCACCATATGATTACAATTAATCGATATCTATCCTATCAGTCTTAATTCATAGGTCGAATAAAGTGGAATCTGTACCGGGACCGAAATGGTTACCATCATGCAAGAATGCTGGTTCGTGAAGCAGCAAGTTTGCATGCGATGTGCTGTCTACTACAGATTTTAGCCTCATCCACATACGGAATCTTTAGGTAAAGTAGCATCCCAAAGATAGAGACTTGCCATGGAATGTAAACTCAGGTAGAAACACTGTCTTTGTGCGTTGAATTGACAGTTCTTCCGCATGAATGTAGTTATCGTTGGTTGTGTGCTTACGCCGCTGTTGTTTCTAGTCATTTATTACGAAATTACTCAGCCTATTCCAAGTAAATGGAGACTAACCATGACTTACATCGATTTAATGCCATGTAACGTCAAAAATCCGTAGCCTTTTCCATTTATATAATATAACTAATTTACAGCACAGAGTTCGCGATCCAGTATTTTCATCAAGGAACGGTAAAACTCCGCCTTCTACATGATGTGTTAGAGCTCCTTTTCCCTTGGACGGGTGTCATGCTTTTCCGCCTTCCACATCGATTTTTTAAGGAAGCTATCCTTCATTCTTATGTAATTCATCTAGTGCCGATGAAATGTTTTGAACTACCACCTATCAAATAGTTCAAATCCCCAAAAACGAGGGTTGATTTATGGAATTCGAAGTTGCGCTGTGAAGAAACCAAATGTTGCACGTGGCAGCAACAAGGAGTGGAATAACCCATTAATCCGAATACGCATGAAAACCACTTCTCGATATCACAACAGAGGAGTGAACTCGGAACAGTAATGAATTATGTAAACACATATTCGATTTTCGATAGCGGTTTTTTCTGCAGCTATACCAAGATTCACTCCACTTCGTAGTATCTCAAGGAGTTGGATACAGGGCTGCAGCTGTTCAGTTCCAGGTAGTCTCGCCGTACATTTCACAGATGAGGAGCGCTATCAATGCAATCCTTAGATAACCCAAAAATCTGAACAACTTGCCGCCCGTCTCCATCATCACAATATCTCAGTTTTTCTTGCCTAAGTTCTCAGAGTGCAAGGTTGCGAGCCAATGAAAACCCAGCAAGCAACGAACATATTTCATGAGAAAAAAAATCTCGTTCGTAAACTAATGGTGCGAATTGTAGACTTATTAAGTGGTAACACTGAAGAATAACACTACTAGTAATCTTCACATAATTGCTGTTCACGGTTTTTTCCCCAATGATTAATTAGGATCCCCTGTAGCGCACTGGCTAGAGGTGCCCTGCAACACGCATAGACCGATCTAGTGCCTCAGGCCCACAAGCCTTCATCTTTCCGATGGCGACAAATTGGTACCGGACCTGCCTGGGAGAGTAGCAGCACTGGCTCGATGCACTGACAGACCACTTCGAGCCACTGTGTAGGCCAAATATGCACTCAATCACCACTATCGATGCTTAGTGAAGTCGAATTCATGGCGCATTCCTCAAGGATTTATCAACGTAGGGAGCTATATCCTATATCCTATAAAATTAATTCTATCTTACAAGCAAAAAGACCACTTTTTTAAAAGCTACAAATGTTATAAAATATAGTCAGATAGAATCTTGACATCTTTTTGTTCTAACGATGTCCATCTTCGCCGTCGGGTCCTCGTCGTCCTTTGTTAGTAGCGCGATTTCCTTCGATTTATCTGTGCGCTGTCCCATGACGCGAATTGCTTTATTGCTTTTCTATTGAACGGCTGCTAACGACACCCATAACTCGCGAGGAGAGCTCATACAAAAACCTTCTAAGGTCACAAAAAGGTAAGAACGCAACATCGAACGAATTGGTTACAAACACTATCTGGGTTTAAAACAATGGAACGGAAAAGGAAAAAACCAATCCAATTCTCTCAGTGAGTACTAAGCAGTTGATTTTGGCTTAGCAATCGTTTCTTACCAACTGACCTAGAGAAAAATAAAGGATGAAGCATTCAGTGTTTGTCAATCTTTTTGATTACGCAATGAATTCGATCCCACAAGCACAGAAGATGGTTTAATGCATGCTTTCCCTAGAAAATGACTTGCAGTGGTCCGCTAATTAGTAATTCTTTCATTGCAGACAAGTCCAGCAGAAAATTTCCAACTCCAGAAGGATGGTAATCTTGGATTTTCCGGCGTCTGGAATTGAACAGGCAACTTTATATGAATTGTGTCGAACTTAAACACTACACTACATGCGTTTAAGAAGTTCTTGCTATAAATAAGAACGCCAGATATAATTTATACCAAGCTGACTCACAAAATCATGGAAAGAATGTCTTCGCGAAATCAAAACTTTGAATAGAATTCAATGGATTGATTGCTGAGTATCCTTAAATGTCCAGATGGATATCAAATACGAGCTTTTCAATAACATCTGACAACTAATTCAAAAGAGGAACGTAAAAAAGCAAAGAAGACTTTGCAAGACTTGTGCTCCAAGGGTTGTATTAAACACTATCACAGAGAATCAATGTAGGCCAAAAGAGCATGAAATATAGGCAACTTCGTGCACACTAGCGGATTAGGACTGCATGGAAATTTTAACACGTGGAAAGTGTGGAATCACGGAAGGAATTCACATGAAGAATGCTGACGTAGAAAACAAAATAAGGAAGAATATAAACGAAGTCATTAATGGCCATTTGCACCGACCTCATATGAGGGGCCCCGTGACGGTTAGGCCACGGTAGGATTCTAATTAGGCTAAGTGGTGTGCACTAAAAAAAAAAAAATAACACGCAAGCTCGGGGACGAGCTCCACACTCTGGAATAACGGATCCGCTCATAACTACACGTTGTCACAGGCAGACGTGAATGAGTGTAGTTGCTCGTGCAAGAATTTTGTCATGGATATTGATTTTGTCAAAACTCTGCAATCTCTGTAACTATGAAATGCAGGTGTTACAAACTGCCTAAAAGTGAAATAAAATGTGAGCCAGAAGAAGCCCCACATCTGCTTATGTATAACTCGATGAAACAACCTTGATCACATCCATCCACTTTGCAAAGCCAGACGTGCTATTCGTTTGTATACTTTAAAAACAATCAAAATTAAAACGCCTCATACAAAAAGTGAGATGTTCTTTGTCTTCTTCTATGAAGCAGAGAGCACTAGAGAGAGATTACAACAAACTATTTGTGAGGATAGATTCCCTCGATAATTAGCCGCACTACAGGTGATATTCATCATCTTTTTATGAGGGAGGGTTGTTCTACTACGGCGAGGGTGAATTCTCGTGAAGAAACGCACCTGGTCACAATGCGAAGCGGAGCAATCGAAAGTAGGTGTATGTAAAGATATTGACGTCTCCATTGTAGCTGTAGATGCTTCCGAAGGAGCCGAGCGAGAAGCTTCTCGGTGTGCAGCTAGTTGGGCGCAAAGGGACAAGATCTACAAAGATTCGCTCAAGGAATGGAGGATGTTGCAGTTTATCAAGTTCATTTTTCAATTTTGATTGATCGCATATTTCCATGAAAGCTGAAAAATTTCGATTTGAAGTACAAAATGAGTGACCATCCTTTTCTGGCCATCATGTTGTGATATGAATAGAAGTCCGAAATAAATATTATCTATAACAGCTGACGAATATAGAAATGCATCCATCAAGGTACCTCTTCCCGCGCCTTCTCACCATCGAATGGCCAAATTTCACTCATTGGAGCCCGAAACGGTGAAATGGTAATTAGATACGGTGGAAATACTAGCAACAGTTGTGCCAAACCAAATTCGAGGAAGTAATACGAGATCCCGAGGTGTTCTTTTTTACTGTGTGTACAGCACATCTAAGGGCGCGTTTGGCGCAGTGGTCGGAGGAGCCCTCCAATACACACGTAGAATCGATCTGCACGCCCATAGCCCACCAAGCCTTCCATCCTTCTGGGGTCGGCAAATTGGTACTATGCTTGTCTGGGAGGATAGAAAAACTCGCTCGATGCATCAGTAGGCCACCACGATAGTGCAAATTCCGATAGCACGTGGTTTACACTATTAAGACACAAGTTCCACCAGATGGATACACTGCATTGCTTAATTCTATAGGATCTTTGGCAAGGAGAAACGAAACCCATTGCTTTTTGTGCTACTTCACTGGATTCCACCAGATGGATACACTGCATTGCTTAATTCTATAGGATCTTTTGCAAGGAGAAACGGAACCCATTGCTTTTTGTGCTACTTCACTGGGAAGAAATGGGCTCATAAGTGACGCTGTCAAAGTAGTTAACCATCTCACAATTCAAAAGACCGACTTTCAATGAACTTCGGCATAAATAGTTGATATATTTATTTATACGTTCTTATGAACTGATCTTGTTGAGGTGATGCAATGCTGCCAGCATAAGTGGTTTATATATACGTATAATATACATATATACAAGAGATAATATACATATATGTAGGCAACTATAGTCTGTTAATTATGAAGCTACGTAGCTCGTGAGCGGATATGGACCGTTAAATGGGGATCAGAAGCCACCGTGAACTCACCCTGAGACGCTGGCAGATTCGGGGTTCTCCTCGCTGCAATGCCGGATGGACTGGCGCTATGCCTGCGCATAATCATTTACATGCATGGTGTGTATGCCGACTGAGTCTTGCGCGTCGAAACGCTCCAAAGCATGCAGTCAAGTGACTGGGAACTATACATGGGAGAGTTGGGAGTCCCTTTCGACAAATAAGCCCAATGCACGCTTCGGAAACCCCGAATACTCGTTCGCCATAAGAAGCAATTGGGCACAGCGAACCACCGTCCCGGGGTAACGCAACATTGAGACGGCCTCAAAAACGCTCATTCTTCGGAATTTTATGGGTTCGGCAACCAGTTGCCTCAACTAATAATTCGCCAACATCGCAACACAAAATATAATACGGCGGCCGCTTCGCCCAAACACCATTAAGAGGAGACAGCGCCTCAGCGGGGTAGGTAGCGGGAGACTTGGTAGCACGAGAGAGTTGCTGGACTATGGAGACTGCAGCGCAATCTCTGCAGGTAATAAAAAGTTATGATCGTCGGCGGGAATAGCTCTCTAGAAAGCAGTTGCTTCTCATAAACCAGCTAGCGAATTAATCATAAGGAGAATCAGCGGTGATGGAAGACACAGAGCCGCTGAGAGAGGGTGCAGCAGGCGGCAGAAAGATGAGGCCTCGTGGACAAGGCGATTAATCACAAAATGAGGCAAAGCTGCCAGCAAATAAAGTATATAAATCGATAGCAACCAATAGTCAATCGATTGGTGTTTTCAGAGGATCTCAAGACGATTGGACAGCATAAAAAGTTCATTGTAATCGCTACGTTTACCAAGGCGTACGTTGGGAATGATATTACACTGAAAAATTATGTAACAAATAGTGTAGTAGGGTTCTATGAGGAGAATTGGCAGGATTAGCATTGTCAGTGCAGGTGTTCTGTTCCCTTGAAAAGGCGAGCGGTAATTTGTGGCTGGAGGAGATTTCGTTAGGTTTGATGTAGCCTGAGAAAATTGTGCAATTACGAGTGCATTGATGGCAGCCAGAAAATGGAAATGCCGCAAAAACTCCGCGTTCATAATAGACTCTGTTCCAAAAAGTAGCCCGTCGCACTGTTAATCACTTAAGTTGATAGCTAGTTGATAACGGAAAAGCCTTTTGAAAAGTATTAGATAAATCGATATTAACGATCTAAATATCCTAATGGAACGCTGATTTTCGCAAGAGAAGCATGTGACGGATGTATGAGCACCATAGCCAACTCGGTACCGTAACCAGTTTTTACTCATAAGGAGGCAGACGGCGGCGGTCACATTTGCCTCGCGATATTGGTTATTATCGTAAGCGGCAACCAATCACATGCGGCTGCGATTATGAGCCGAATGCATAATTCCCGCCTCCTTAGCAGGATTGCTATGAAAACAACCCTTTTGCATTGCGAAACGCAAAAAGAAAACTACCATGAAAACAAAGAAGCCTTCCTCTCGAGAAAAAACAATAAGAGTGTTCTTCATGGTTTTTTGAAGAAATGAGATAACAGAAATCTCATACCAAGACTTTTGTAAGCTTCATAAACTGAGAACGCTAGAAACAAAGTGGAAGGCAGGAAGGTCTCTACTAGTAGCTTTCAGATGTGCTAGAGAAAAGGGTTGGTTGTCAAAAAAAAATATGATGAGTGATGTGTGCACACAGGCAATTATCGTTGAGAATGAGGAGAGCCCGTGTTCCGTGGACAAATCGCGGATTGCCCTGCAAGTAACCTCTAATGACTGTGGGGGCTGTTGGCATAATCACATTGCCAATGGGAGCCAGCACTTCGATGTCGAATAGCTTTCCCTAAGAACCTCTGTCCTTTTAAAAGAGCTCTTCAACGCAAGCTCTATGCAATATTTTTTAAATCGAAGAGAAATTGGACATTCCAAACTACGACTAGCGCAATAGGTCCCATCATGTAAACACCTCAAATGTGAAAATAGCACTCGAAAAAAGTTGTGCAACGCTGATGACGAAGGGCGAGGCATCCTGTTCGTGACATATTAATTACGATACATAACGAATGATCGAATGATACTTGTCATATCGAATTATCATAGAAAGCCGACCATCAGTTGACTTGAGGCGGCGTTTGGACGCGAAACGGTATGGATCGAGAAGCGACCACGATCGATTCTAGCTACAAAGCGCTTCATCTCGCTTCAAGAAGAGCTTGTACTCACGTTCCCTCCACCCACGTCTCTCCTATGATAATGGCACCATTTTTCAAAGAGAATTCTCGCCGTAACTCTCTCTTAACGAAAATGATGATGCATAGCAGCTATGAGAATGTTGATTTTTCCTTCACGGAACGATTTATGCCAACTGAATCCAAAGAGAATTCTCGCCGTAACTCTCTCTTAACGAAAATGATGATGCATAGCAGCTATGAGAATGTTGATTTTTTCCTTCACGGAACGATTTATGCCAACTGAATTCCACAGAGACCACAGAGGAACTACACCGCTATGGAAGAAGGGTTACCTGGCCCTGCTAAAGATTAAATCAGACAAGAACCATTAGTTGCTATATCAATTTTTGTGGAAAAGTTTAGAGTATTAAAAGCAAGCATTACCAAATCCTCCGCATGTTTGTGCTCTAATATTTCCATCTTCCCTCCACATTAACTCTTCTATCAATTGCAGTGATGGCAGTCACGAATACTTACTCCTACATTAGCTTGTTCCTTCAAGTTTTACAGCAAACTACTAGGTTTTGCCCTCCGTAAACATGAAAATTTAGTGGAAGCACGGTGAGTAATGGCATTCTAGTAAGCACATTACTCGAACATTGCGACGACACTAGTACACTTGCAAACTATTTCATTTCTACTCTTTCATTATGCGTGTTCTGTCAGGGCAGTGATGATTGGCCCCATTCACATCTCGCAGCACCGCACTAAATTCGAACTTCGCCGAGGTCATTCAATGAGGGCTTTTTGAGAAGTAGCAAAGGTTCGTCAATTCGAAACATGGGTAACTCGGTGAAAAAGTGGCGATGTGTCATTGCGATTTCGCAGCGTGTCCGCTGAAACATGCCATTTTCGGGGCGCTCGACCCCGCTCTGATAGACATCTTCGAATTTATAACTGGCCACGACAGTTGCCGCCGCTGGTTCTTTAGATGCGCATCAACTCATAACACGAGCGTCAAGAGCAGTAAACAGGGAAAGACGGGGAGTGTGAGAAGCGGACGCGCAGAGATAATTCGCTTGAACTCCGGTCGCTCACGCTGACTGTGCTCGACGACACTGGCAGTGGTACATACGGGAGCACATCCGGGCTCCCAGGAAGTGCTGCAGTTCCTCGTCTTTCTCGCCGGGCTACATTGCTTAGCGCGAGCAACATGACATGGTTTCATTCTCGCAATCACATTAATCCAGCACCACCCGTCTGCGCTTCTCAAAGTCGACATGTCTTCTCGCTGAGGAGTAGGCTGAAGCTACGCTGAATGCATTCCACATGATTGGGTAATTCGCCCATGGAGGCGTGGCGTGGCGATAATATGCGTATGACGAGTGGGAGATGGAGATGGATACGGTAATATTATCCGCTGCCGCAGCGTGTCCTTTTAGAGTAGAAGAGGAGAGTAAACGCGAGTGATTTGAAGCGTAAAGTTGCTAACTAGCCCTCAAGGTCGCAAGGCCTTTGTCTAATGCAGGTAATGTACATTATGACGAGGCGTAACACCCGAAAACGACATGTCACTAATTTGAGCGATGAAAATGGTCAGGAATGGACGCAAGAGCAAGAGGCTGTAGCTAACCCTTGGGCAGATCCTGATGACGCTGTGGTTTCGCCTGTTTACGACGGGACACCAGACCGATGGTTGAAGCCATCATCACACATTGACTGAAACACAAAACAGCGATCACTATAGGTAGGAAAAGGAGGAAAGAACGATCAATCGAAAACACAGTGAAATAAATTGGAGAGCAGAAAAAAGAGAAGTGCACAGATGATGAGCAAAGAAGAATAAAGGAGCAGAACAGAAAAGAATTGAAGGAGGAAAAAAGCACAAGTGGATTTATCAAAACAAAGGAATTAATCTTGGTAATCCATAACAGTGACTTCGGTGGAAAACGTTTAAAAATAGATGAGAGTGGCGACGAAAAAAGTGTGGATAGCCGTGGCAAACTTATCAAAAAGGAAGGAAGAAAACACTTTCATGAAGTAGACTTTTTCAAGCAACAAGTTGAACAACTTGGCCTACATGTAACTGAAGGATGTAAACCAAAAATGTGACTTGAACAGAAAGGTGAACGAAAACCACCGATCGAAACGCAGAAGTAGAACGATAAAACAAATTCGTAGATGCTGGCAATATAAATATAAAATATGTAGCAAAAATTTTTTCCTCTTTATTCGGAAATCGAGACGAATAGAATGCCGATATGAAAGCATGAGTAGAAAGCATGTATGGGCATGCCTTGATGACACAACACTGAAACAGAAACTAAACAAAGACCACAGCATTCTTTCCAAGATAGCGCTGTAAGGTTTTTAAAAAGCGATTAAACACCAAAAAAATTTCGTTACTAAATGAACATGGTACAATCGGGTTAGAGAAAGTTCTGTTCGATTTGATCGCTGAGAAGACGTTTCCCGAAGCACAAAATCGTTGCGCAGTCGATCAGATCGTATGTTCCGTGATGGAGCGACTGTCATGCAGCGGTGCGCTTGAGACACACGAACTCATAATCAACGAAACCCAACCCCCCGGACGAGAATCGCCCACAGACGACAACCATCGAAAGAGTGGGGAATCGCCCTGAAATGCTGAGAGGGAGACGTCTCTACGATCGTTTATTAACGTAACGAATTAATTGAAAGTTCGGTTTAGTTGGCATGCTTTTCGGGTGAAATATGAGGTGTTTCACATCAATGATTAACATGCCGGAAAATCTCTGCTGCATTTAAGCAGTTATGAACACTTCACCGGCAGTGAGGAATGGCAGACATTTCCTGTGAGAGTACTGTTTTCGATTAATCAAGGAATGTTTTATATTTTGAGTAAACAAGAAGGGAGGATGCGTGGAACACGGAGGAAAAATGCGGAAAAAGTGGTCCTGTCGAGAAGAAAAAATCGCAATAGATGAGAGAGAGACAAGGCGAATGTGAGAGTCTTCTGAGATGAGATCGCTGTGAGCTTGAATTTACAAAAGGACAATTAACGTCGCTTACGACAACTAGCACACTGTCTTCGGTGGTTAGCACAAACTAAGCTAGTTT
Organism: Angiostrongylus cantonensis; assembly: GCA_009735665.1. Classification (NCBI taxonomy): domain Eukaryota; kingdom Metazoa; phylum Nematoda; class Chromadorea; order Rhabditida; family Metastrongylidae; genus Angiostrongylus; species Angiostrongylus cantonensis. The sequence goes on along the minus strand of MQTX01000060.1, from coordinate 180,815 downwards.
GCGTTTTGGAATTGTATTCGTATAGAGCAGTTCATAGTAATATAAAAGGTGAGGCGCAAAAGCTGCAAAGCTTTTCCACTTGCGACCGGGGTCTATGTTTGAGCTTGTCTTTACGCCTTACGCTATGAGTGAGAGAGAATGAGAGAGCCGCGCATAATCGCAATATTTGTATTGCGCTCTTTTATTCTTTTAGAATTCCACCACGGATCGGCGGCGCTCTCCTTCTCTCCCACGCTCGTATCAGGACGCGACAAGCCTCCGAACACCCATTAGCGCAACTCGAAAGCTTTAGCATATTCTCATTCCTGACTTCATCCGAGTAGCATTAACCTAACTGGGAAGCAAAATCGCCGCGAAATGCTTCGTTTCAAGCACTGGGCAGTCTCGAAGAAGACGAGAGGCCACATGGTCTTCGTCGATTGCGAGTGAATGTTCCGACATTCGTTAGATGCTACTATAGCAGATACGCACATACAAACATATGATATGAGCATAACACAAACAACCAATGTTGCGCATCGAGCTTTACAAAACTCATAAAAGCTTGTTAATGGCCGACACATTGACTCAATGTGTAAAGTGTTGAGGAAGTGGCAGAAAGAAGCCGCCGGGTCTTTGTGATCATGAATGGTTTCGTTACGACTAGCCAGCCACAACATCAATCGAAATCATCGCATTGAAATGAGGCTACATTTGGGAGCGGTTGTTTTTCTCGTCACGAATCCTATGCAGTAGTGACGCCTAGATGATCGATGGATAGAATATTTAGCATAAAATTCAACACTTACAAGCAATCCGAATTGTTGACGAAAACGAGATCTCCAAATAGTTTTGATTGGGAAGTTCTGAAAGCGGTAGAACGTGCGGAGCGACGCGACTCGGACTTCGACAACTAGGCGTTAGCAGTTATGCAATATGTGAATCGATGTGTCGTCTACACCCTCCAGCTCTCTGGCCAAGACGAATGAAGGCATACGGTACTCGTTCATTTCTTATTAATTCTCGCTCATCACTTGACGCGTCTGCCCCATCGCTCTTCCCTCTGATGAGCGAGGGAAAAGCAAACGATAGCAAAGTCGTCATACTGTTAGGGAAGGATGACCAGCTCTCACTTATTTCTCCAGGTATGACACATAATAAGTACTGGAAGTGATAGAAAGAGGCGAAAAAGATGCTAAACAGATCAAATTTCGGCAATGTATGGAAGTAGTTTAGAAGGAATTCGTTTCCAATAGCAGAATAATTTGACGACCATAATTTGACGTTGAGATATCGAATGCATTGCATCTACAAAAAATGGCAATAAGTTCATGAGAATTTTTAGAGCAAAGTTAAGACCTTGCCCTGACTACATTTGATAGTTCAAAATATGCGCTATGATGGCAGCTAAATGCAGGTTAAATTTGAATCTGTAAAAAAAATCTTTACTCGAATACGTCTTCGAAAAGGAAAACGGAGTTGAGAAGTTCGGAAAGGAGTAAATTCCTGGGAGAAATCAGCTCACGTGGTTTAAATACAAAAAAAATCTTTACTCGAATACGTCTTCGAAAAGGAAAACGGAGTTGAGAAGTTCGGAAAGGAGTAAATTCCTGGGAGGAATCAGCTCACGTGGTTTAAATATAATATATACACCTGCTTTCCATCAAGTGCTATCGCCATTGGATCGAAGGCATCGTTTTCATGGAGACATGAAATGTAATAAAAATCGATGTGAGGTTCTTTTAGCGGAATTATTACTAGTGAAACAGCCTCGATAAATGGTGAGAAACCGAAAGAGAGGGAAAGGTGGAGAGAAAGGCAGGGAGGGGGAGGATGAGGACAGCTCATAGACTGACGGCAATTCTTGTTATGATTGCGAATACGGTAAAAATGGGCGGGCTTAATAAGGCGCGCGGACGATGCAAGCGGAAACGTCGCTTCAACTCGGTGAACTCCACCGGTAGTGCCGCTTCCATCTTTCAGAATTTGTTCTACACATGATGATTTGCGAAAAGCTCAAGCATAAATGAAGGAATGAGCGAAAACTAATTACTGGCCGTCAGTGCTTATCGAACTCATCTCGTGCAATATGCAGAGTGGTTATAATTTTTCATCGTTTCCTGCCCATCAATCTGCTATGAATCTGAGCGGATGATCAGCTCTCCTCTATCCGGAAATCTTACGCTTCCCTCTGGACTTAACATATGCACAATTATTTCGCGTCGACATGCACGAACGACAATGAACATCGGAGCGATTTATCAAATGGGAATCCATGGCATGCTCATCTCAGGCTGGTGGAATCGCCCACACGGGGTACTCATAACCATTCATGAGATCACTTCTTGCTGCTATTGGAGTGATACGGGCCCAGCTACGACAGAAATCCAATACCCTACTTAACAAGGTGAAATTACGAACTAAGCTTAAGCGATGGTAAATTGGAGCGGCACGGGTCCAGCTGTGACTGGAATCCACTACTGTCCAAAACAAGGCGAAATTACGAGCTAAACCTATGCGATAATAAGTTTACAGAAGATTTTACCTAGATCTAACAAAGAAGAAAAGAATGCTTGAGTAGCACGTTATTATTTATTATTTTGCAGAATAATTGTTCCTAATCCACTCAGATGGAGCCTGGTTTTTCGACAACAGCCGATAATTTTCCGATCAGTTAGTTGAAAACATGATGGTAACTGAAACTTATAGAATAGATCTTGGGCTAGTAGAGGCAAAGATAGCTTCTAGAATTACCACCTTTATTTGACTCAGAAGTTAAAAATGGCGGCAAATATAAATCAAATTCAAAAATAGTGATACAAGGTATGTACGACGAGTTGAACCTTAGCGCGGCAACCATACTCATTGAAAATGCATTTGGAGATCGTATCACGCTGGAGGTTCCGTGGCCCTTTTTATCAAAAGATAAGCTTAGACGAGAGAAAACGAACAGAAAACGGTTTCTGGGTTGAGCGAAATCAAAATATCATCGTGAAATCTGGAAGAACGCTTCCTGTTCTATCCATTTTAACTACCTTTATCTCGTTTCATTGCGAGGTGGGATGCATTCATACAGGGTTTAAAAGGTAAGTTAATTATCTTTATCAATGAGTTAGAATCAATTTATGTTGCTGAGAATAGGAATGGACTGGTTGGTCATCACATTACCATCATCTATAGCTCACCACGTCTACACCACTGGAAGGAAAGCATTGTTCGATTGTACTCGGAAATGAGTCGGAATCGGCAGAGTCCACCCACCTCGACCGTTATCTCGTCCCCTGAGAGCTTCTAGTTATCGCAAAGTATTGTCCATCGAAAGCGATTCTATGCGTTTAATCTCATTTGGCGCTGCAAGCCAGCCAGCATGCAAGTGCTTTTATGTTTGTTTGGTTTGTTGGTGAGGTCTGTCTTGTTGTTGTCGTGCATACTAATGAGCTCAGAACGTGTCGTTATAATAAGATCCTAATAAGGCCCTAATCGCGGAGTAATGCAACAACGAGCTTAATTGCATCGCATTCATATGGAGGTCAGACAGCTGGCCATAAAATTCTCTTGCGCCCTGTCATCCCAGCGCTATTCGTCCCTCTCAACCAAAGAAAATCAACGTTGCCGGATCACCTTAATGTGATTTCTCGACGCATGGGCAGTGATGGCACAGTCTCGAAAGCCTAGTACGAACTTGCGCCTATACTCTCGATCTCTCGATCGATATGATGATGACCAGCGCTTGTGACAATCGAGAAAGAAATTCGAAACATCGGGACTCAGATCATAAATCTCGTTCGTATTACGTCAATAATTCATAGCCGGCAACTGTTGCACCACATCTCCCACCGAGATGCAGAATCACAGGCCGCGAGAGCTCGAGAGCTGGCCCGAGACTTCTGGATAGTTTTGCAACGTTTCGAGAAAAGTCAGCAACACATGACCTGACCTGGAATTATTAACCAGTCTTAAGTTTTAGATCCAAATGTACTCTAAAGCTTCTAGGCTTGGCTTGCATTTAGGAAAATAGGGAAGTAATGCCATACAAAGGTATGATTGTTTGAAATTACGAAGCTATGTAACCTTCTAAATAAAATTGGCTTCACGACAACGTATTAAATTAAAAATTCGAGTAACCGCCTTCAATCTTCAAGCTCTTAAAAAGCCTTAAATAACTAATCACTTTCTATAGAGCTAGTTGGACCACTGTTTTCTGTTTTTCGACGAAGAAATTAGTTCAGATTAAATAGAATCGGTCAAGCTTACAAAATAGGGTGTGACAAAAGCAAAAACGCTTTGAGTGGTTACAAAAGCGAACTAGAGAAGGGATGTTCCTAGACCTTCTTGTCCCAAGCTGTAGTGTTCTTATGATATGCCTGATTTTAGACCGAAATTTTCTCTGTACTGAGAAGAGATTCAGTTAAAAATTTAGCCTTAGAGAACGACCCTTGATGAAATGAATGACTTTTGTTCCAACTATAAATATTTACGAAAATGTTATGAATTGGCCATAATTTATTTGCTAATAGCATTTTTTAACATGTCCAAAACCATGCTATATAGTTTGCTCCAAATCATAGATTCACACGCTCGAGAAGAACACACAGCTGGATAAACACCATTGGAACATCCAGAAAAGACCAGAAATGTCTAATCGATTAAGAACTGGTAGATCTGTCAATTTTGCTCATGAATTCGAACTGTTTGAGCAGTGCCTGCCTCTCACTGCACTTAGGCCTCAAGAGCGGAATAAAAATCGAGATTCTTTGAATGGAAACGCAGACGAATGTCACTTCTCATCACTCTGACCACCATCGGTGATTACTGCTGTCGCTCTGGGTCTCAGTCAGTCCTTCCGGCCAGAGACGAGCGTCGAGCGACAAACGCGATAGCGCGTTCAGAATAATTCAGTACTTTGCCAAGCTCTGACAAAAATATGGCAATTATCGTCGATGACAGTAGCATGGCTAATGTGAGGATTCAAATGGACGAAAAACAGCCACTAATCAGTGCATGGATCGGAGCAACCCTCATCCGAAGAAGATTCCAATTTACTCCACATACGCTTTCTATCTAACTCGTTCAGTTTCTAAAGAACAGTGCACCTTATAGATTCAAACTCTACGGGGATGTTGACAGTGCGACACATAACTTTCCTTACTATTACACCGTGCTAGTTCCGCTCATTTTGGCCTCCGATAAGCAGCAGTGTAGTTTCCCGTTGTGTTCATGCTGCAATCAATGGTGGAAACTGATTGGCTAGAAATGGAAATCTTACTTGTTTATGTGTTTAAGGTAGTGGTGTGATTCGGCTGACATGTTGGCGTTCTTCTGTTCGGCGGTACGATTTGAGTAGCGACTTGTGCAGTGATGGATTATCGCAGTTGTTGATCGTAAACCTCAACAGAGTTGTCATCCACGAGGTCAGAGCCATCGCGTTCAGCTTCCGCCACTGAAACTACTACTAAGCACTGTTGATACTCAGGGTACCGTGTTTTCACCAATAGGGCTGGAGTACAAAAATCATATCTAAGGAAGAAAAGTAGCAGATGAAAATCTATGTTTTCTTTCATTCCAAAATAATAATTTTGTTCCCGAATCTTTTGGATGGGAATCTAATTCTAGAGCTTAATAGCTAGCGTAAAACCTCTCAATTAGAGCACAGAAATACTCTGACCAAGAAGCTGACCATACGGAATGTCTCTTATTGCTCCACTGGCCATTTTAAAATGATACTTAATTTCTCTTATGCTTTCGTTTGTCAAAATTGCTTCAGAACAAACAATATGCAAACCCAAGCGTGCGGATGTGGGAAAGAATGACGGTGCTTCCAGATGACGTTCTGGAATCGTCGAGCCGTCGGTTGGGCCTCCATCGTTGGCGACTTTTCATCATTAACACAACTCGTGCTCGACGCGTCGTTTGAGGCGATGAATGCTCATTATACCGTTATCACGTCCATCTAAGGAGACCTTATTGAGGCTTCGCTTCATTTTAATTTCCGCAATAATGCCTGCCCAGTGCAAAATAAGTCACATCGACACATCCCGACGCTCGTCTACGAGGGATTTGCCCACAAATTCTGAAGAAGCTCTCATTCATCAACATGCACGTCGAATTCAACACAACCATCACTTATCGTTGTCGTCAATAGCATATTCAGTCCATACTGATACACTGGCATTTCGAGGCTTCGAAGAGCATTTGAAAACCAAAACGTTTCAATCCTAACCGAAGTAAACAGCATTATAACTCGTTCTGTCTGAACACATTTCTTGAATCATTTTGGTTACATCTGTAAATGAGGAATCTTCATTGTATAAATATAAGAATGAATGTAATCATGCAGTTTCGTCCACAAAGAAAGAAAGACCAGTAAATCAACGCATAATAGTTGACAAAGTTAAAGAGAAAAGGAGACTGTTTTAGAAAACGATGTTTGAAGAAAAGAATCGACTTTCGTTAGTAAGGAAATCGAATACTCAGCGTTTTGGAGATGTCAAGCCCTCTTCCACGTTTAATGAGACCCTCCGCCAAGCTGAATTCGAACAATGATTAGCGTCCGAAAACACGATACTCACAATTCTCAGTCGTATAAAGCTGTCAACCAGCCTTTGAGGATGACTCAGATGACTCTAGATTCCTACTTTTTTCTTTCGCAGTGTGAATAACTCTGTGGTTATATGCCTTCTTCCATTAAAGACTCGTATCATATATATATATATATACGTATATATGCTGCATATATGTATATATCGAAATTGGTCAGAGAGCAGGCATATTTTGGAATGTAACTTGTTCGCCATGCTTTTTCTCTTCTACTAGTGCAGATTTTGCATTCTTCTACTAATAATATTCATACTGAGTGATGAATAACCATGGCTGATTTCACGAAGCGATCTTATCGGTGAAGTGCACAGTTGAATAAGCTAGGTTTCGTAAGGATCTGAAACTACACTGTAGCACCAACAGTGCGGCTCAACGATCACCACTCATGGTTGAAGATCAAGCGCTCCGCATCACATTAATATTTGGCGGCAACACTGCGATGGAACTATGTGGCGTGTCATTGTGGCACAAAGACGGCCGCCTGTTCGCCCGCGTAGTCACATTATATAGTGCACGATACAAATTCGTCTTTCTTCGAGCGATGACAAATGCGAACTCCCGTACTCCGTGAGTGCCAAATGCGAAACGATTAAAGCGGATCGCCTGACGATCAATCGTCTTTCCCATCGATTACACTCCAACCACCCACTGACTAGTCAACGCAGTGAATGTTCATTAAGGGAACATATCCGTCACCACTGAACCATTCCTTGTAACCGAAGTCTTGCTGACATGTGCATTTCTCTCATAATAAGGGATAATGAAGCTTTACGTTTTTTTTTTTAAATAGCAAAGTAAAATCGGTTATGCGATGTAGTGAAGAGGCGGCTTGGCTTAGAACTCGTTAGCAAGGTAGAAGCGGTTGAGATCTCATTTTACAACAGCTTGGAGATCAACGTGTACTCAACTTCAATGACATAACTCATTGCCACAGTAGAGGTTAGGGACCCTACCCAGCGTAACGAAACCTGTCCAATCGTCTAACCTGAAAACACTACTTCAATGTTTCTAGTACGTTCTAGTAAGTATAACACCGATTACATGATAACAAAGGTGTATAGGTGCACATAGCTGAATGAAATGTGCTGAATTCAGTCAGAGCATCAGCATAATGAATTCTGAAGGCTGCATGATAATGTCCCATATACCATGTCAGCCACGATTTCGTGATGCAACGACATTACGGCTGTTTGCTCATCTTATGCAATAATAGCTTAATCACTTATGCTGCCATCGCACTACAATTGACGCCTAGTTCGCCAATCACATAACCAAATAAATATGCTCATTCAGGAGCAATGGCGATTTCGGAATTATACTATTTTTCTGGTTTTTTAAAATTCTATTTTGAACTAGACCTTAGCCAGTTAACAAAAATTTTTAACTTCGACAGTGACTACTGCCGGCCACGCATCGCATGTGTGCAATTTGACCCACTAGACCTCGAGAGGAATAAAGAGCTTATGGCTGAAATCGGAGATGACAATTGTATTAGAACCCGTGCAATTCACAGACATCGATTGTAACATTTTCTATCTTAATATGTCAATTTTTGGAAGCTCTGAAATATGACGAAAAAATGTAGTGTGGGAAAGACCTCCATATAGCATTGAAGTTCTAAAGTTGGCATCAACGCTCGCTTCCTGAATACCAACTCGAGAGAAAAAAAAACTTTTGTGACTCCGAATCTGGTATGATCAGTGGCCTAATGGGATTAAGCGATAACTAAAGGTAACTCAACAACATTAGCTCCTAATTACATGCATAGTTGAATTTTTTGTCCACATGACATATAACGTTATCGGAATATTACAAATGCCTTGAAATCCTAAGCAGGTGAAGCAGTCATAACCCGAATTTACCTAAATGAATGAAGGCTTCAGTAGTGAAAACGATCCAATTCCTTTGACGAAAAATAGGACAAGCAAGTTAACGTAAAAATCTGATTAAGTAGAAGGCGAAATAAGCTGCAAATGGGAAGAATGGAAAACCGTGGTAACTATTTGCACTGTTAAATCATACTCTAAGACATCTCAAGCGAGACATGAGAACCAGATGAAGGAAGTAAGGAGTCAGAGCCTTGTGAACATGAACACTATCTATAAAAGCCACTGACAACTCAATAAAGAACTTCTTTGGTTGAAGATAGTGGACGATTTTTGATGCTGCACATCTGTTAGTTGCGCTCCAATATACAGTTATAAGTGTAAGCCGAAGGTTAGAAGGAAGTTCTGAATTAAATTGACGAAATGATAAATCCTATAGTATGACAGGTTCGAAACGACCAAAATTCGACTCCATTCACAAAGTTAAACGTAATGCTCAAAGTGATAGACTTCCCAGGGTTAAAATTTCCTAATATTTGTCAATTTTCACTTTTCAAAACAGCTTGCGGTTTCAGAATATTTCAGTTACATCACATGAACGTATGTACTTATGTATCAATGTATACATAATATGATAACCATGCTAGTAAACTGGTTTTTAATCGAAAGTGTCGCTGAAGGAACATCAATGTTACTCTGACACATCTGCAACAATATCTGTTACATACTTCACATAAGGCCGAAAACGATTTCGTTTTCCATTCCTCAGCTCAGAATGAACTTGATCCATTGGAAAAAGAACCAGAAAAGAGCGTGTACATCTTTGCCAATAAAATAAAAAGCTCCTTTTTTTGCCGTGACGAAATTTTGGGTTCCTGGATGTTCGTGGAAGGTGATTTTCGTTCGTTCACTTTTTCTCAATGACGTTTCATTTTAATTATTGTTTTATTTTCAACATCGAATTGAATGAGCACGTGAGGTGTCGTCCACTAACTAACAAAAGACAGTAACCTAAAGTATTTTCGGTGTTCACAGCTGCTTGTCTTGGGTACGTTGCCAGTGTGTTTAATTTTTTTTCAAATCAAATTTGATCTGTTCCCTACTCAACCCCTTCATCTTGCAACGAATAAACGCATCATAATTGTCATTATTCACAAGTTCACTCCTATTCCCTACAAATATAGAAGATACATCACGACCAATTACATTGTATCGCCGTCGATCAAGTCACATCAGAAATGTAAATAAGCCGCTTTGACCGCAAAAACATTTTGCCACCTTATAACCAGGAAGATGTATAAAAAATTCTACGTGTGGAAGAGATTCCCAATGGTTTACCGCCTCATCGTGGCTCGGAGGCGTTCCTGGGTGTCGGCTGGGATGTACAGCGGGAGGATTCATCCCCATGACAGTTTCCTAAGCTGAGAGGGAGACAGACGTTTCTATCTAGAAACCCACCTAAGAGTAGAGCAATACCAGGATCCACCTTCGTCCTGATATCAAACTATCCGCATGGTGGCAAATTTCCTTCTGATCCACAAGGGCCGCGACTGCTTTTGATGGTGACGACCTGGGGCAGACTTTGGCTAGACTGACCTCAGGACTCCGAAGAACCACAATGACTAAACAGCAAAACTCCAAAAAGACGGAAAATGTTGGAGCCTGCACAAGCAGTGAGGATGGGCCATCCTATTGTCCGTGTGTGGAAGAGAGCTATGGACGTCTTGGTTAAAGCAATGAGCCTGACAAAAGCATTCACGGTACCCAACTTAAAATATGCATTTACGAGAAGATCGCAGAAAAGCAACGGTCGAACATGACATTACAGACCCTTGAGCAAAGTGTAACCGATAGCATCATCTCCAGATTTAAAAAAGCCAGAACTTCTACTGCTGATCTTAATCAAAGTGGTCCCGCTTTTATGTGCAGAAATGGTGCTGGAGGTGCTTTGTGCAAGACCAGTAATATCGGCAAGTACAAAAATTAAAGCGAAACCCTGGGACTGCATCAGACTCACGTGTTTATCTTTTACGAAAAAATAACGCTGCAGACATTTTTTTCCCACAAAATTTTCGGGGCGAAAAATGAGGTTTACACTTCTGGAGAAATTATTGAAAGATCACGCAAATACACAAGCGCGTAGGCAAGCCTACTACTTCCACAATCATCATGTCTAGAAAACCAGCTGTTCTCCCACTAATCAAGCTATTTTAAATGACTCCATTAAAGCCTCCACCCGTCTTGCGGCATGGCTGGATTGTTAAGTGGTTTTATCCGAATAACGGTCACGAAGAGCAATGTTCTCCATCCAGCATATTTGTAAATAAGTCATCACCTGCAGACCCGTTGATCGTCGAGTGACTAGAGAGGGCGACAGTAAATCCTCCATTTTTCCCTGTCGAGCGTAAGAGTAGCCCAGTGGGTTCTGCTCGCTTTAGAGACTCGTCGAGCATCATATCTTTCTTCCAGGATTTTCGTGAAGAGCTCTGACCATCGAGTCGGTGGTCTTCCTGCAGTACGTTTGACATCCCGAGGAATCCAGTCACTAACAGCTCTTGTCCATCGGTTATCATTCATACGCATTACGTGTTCGGTCCACCTTATGTTCGACTGTTTGGCGTAGAGAACGGCATCTTTGATTTTTGATCGTTGACGTAGGTCGGAGCTTCGGATCCCATCCCCTACTTGTGTGAAACGGGATACTCTTAGCATCGTCCTTTCGACAGCTCGTTCGATGACGCTGAGTGATCTTTCATCCTGCTTGCGTAGCGACCAGGTTTACTGACGCATACGTTAGGGCAGGAAGAACCGTTGAGTCGAAAAGGTGGGCACGGAGTCGGGTGTTCTTTGTTCTCTTCACTACATTCACGATGTTCTAGGCTTCTGGAATTGCGAGTTACCATGGATGGTTTTGGTCGCCATGATAAACTCAGAGAGCCGCTCACCCTGCTCGTTCCATTCTAATCCGTGGGTCCCAATGTGACGTTCCTCAGACGATCTTTTTGGTCCGATCTCGGCATTGAAATTTCCAATGATGACCTTGAAGAATGTATGGTCTTCTCTGTAGAACCTCTCCAAGTCCACCTCGCCAAGGAAAGTATGTGCTAAGTCGGCGCAGCGGAAACAGGGAGTCCATCCCCTGGGTCCACCTGCGTCTCAGGGAAGCAGAGGTCGCTTGTGGTCCGCGATTAACCCCCTATCCGCCACCTGGGGACGCGCCATGTAGCCTCGTGACTAACCGGCTAAATAAGTCATACCCATAAAATATTGGCCATCTCGTGAACTTGTTATGTCACAGAAACTGTTTCACTAATGTCCCACTCCTAACATCACGGCTCTGAGGAAGGCGAAATCGCCGAAACGTCAGCCATCGCTCCGACCATTACTGCTGCTCTTCTCTCTTTAAGATCGCCTTCTATCGCCTGTCTGCACTGTTTCGCAACTTCGGACGTTAGTTCGCGGTTGCCCGCAGCTCGTACGATTCCACGCCGGCGTATTAGCTCGAGAGTTTCTTGAGACAGATGTCTCCTGGTGACCTTCGAGCTCTCAGCTTACATGGCGCTAACTTGAAGTTGTTGCATAAGTAAAATATTGGCCATCTCGTGAACTTGTTATGTCACAGAAACTGTTTCACTAATGTCCCACTCCTAACATCACGGCTCTGAGGAAGGCGAAATCGCCGAAACGTCAGCCATCGCTTCACTAATGTTCCTCGCCCGGCAGCCGCTATTAAAAACATCACATCTGTTTGGTCCTATTTGATCCGCTCGATTCTTGAGAAACGCTGAAGAGTTTTGACTTTTGCTCGCAGACGTATGTCAACGCCAGAGAATCCAGCTCTTGTGTTTCTTGACATTACTTGCTCCATAGCACGTCCAATAAAGCTGACTGCTTCACTATACTTAAGTAACGTTCAGGTTATCGTAGCATACGAGGAGACTAAATGAGTTGATATGTACTCAATAACGGTATTCTTTATTTTTTTTCCATCAATCCTCGGTGCTCTTGTAGGCTCTATAAGCCACTTAGCGAAAAGGATGCAGAAGATTGAAGAGTTACAAGGAATTCGTTTCGCAAAGCATGAACAAAATATCATGAACAAATTTCCTCGTATACAGTTTCCCTGAAGTGCAGTCGAAGACGGATGTCATAATAATCACCGTCGCAATCGGTCAGTGTTTGTCCCAACCTATAAATGTCTGCCCTTTTGTGAGCGCTATTATCAGTGAGTTGAGCATTGCCGGACATGGATTCACCTCCATGTCATCACATCCTAGTTTTTGCATTATGTTCTGACTAGTGTTGAGTAACTTTGGGGATACATCACTTTGAAATTCTTCGAACTTCTACAGATTTGAAAAGAGAATTTTTCTGCATAAATGAATCCTTAAATAACTTAGCACTCTGCTTGATAATAAGACTAGGCGATGTTTCTGGATACAGCGAAAACAAGCATTTTGATGCTTGACAAATGATTTTTAAAAGAAGACAAATGGGAACACAACGTACAGTAGTGGCGTTCATTCCGGCGAACATGTTATTAAGCATGCCGATCGAATCTTGACTATTAACCGATGAATTCGCCTGTGTGGTGCTAGGAGCAGGACCAAAACCAGTTCCAAAGATTCTGAAAACTTTCTAACAATAAAAGAAAACCCAACTTATACATTAGGAGGTAACAGTTCATCACAATGCTGAAAGACATAGTTTGTATCGAAAACGCAAGAAAAGCCACCCTCAAAGCACTACAGCCACCTACACATTAGCAAGAAAAGATTGGAGAACTTATCAATATGTAAAGGTATCTAGAATTTGGAAACAAACTACATTTTCCGCGTACATTCTTTACTCAGACCTTTTCTAACGAAAGCACGTGCTAACATACCCTGCCAGAGCCGGCGCCTCGCGGCGGAGAGTATCCATTCCTTGCTGCATCATGCGCAACGCTTCCAAAACCCGTGGATTTGACACAGCAGCCATAACTTCAGGATTTCCCATCTACAAATACGTGTAAGTACAGAAAATGAACGGTATACTGCATCAAATGAAAAAGAAACAGGAAGCTGCAAAATACAGCTCCATAACAAAAAATACTACAGCATAGAAAGTTGTCTCTAACCATTAAAAGACTCGACAGAAAAGCGAGACTAGAAAATACATACCAAATTCACCATATTTGGGAGTTGGGCTCGAAGCTGCTCCGCTAACTGGGGGTTGTTGGCAATCAAAGGGTTTTGCTCCATAATCTGAAACGTCCATTATTAAAACAGAAAACTTCAATAAATAATATAGTATAAACTGCTTTGAAACACAAAAGATTTAGGCGATATACTATAGATACAAAGTTTCTTGGAAAACGGATAGTATAAACTTCCAGTAAACAATAATCTCGTGTAGTATTCCAAAAATGACCAAATAAGTACAAGAACACTAGAGTGTAGTGGAAGGACCACAAGACAGTATTTGTGAACAGTACAGACAATCTGGATTGTAGTACGGATTTAAGGAGAGGGCACAAGTAGCGCAATAGTTAGACGCGACCTGCAATACACATGGGGTCGGTACAGCCCCCCTGGTTCACCAAACCTTCCACCTCTTCGCGGTCGGCAATTGGACTTGTCTGAGAGGATAGTAGTACTGACTCGAAATATCGGCAGGCCACCGTGAACCATTGTATATGCCAGATATGAATTTAATCACCTCTAATGATGCTTAATAAAGGCCAGTGCATAGGACATGCTTAAGTGATTTATCAATGCCGAGAGATGTATCTTTATTTATGTCAGAAAAACGATAACCCTTGAGGAAAAGGTCTAAAGGTAACATCCTATTCATTCAAAACCAATTTTGAACGACAATACTAGAACCGCAAGAGAAGTTCTCCAGAAAATAACAGGAAGATGAAATAGCATAGTTTATCATTGTCACATATCTCATGCATGAAAGATGGAAAATTCAACCAGCATCAGCACTTCGTTAAATATTCGTGTACTTACTTGCTGCACTATTTGAGGATTTTGAGAAATGCTCTGCCTGAACAACCCAAGTATTTCGGGCCTCATCAAAGACTGCATCAAAGCTGGATCTGACATCATCTGCTCCATTAAAGAATTCATTCCTGACGATCCAAGCAACGCTAGGAAAAGAAATATTGTAGAAAACAAAGTTAGAGAAACATGACAAAATTAAAGTGACAAATAGGTAGCCAAAGAGACTCATAACAGTGCGACGTTTAACTCTTGAAGACCAGTGCTACAGATGTATGACACCAAAACGACACTAAACACTATTGTTCACAAACTCAAGTTTGCCCCATAAATGCATTTCTTAACAATAAGAAAACGTGATGCCCACATGCAATTCCATCCTCGGAAGCGTTTGCTGTAACTCCATTAGACGCCTGCGTGTTTTGTGATGAACTCTGTCCACCACCCCATGGATTCGGCAAAGCTTCACTGTTTTCTTGTCCAGCTCTCTGACTTCGCGATTCTACAATATGAAAGAAATGATCGAATCAGTAAACTTACATGGAGTCCAAGGAGGTGCCAAACCTGTTGTGTCCTCCCCACGACGCAATGAAGCAAATGGGTTGCCAGCCAGAGAGCTAGTTGCGCTGTTCAGAAGCGGCTCTTGTACATCTTGGTACAAACGCTGTAGTGCTGCTTCACCACCAGGAATTCCCTAAGCTCTCAGATTAGAATTCCGGAATAAGTAAACGAATGTGGTGAGAGTGAAAACATCACACCTGGAGATTTCGAATGGCAAGATCGTGATTACGCATCATTTCCTGGAACATGTTGGGATTTCTAATCATTTCCATCGTTTGCCTCATCATATCTGGGTCGTTCAAAACATGTCCTAACTCAGGATTGCGCTGAAATGTGTCCTCTCTTGAATAAACAAAAAGGAAAGCAAAAATCTTAAATTAGCTACTCTATTTAAAGAATGCACTCTTCCTCTATTAAGAGAAAAAAGAGCTGTACACACTTCAATGAGCTGCTGAATTTGTGGATTACTGGCAAGGAGTGAACGAAAGATCTCAGGATTGCCCATAATGTTCTGCATAAGGGGATTATCCATCATCTGACGCATCATTTCTGGGTTATTCATCATTTGTTGAGCCATTGCCTGCAAATAATTATGTTTATTATGGAAGTGAATCACACATTCCATCAAGTACGGATAGCGCAATGGACTTATCAAATAACACTCGAAATAAATTTTGAAAACCAAAGTTAGGAAAATTATGGTCGACTTCGAATTTGAACCAACTCGTTTATATTAAGCTCTATTAGTTAGAATTACCACCCAACGGTTTACCGCCTCATCGTGGCTGGGAGGTGTTCCTGGCTGTTGGACTGCGATGGGCAGCAGGGGGATTCGTCACCCCGGAAAGGTCTCTCAAGATGAGAAGGAATCCTGAGTTTTCATCAAGAAGCCTAGCTAAGAGTAAACCAATACCAGGAACCACCACCGTCTTGGCATCAAAGTCGCATCATGGTGGCAAATCTCCCTGATGCACAAGGGCTGCGACTGCCCGTGATTATGCTAGGGCCCACACAACCAGTGAGAACGCGGCGTTCAAGTGTCAAGTGTCAAGTTAGAAATAAAAAGACATTTGGAATTTGAAGAATTTTGGGCATAAGGCACAAGTTACTTTATACTACCAAGATTTAATTTCGATTTTCGGCAGTCCCATTCCACAGGTTTACCACTTTTTCTTGCGAGAAGGCTCACATTTAGAGCATGAAAGCCAACAAAGCATCTCTGTTCAACGAGATACCATGGTATTTCCGAACGCACTACTTATGCCTCCAGTTCTCACCCTTTTGTTTAAAAATAAAAGTTTTATTACAATGATGCTGATATTCGCAAAACTCTGCACAGCAGTTGCCTGTGGCGGGTAACGAACGCGCTATTACGCCTTTCCGGGGGATAACGCGTTCACTACCACACCATGTTTGTCCTTCGTTTCGCATGTCTCTCAGTTAGTTTTCTGTCTACCTAGAAGTTTTATAATTTTTTTTAGTAATTTAAACCTTAACATTTAAAATGAAACGTTCTATACAAATGCAATGTATATGAATTATAGCAAAATCTCGTCCACGAACCCATAGCTGACTGGATGGGCATGATAGCGTCCACTTTCAATTTATTGCGTTTCAGAATTCTTTTATCGCACTACGTATATTTATTTGACAGCTAATGGAAACCAGAACAAAGGGAGAAGTGCGAGACCAGAAAAGTCATTCTCTGCACCCAATGGTCCGCAAAAAACTATTCGAAAAAGTCCAGTGAGCCGTAATTTGACTACCAAGTAACTTTCAATCCATTTTAATCACTACGGGTACTGTATAGCATATGCCGATATGAAAAACCGAAATAGATTCAGCATACGGCGCAAAATACTTCAAAGTGCTGGTAGTAATGTATTTTCGCAATAGACCATAGTAACACGCAGTAAATAGCAAGTCATATTATTCATGCCAAAAGAACAACAGAACAAAGTCTCTTCTACAATTCTGTTAGGTGCAGAAGCCTTAAAGTACTCTGGTTATTGGGAAAATGTTTTTATTATCAAAAAACAAGGCCTGCAGTCGACGAAACAATCCCCGTATTCCATTCGGAGAGCCATGCAAGACAGTGCGAGTCTGTTTGTCATGTAGTTCTTAACACCTTAAGATTCTTGTGAATGGCAAGGCATACTCAGTTGCCGCAAAGCGACCTTCGGACGTTACGTGTTAAAATCTTATCTGTACGCTGCATCCAAATGGAACGCCACAGCAGGACTCAACAATGACAGTTCCTAACACTCTAACCAACAAGAGAAACTTCGACATGTACGAATAGCGTAATGAATTCAAAAGCCGACCTACTGATTACGCTCAAAACCAACAGCAAATAAAAGACTCGGCAGCGATAACTAATAATAGTTCTATACAATGTTAAGTCACCTGTGGACCACCAGCCGGAAGATTAGCACCAAAGAGAGAGCCTGTACCATGGGACCCACTAGAAACCTGAAAGAGAACTATGACAGAACAAAGAACAAAACAGTGTAGTATGACCCGAAAACGACATGTATTTGTACTACTGCAAAAACTAAAAACCTAATCAGATATCCAACACTATTGTCTTGTTATGCAATTTATAATATTCCGCATTTAAATAACTCGAAAAAGTTTTTGGAATAATAGCCTAGCTGGTTATAACGAGTGAAACCTGGACGACCTAAAGCAATAAAATTGCCATATATGAGGGTACGATATTAAAAATTTTCGCATGAGATAACGGAGCTGTTACCTGCGTAGGATTTGTTGAAGAATTTGTAGCACTTTGGGTTGAAGCTGCAGAACTCGCCTGAGCATTCTACAATAGACCCATAAGAAAAATGCTATCCAGAAGCATCTGGCTGCACCATTTTTCAGAAATACAGTGCCTCTGTTCAAATCAAATTCAGCACTGTATCCATGGCAAGTACTAACGTGAACCCAGTTGGATATAAAAACCAGCTTCACAAGCTTGACTTAAATCATTCTGCAGTAATATTATTATGAAAGAACTTTTACTAACAAAGAAACAGCTTTATAAGAGCGGACCGTACTCACTCGATTTTGTCCCTGTCGAACTACAAGGTGTAGAGCCATGCCATCTCCAATATCTGCAATGTGAACCTTAAAAACTGTTGACATATTCCAAGCTATTCGTGAAGCTTCTATCAACAAGTTCGAATATGCAACTCAGCATGCTCTAAATAGTTTAAAAACATTGAAACGCAGAAATATACACTAACTATGTGTCTCCAATTTCTCGTGGTCCTTTAAAATCTTCCCAGAAAATATTAGGCACAGCAAGGACTTTTCCACATTGCTTAGCTTGCTGACGAGCACATCTTTAACCTGAAATGATGAATGAATAAAATGAAACGTAAAGACACGAAAGAAAAACCCAGGAACATACGTCAGAGATTGTTGCGTTTGCTTTCACCTCCACATCGTAGACGGCCGTTGTCGTCTTTACCTTCAGTGAAATGGTTGGCACCGCTTCATCCTCCACATCACTCATCTTTTTAAATGCAACTGCTAAAGTAAGTTAGGGTAAGTATGGACGAAAAGCACACACCGCGAAAATAACACTGCAGCTCAACCCAGAGTGTGTCGGTCCCTTAAAAACTATGTGAGAAACAATTCTTCCTTTACGCAAGAGAGCATAAGAATAAATTCCGAACCCTCCGTGATGCTACATGGACTAAAAAACACCTAGAGATCCGAAATAAACATTCACCAGCAAGCTGGTGCGCACACAAGACTACTTTTTTATGCACCGTATTCGGGTTCTCGAAGTAAGCATGTATTCCTGACGGGACCACACATGGAATCGTAGCGCAACGCAAAGGCGTGGTTGGCGGCAGACTGGCCAATTGCGGATGGACACACGCATGTCCTCGTTCATTTGTGGCGGTGTATGTGGTCGTGTTGTTCATCCCTGCGATTATTACATGCATGTGTGTGGGTGTCATTGTGACGTGCCCATTACCGGTGTGTACCCAGTACTAGTCAGTATGGTTTCCGCGCGCGTCCCTCGACAAAGTGGTCCCTTTGCATCAGGATTTTCACCTCCATCGCTCCATCCTCCCACATTCGTTAGGCATTTGCCGGACTCCCCTGAGTCCACAGGCGCGTCGTGAGTGCTCTCCCATACTTGGCGACCGTTCCCAGAGCGGTATGCCATTCCGGCTATCGATCAGACCTCCTCTGCGTCCAGCGCGCGCTCCGTCCGACTTCGCGAACCGCGCTGCATTGTCGCATCTCTTGGCCTCGTTTGCAGTATTCATCTCACGGCCATCTGCCAAGTTATGGATTTTTTTCATTCAACCAGAATTTTCAGGGTAGAACTCACAAATGGCGGTCATTTGTGTTCTAGCCGCACTGGTGCTGGGCGTTTCTGCCGGAGTCAACGTGCTCGAGTACACCGACGCTAACTTCGACGACCTGATCAAGTCACACGAGGTCGCCCTCGTCAAATTCTACGCTCCTTGGTAAGTGAAGCTTCTTCAGTGTTGAAAAGTGGGACAGCTCGATGAGATTTCATGTTTCACTGTCGTTTTATTGATGTACGAACAGGCGTAGGTGACACAAACATACCCCTGTGGATGGGTGCTAGGGCTAACCTCGGCTTCTCTTGGATGAATTTCTATTATTGAAACTTTAAGCACTAGAAAATTCTTAACAAAGCAGTGACTTTGTAATATCTTTAATCCCATTTTGCGAGACATTTCAGCCATAGAACGTAGCCGAGGCTTTTGCTTTGTTGGTAGTTTGGTGAAAATTTTGGTAGAGACTTGAGTATTTGTTGACACAACGACTCCAGCGTTAGGCTTTTCAAAAGGTGAACAACACTTTTAGAGGACAGGCAAGTATCGTTGTCGTGTATGGCGCAGTTCCAACAAATCTTCGGCTTAAAATATAGGTAGTGCAGGTGTTTTTAGTTGGTGGCACGCTGGATTTCAGAGATATGTTATTGTGGCCTGTTCTGTTAATAGAAATGTATGACATATTTCGAAACGTGTGTAGCGGACGTGCGTTTGAAATCCAGGACTTTGTTAAAACAGAAGAATGGAGCGTTCAGCGTTGTCAAACCCTCTTTACCACTTTACCATTCAACCCCTTGAGTCTTCCGCTAATTCCGCTAATTGAAACGTTTATTTTCGAAAATCTAGAAGCTCCGTAAGTGCACAGAATTAGGCATCGTCTATGGTCAAGTTTACTGTATGTTTAATTCCTTGCTGTATTAGCCAATTAGAGCTGCGACTATGTATTGGTAATCAGTCATACGTAGGCGGTGACAACACATGGAGTGGTGCCCTTCATCACGATGGTGGTGCTGGTTCGTCCTGACACCAGGTCAACGAAGACCGTCGTCCTCCCGAGGTAGGTAAATTGGTGCCGGATTTGTTTGGGATCATCTGTCTGTATACAGTTTAAGTGGAAAGGCTGTACTCGAGGTGGAATCTACTTAACCAGGATTGAGCGACATTCGTGAATATGATGAAAGTTGTCAAGCAGTAGAATTGAAGGTTTTTGCATAGGAAGTGGTATGACTTTTTAAATTCTATTTGGACAAGGAGACGTTTATGTAATAGGGGTAGAATTTCAACTTGTTCCGTTTCGTATGATGGAGTAAAAGATTGCATGGAACTGATCGTAGGTGAAGGATGGTTTTTTAGGCTAGGTGAAGTGGTACATATTGGAGACCAGATTATTTATGTGATTTGTTATGAGGCTATAATGCTCAATTTTCAACCATAGTTTTTTCTCTGTAAATTAAAAGTTTTCGCATTTGTAACAATCAGTGATCAGTTATTTCAACTCCACCAAGAGCTGCCAACAATGTAGAATGTTATGGATGCATGTTGGTGGGATGTCTAGAAATTTCTGTGCACGATATGAACTCAGGAATGCCTTTTTGTTTAAGGTTCGTCAAAAAGAACGCACTGTGAAGATAGACCGGTCTGGGAACCACGTCTGGCACATAGTAATCAAAAATTATAGTTATTTTGTGTTGAGCTTTCTGCTAAGCTTGTGTATGACGTTGGTCAACTTGTCGACTTGAAGGAAATAGAACTCTTGTTTAAAAAGTAATAGGTGGAATGAACTCGCAGTAGTAAGTTTTTGAGAACTCGCCTCAATGAAGTGGCACAAAGTTGTTGAAACGTTTTGATTTTCGGTGACGATGTCTTTTGAGGTGATGTATTTTTATAACTTCCAATGAACACTTCGCCATCTTAGTGTGCAGTTGACGCCAAAACACTAAGAAGTTAGGAAGCACACCGTTTTTCTGTCATTTTAGCTAGTCTTTATGCGCAGCAAATTGGTTGTTTTGCTCCCAGGACATGATGTCGTGAGTTCCCTGGCCGATGCAGAATTTCGCAGTCGCCCGCAGAAATGACAGCTCTTGGTTTACTCAGTCGATTTCTCGAGAGCTCTTCCCCACCGTATTGATTTTGTAGTGTATGCATTATAGTGAGTATTCCATTTGCCAACAGCCCAACTGTGCTCACAACCGTTTTTGATGCGGATTTGACCTCGATAGTCATTTCGTCGTTTCATTTTTGTCAAACTGTTGGTTAACGATTAACGACGACTTAACGGTCATCTTACGGGATCCTTTTCGTGGCATGTCACAATGGCATGGCTTAAATTCAAAGGTGGTAACCGTTCACTCTAATTAAGCAAGTTATAGAAAATGCATTATCGCCTCGAATGTGTCACTGGAAGCTTAGCTACTTTCTAATTCGGCATTGGCCTCCATTCATTTGTGGAAATCTCGGGCACTGCTATATGGTTTACAATACTAATCCTCTGCAAAATTGTTGCAGGCGCTTCTAGCGATATTAAATACATAACATATTGTTTAGTAAATGTATGAAAAATTCGTTTCATACATATTTGCGGAAGGCTGTAAACTGTCTAGGTGTGGCCACTGCAAAAAGATGGCACCGGAGTTCGACAAGGCTGCAATCAAACTGAAGGAAAACGATCCTCCGGTGACTCTTATTAAGGTAATAATATTATTGAATTGGAAAATGAAGTGTTGAGTTTAAATGGATGTCAACTCAAATTTATTTCAGTCTACGATGCAGTTGCGTAGTTAATATGCTCACATCCAAAGTTTGACAGAGTAGGACTTTTCATTTCCGAGTAATAGTATCGACGAGTTGGAAAAGTTCCATCCAGATAGTTGAAGTTGGCAAAGTGCACACTCCTATAATTGTTGGTCGAGTTTCTTCATCTATATACATATTTGCATCTGATTTGGTACCATGTCAGGACCAATTGCCAGAACTTGGGTTGCGCAAGACCTCATTAGAACCTAATTAAACAAGCATGCCTACGACACTTCGGAGTCTGTTTCTTGCTGTGCACCGATTGTGCCAGAGGAGCCGATATTAATTTTTTTCTTGAGGACGCAGACAGTGTTAAATTGAACCTGGTCGTCATACAAGAAAGAAAAAACGGTTGTACCGAGAGATATCAATTAATTAGACCTTTGTCATTTATGGCAAGAATGTCCTGTCGCGAAATGTCACCGACGCAGTTTTTGTCCTTCAGACAGTTAACAGTTGAATGGCCCGTCCTCACTGGTTGCGCGGGCCCCAACATGGTCATGGTTTATTGGATATTTGCTGAGTCGCCGCTCTTGTGGATCAGAGGAAGGTTTGCCACCATGCGACTAGTTTGATATCAGGACGGTGGTAGATGCCGGTATTGGTTTACTCTTAACTGGGCTTCCTGATGGAAGCGTCAGACTCCTCAGCGTGGGAAACCCTGCTTGGAGTACGAATCCTCCCGTTGTAGATCGTAGTCCGACACCCAGGAACACCGCCCAACGACGGTGAGGCGGTATATCGTTGGGAGGATAAGAAGAAGATTAGTATCATCAATTACTAACAATTGGTGCGCTAATATGCACGAGTTGGATGCGCCCAGTTATCTGATAGTTGTCCGCAAGGAAGAGTCCTATAAATTTGTCGGATAAATTACCAAGTCCTATTTTCTGTTGGCCTCGGCCGTAATAAGTAATTCACTGTTCTCTCAATGAGCGCCCAAGAGTTTGCATTATGGTATTTATTGGCAGCAGCTAAGGTTTCACCTGGTTTGCTTTCTTTAGAGCTTGGAGTGGTGAAGTTGACGGCAATCTAGTGAGCCAAATACCTCCATAACGTCAACGGAAAGACGACGACACCTACGTTTCAATCACATTTGGACCTAAGCAGCTTCACGCACTCACCATTTTCTATGGCCTTTTTTCACTGAACTTTTACGTGAAGACCAACCGCACAGTGTTCACTTGGTTGGATAGTATACCTCTCTCACATTAAAATGGCAGTTTGAGATGTTGTATGGGATCATGGGTGATAACGTGGCATTCTTTCAGTGAAGTTCATTTCTGGATACCGATGCTTAGTCCAAATTTCCTCGAAGGTTTATGCGCTGAAATTCCAAAAATAGACGACAGAGAAATACCTCGTAATGCGTGATCTCACATAGTATCTCAGATTACTATTTTAAAGTGATAGAATCATATTATTCATGGATGTGTGCTTTGTGTTGTTGCTCTACACCTGAAAGCAGCAATGAAAAAATTCATAAAAAACGGTGAGTGTGTGAAGAAGCTGCTTCGATTCTAGTACTATCGAGTTCAGGTTTAGTGGTTGTTCCGTTGAGATTAGGGGGTACTTGGCCCTACAGATTGAAGTCATTTTAACCTTTGCAGGCTCTAAAGAAGGCGAAATCCACCGAAATGTCAGCTTTTGTGAATAAACGGAATAACAATCTCACATTTGCTTATCAAGAAAACAGCGAATCATTGTTAGATACTTCTGTACTAGGTTCGGGCAGGTCAATGATTTGAAAACGAGGTTGAGATTAGTTGGAACAGGACGCCCAATAGAGAATCGTTTTTCTGCAGGAATGAAAATCGTCTAAAAACGTCAGACGACTTCCAAATGACATCAGATCAATCCGGCTACAGGCTAAGGAGTAGTGATTGTTATCGTCCAAATAGAGGAAGACGTAGTCTGTGAGAAGAACATTTTGAACGGAATCCTTTACGTTAGTGGTATATCGAGCAGAATTTGACGGAAGACTACAAGCTGCCCATCTATGGACTTGAAAGTTGTGGCGACCACACTCCATTTTCTCAAAGAAGTATTTGGTATTTCTACTATCATTAGAAAGTTACATGAGAACAAAAAGAAGCAAGTTTGGTCTTTGTGCAACATTCATAGTACGACTAATAGTCCACAGCAATTGCAGGAAATAGTTGCAAATGGATCTGCACATCGGTAAGGCGGACTGTTGGAAGCCTTCCAGAGAAAAAAGAGGAAGACGTAGTCTGTGAGAAGAACATTTTGAACGGAATCCTTTACGTTAGTGGTATATCGAGCAGAATTTGACGGAAGACTACAAGCTGCCCATCTATGGACTTGAAAGTTGTGGCGACCACACTCCATTTTCTCAAAGAAGTATTTGGTATTTCTACTATCATTAGAAAGTTACATGAGAACAAAAAGAAGCAAGTTTGGTCTTTGTGCAACATTCATAGTACGACTAATAGTCCACAGCAATTGCAGGAAATAGTTGCAAATGGATCTGCGCATTGGTAAGGCGGACTGTTGGAACCCTTCCAGAGAAAAAGAAAGCCAGTTTGAAAAAATCCGCAGAGGCGGGAAATACGAATACCACAGCACTCTAATTTTAGCTCTTATGAACGAATTTATGATTATTACCACCTCCTGCGGGCGCGTATGGCGTAGAGGCTGTGGGCGCCACTGCGACACGCACGTAGAATCGATTCCTGCGCCCATGGCCCACCAAACCTTCCATCCCTCCGGGGTCGGCAAATTAGTACCAGACTTGTCTGGGAAGATAGCAGCACTGGCTCGATACATCGGCAGGCTACCGCGAGTCATTGTAAAGGCCAGATATGCGTTCAATCACCTCCAACGATGCTTAATGAAGTCGAATGCATGGCGCATTCCTCAAGGATTGATCAACTCCGAGAGCTTTATCCTTTACCACCTCCTGCAGCTGTATGGAATTGATAATGGGCATGATCTTCTTCATCTGCTGTAGTCGCCATGGGTAGAGCTACGATATGGCGCTAACCAAGTGATCGATTTGTTCAAGCTGGTCACTTGTGCAGCACGGACTTCCATAAGCGATAAATGGGTTAATCTACGATACAACCTTTCCCGCTTCGTTGAGCTCTTTGAGCGCCATGTGGCTTTCCTTAGTTGTCTTCACGAAGATATTCGAATTTCGATCGAAAGCCTGAAAGTGTGCATATCTGCAATAGCAGATAACATTACAATCGACTAAAGTCGGCAATTCATTATTTAGCTACTAACTTCTTGTAGTAACCTACACGACAGCTTAATTTCGAGTGGAAACGACCCTGGAAACGACCCCAAACGATCCCGTCATGCATATCACGTAGCTTGAATGAGGCGTAATCATTTTAGAATAATGGTTACAGACAGGATTTCTGCTGCGTGGAAAATATCAGAATCATCTCCGTATTAATTGAATTCTGTCGGGTACACCACCTGGCTGTTGTAATTATTGTCTAATAGGAAAAAGTGGTCAGTAACATCAAAACGAATGCGATTTCATCAGCGCTCATTGACAGAGGAGACTCATCTCAAGCGAGAACTCTAACTGCTGCACACGAAGGGAACAGCTTTTCCTTCAACTCCTTACCACAGCAATAACAGCACCGGACCAAAAATAATTCGACAAAAAATCGTATCGCCAGACATTGACATCATTCCACTTAGACGAGAAGAGCATACGCAGTGATTTCAAATTCTTATAAGATGTTCGTTTTGCTGACTATGTTGCCATTTTATCGAATGAGAAGCTGTCGCCCAAAGAACTGGGAAAGTTGCAAAAAAAGAGTGGACTGCGGAGAAATTGAATAAGTAGAGAAATCTAGTTCTTGGTAAACGCACAGTGCAAAGTAACCAAATCGAATTGAATGGTTATCTAGTCACAGAGACCACATTCCATATGATCCCTTGCCGTTCCATCAATATGGAACGTAAACGGCTAGTAGTAGAGAAGAGGGAGATCAGCATACGCTTTTAAGAGAATTCACCTTTCAACTAATACGCATAGGACCTCTCGTTCACCCTTTCTACCCAGTGGTTTCTTCAGCACTATCCTGTGCAGCAGAGACCTTGCTTTACACCTCAGTCATATCAGAAATCCTTTGCTTCATGAATAAAACGCTTGATCTATGTTTTATGAAACATAATCGGCATACACAACTCTGCTTCACGCGGTTTGGGCGTTGTAAATGTATCCCATCTTTGAAATCGGGAAGAGTACACTTCGCAAGTTGGGCACTTTATGTAATGAGAAGAGCTCACTACAAATGGAAGAAAAGCAGCGTAATAAATGTCATGGAGATGTAAGCGTCTTCAAGAGCGACAAATCCTAGGGTCAACGGACGTTTTTTTTCTTTGCTGAAATGAATCGGCTGTGTTCACAGTGGTTTCTTCAGCACTATCCTGTGCAGCAGAGACCTTGCTTTACACCTCAGTCATATCAGAAATCCTTTGCTTCATGAATAAAACGCTTGATCTATGTTTTATGAAACATAATCGGCATACACAACTCTGCTTCACGCGGTTTGGGCGTTGTAAATGTATCCCATCTTTGAAATCGGGAAGAGTACACTTCGCAAGTTGGGCACTTTATGTAATGAGAAGAGCTCACTACAAATGGAAGAAAAGCAGCGTAATAAATGTCATGGAGATGTAAGCGTCTTCAAGAGCGACAAATCCTAGGGTCAACGGACGTTTTTTTTTCTTTGCTGAAATGAATCGGCTGTGTTCACTGCTGCCTACGTTTGATAGATCATAGCGTAGTACCAACCGTATGATGCGATGCTCAGGAAAAAGCGAACGGGCCGTCGAAGTATGGAAGTAAACTGAGTATGCAATTCTCACGTAGATTGGTCTGTTGGCTGATGATAATTATGTTTTCGACACCGGGTCCTTCAAGTACTCCTTCTTTTGTGGAAGTTTCAGCAGCTACCGAGAGACAGCATCTCGATATCGTTATTAGGTATTATCAACTGGCCCAATGTCGTTTGAGTTGTTGTTCGACCGAAGCTATACGAGTTTAGGTACATCTAAATATTAATGCCCAGGCGCTGCCCCGACATGTTCACGTTAAGTGGCAGGGAGAATGAAGGCTAGCTCTGCCCAGTGAGATCGTGCAGGGTACTTTTGCAATAGCCATGATGCGTTTCCTTATAGAAAACAGCCTACTATTGTGAGTGATGCAGTGTTTTCGTCTTTCTCATGTTGCTACTTTTCTTTTCAAACACCGATCCGTTTGTTCTCACTGTTGTACTCTTTAGTGGGAAACTCGCTGGAACGTTCCACGCATAACACACCTGAATATAGCGTGCTTAAGAGCCGTTTTATATAATGCAAAATCTTCCTTTTAAAGCAGCGCATTAGTTTTTGCCATTCCGGTATGTGATAAAGCTACTGAGGGTGCATCACTAATTCTTTTTTTCGCCCCAACACTTTGTACCGATATCCTTTGTGTTCACATGAGGTCCTTGATGTAGAAATTTTAATTTGCAAACGTTATCAGAAGGTTCTGGTTTAGGCAGATTAGTTTTTCAATTTAGTCTGTAAGTGGATATCTTTTCCGTAGCTCTATAATTATAACATCTTAATTCAGTGGAAAGGAAAATATGATCTACTCCGTGATTTATTTTCTCATTTTAAGTCATCACACGCAGTAGAGTTGCGCTCTTACAAGGGATTTAAGCAAGACTCCTACTCTTAAGCGTGAAGTTCATAAGATACTGCGCTGTATGGTTTCAGGTCGACTGCACCGTAGAGAAAACTACGTGTGACAGATTTGGTGTGAAGGGATTTCCAACGTTAAAGATCTTTCGCAACGGAATAGAATCCCAAGCGTATGATGGGCCCCGTGAGGCTGATGGCATCATCAAGTATATGCGTGGACAAGCTGGTCCTTCTGCCAAAGAACTTAAATCGCTTGCCGAGTTCAGGAAGTTTATAGGAGGAGACGAAAGTGCCGTTGTTGGTGAGTAGTCGCACTGCTAATTTTGTCGAGTGTTCTATTTCCATTTTCATATCCATAGATACCTAGGCTTCTTTGAGAATGAGAGCAAACTGAAAGATTCATTCCTGAAGGTCGCTGACACTGAAAGGGATCGCTTCCAGTTCGCATACACTTCCGATAGTTCTGTACTCAAGGAAACAGGATATACAGAGTTAGTTTAAAGTTTCAATATTGTAATATTGGAGACAACTTGTTTGTACATAGTTAATTGTACTTCAAATTTCATGGAATCAAGTTATTCAGTTGTAGGTAAGTGAAAATATTTATTCAATAAAAAAAGCCATTCTTTTTTCGTGTAGTGGAAAGGATTTTTGGATGTGTGATCATCTTAGTGCTGGTGAAATAGGTACCTACCGGTATTGGGTACCCAGAGGGTTGTTGGCTTGCTTTTTTCTGTTTTATATGACCCGTCTTCATGTCTACTGTGCGGATCCGGCGCTACTTCTCACAATTTGTTTCCCCGCATCCATTGTTTACAAAGATCGTTTACGTTTTTACGTGTGGCTTCGGCTGCTGCTTGTTAAGTATAACGAACTTCAGGTGCGAATCCTTCTTACATTTCGAAAAGCAAACGATAGCTCGAATTCTTCAGATGTTGAGAATAAATAGTAGTGAAATAACTCAAAAGGCGGACTTTCTATAAATCTCGACATAATTATTTAATGTATTTACTTATATGTCCGTATGAACTGTTTTGTTGAGGTGATCCGAGTTGGTGTAGTTGCCGTTGTTGCTATTGTTGTTGGTTGATGGCTGAACTTTTGGTGATTTCGCCTTCCGCAGAGCCTGGATTTTATACAAAATTAGTTCAATAATTCGGTGGAAATAAACCATAGGATTAATAAATATATAACATATAAATAAACCCAATATTTGTCAAAAACTACACACCGTGTTGTTACGAGTGGGGCCACCCGTGGGTTGTAGTATTACGAGCAAGACACTCCCAGGCTCAAAAATCATTTTGAAATATGGGTCTGTCACTTACGATAGCGAGGCATTCGTCTTTTCTGTTTATCTTTGGGTTTTTGAAATTATCCAAAACGCTGATGTTTTTGATTCTTGCGCTAGGATCCGACAAGTCACTTCAAAATCATCGCCATTATGCTTCCGTGCCATGTGTACCCAGAGGAGTGCTTTGCCGAATTTTAACTTTCCCATCTAGGTATTTTTTTTTATGCGGACACAAAGGGCCTACTCGGTTCCCCAATGTACTTTTCAGAGTGTGGCTTACACGGGATCAAAGGTTTACCTGATTTCATGAAGTCTGGGTCTCTCCTGTCTGGACAGATCACGAAATTTTCTGAACTGCAATTTTCGGAATTGCCTCTACGGTCGTTCGTGCACCTCAGAAACTTGTGCGATCTGTCTTAACGGGCGAGGCATGGATTGCATGAGTTCAGGTACAAAGTGCTTGTTCTCGTGTGAGGCGTGCGATGAGGAATACGTTGGGCAAACGAGTAGACCTTTTTATGTCCGCATAAAAGAACACGTAGATGGAAAAGTTGAAGCTCGTTAAAACACTCCTCAAGCCACACATAGGCCACAAAGGCATAGTGGTGATAATTTTGAAGTGACTGGCCAGATCGTATCGCAAGATCAAAAACATCAACAGGCAGTCCCACTTGTACCAGCACGGTGAGTAGTTTTTGATCAATATGTCGTTTATTTATATGTTAGATCTTCGTTGGTACTATGGTTTCTTTTTCCGCTGCATTATCAATTGTACTGTACTGTTTTATACAAAATACACCCAGGATTCTGAGGAATTCGAAATCGTCCAAACGTCAGCTGTCGACCAACAACAAGCACAACAACGACAGTTGTACCAAACTCGCATCAGGTCAACAAAGTCGATTCATAGGTAATGAAATAAAGTAACCCTCCTGCGGCGTCACCAAGCATCTTTATCCTTGAGGGTCCATAGATTGGTACCACACTTTTTGGGGAACAACTCATTCTCTGCAGTCACCATTGGGGCGCTCTACCCTGCCTAGCCCTGGACTCCAGGGAGAATAAATTCGATGAATTAGATGCAAAAGTTCTCCGATCTGCGGAGTAGGTGTGAAAAGGGTCGTTTAAAAAAGTAGTTGTAGTGCATGCTTAGTTATACGTTCTACACATGTACAATCTTCAGCACCCTTTACATTCACCTCACGTGCTGTTTTTGTTAAGAGATTTGGAAATCGATTATGTTAGCCTTTCAATTTATACGTCGTTAAGGTTATTTCATTCTTTCGGTACGTTTCTAATATTATTCTCATCCGCTTGTCTTCTTTTCTTAATGTGTGTTTCCGATCCATTGGTGTTTGTTCCTAGAGACAGTGTGCTGGAACTCAAAAACGGGCTTTCATGAAAGACCAGAAATTAATTATGAGGACCTACTTAGTATTGAACATACCGGTTCATTTTCCGAAGGCGTGGTTATTGTGACATGTGAAGTGCGCGACCTTTCCGATGTAATTGAACCGTCAGTTCAAGATTCTTCTCCATAGCTCGATAGCTGAAAGTCCTATTCGTAAGGCTTGGTTGACTTATTCGGTGATCCATCCAGAATGATAAGTTCCTCTACAAAGTGCGATTTTCACCAATCGAACTCTCCTATGTTTATCAATTGGTCCTATTTTACTCCAGAAGAACCCGTTTTATAAATGTAGGTACACTGTGGTAGCGTGGTATCCACGAAAAACAATGACAGATCACCAACGAACACGGTCAAACAAAGGGCGTCATTGATCAGTACAGCAACAGTGCACTTCACGATATGTTACGGAGAGCGCTTCCAACTCTATAAACGGAAAACTGGATGTCTACGTAAACCATGACAACGATGTAAAATTCGGTGTTTTTTGAAAAGCGGTAGGGTTGATCATTCAAGGGATGAATGATGTAATCGGGAGTAGGTATTCCTTAGCTTAGTGTTAGTAGCGTTCTCTTCCTCGTGTTGCTATGTAGTGCCAACCATCGTCAGGGCTATCAACGGTGGAAAATTGCAACTTGCAAATTTCGAAAATTGATAGTTAAGCATCTTTCATTAACGTTGCTATGGTAAACTTCAGCGCAAGGGCATGAATTACACAAGAGTATGGTTGCGAAATCCTGGAGTTGGAAATAAAGCAGCAAAGTAAGAGAGAACAGTTGTGAATTGCTCGAAATATTTTTCACTTATTTGCTGTCAATGTGTAGCTGAACTTCTTTAAGCAAAATTCGTCTAACATCTTCATGGAGAATTATGACCATAAATAAAGGATAACAGGATAAAGCTTTCGGCGTTAATCCCTGAGCGATGGTCATGCATTCGATTTCGTTATCGTTGGAGCTGATTGGATGCACTGCATGTGTGGCTTTTACAATGACTCGCGGTGGCGTACCGATGTGTCGAGTGAATGCTGTTATCCACCCGGACAAGTCTGGTACCGATTTGCTGACCCCGGAGGAATGGAAAGCTTGGTGGGCCATGGGCGCTAGGATCGATTCCACGTGTGCGTCGCAGTAGCGCCTCCAACCACTGCACCATACGCGCCCTAATCATGACCATAGGAGAATTTTTTCGGTGGGTTGCTCCTTTTGCGCTTTCATTTCTAATAGAGCGTTCGGTTACGGAATTCATCGATGACCGTCGGTAATACGCATCATGTGTTCCTACCCACTTGTTCTGTACGTTCCTCATACCCCTCATTTCTAGTACAACTGTGGAACATTTGAAGATAGTGTTTCTTTGTACGGGCATTAGACTCATATCTGTTCTTCATGAAGACCGTCATCTCCAACGTCGGATAACTTGCGCAGCAAGTTGACTGTTTCTTCATATTACAGTAACGATGTCAAGGTTGCAAATATCTGCCGTTCCCAACCATCGGCTTTTATTCTCATGTTATCCTTTTCGAACTTTAGCGTGATGTTCTTGATAGGAGCTGAACAAATCTGGCTACGTAATGCGCCATGTCATTTCGATGGTGATTGTTTACACATGAACATTGATGTAGTTTCTTCAAAAAGGTTTCGTGAGCGCCTTTGTCTCATCTGAGTCCGACGTTTTTTGTAAATCGCTAATAGTGGAATAGAGCGAAATAGTGTGATGCAGCAACACGTTGTTGGATTTATATGGTCCTGTACCGCTATGCCATTATATTTTGGGTGGTCTTACGTGGTAAGACTGTTCAGGACCTTACTCGTTTGCGCAGCTGTGCTTTGTCGTTGTACAAGTCATAGTAGGAGTAAAAAGCTCGCAGAAGAGTGAATGGGCAGATGAAGTGACAATGGAGAAGTAGGAATGTCTTACAAGAAATCTTTCATTTACAACGATATGGTAGTATCGCTTTTCCATTGTCGGGGTACCTTGCGTTCCCTCATTGGGTATTTTTACAGGTAGTGTGGAACATGCGTTTAGGCTAACACCTATGGTTTGAGATGATGTAGAAGTTGCCTGGAGAGCAACGAATTGAAGTGCAGAATCATTCCACATATGTAGTGCAGTACAATGGATGAACTTCCACATGCATTCATTCTAGACCCATAATATCCTGGAACGTTTTTGTTTTCGATAGGTGGATTAATAAGCTACTAAACAGTTTAATGAGTATTGGATTTAGAAGGATTGTTACTTTATCTCTAATTCTCCTTATGTAGCTGATAATGACCCTAAGCTTAAGTGATAATGAATATGGTAGGCAAAATAATTTGTCGATTGTAGCTTATGTCTTTCAAGCCGTTTTTTTTAAGTTGTAGACTTTGACCGAGTAGGCTGGAGGTTAACGGATACTAGACACATTTTTGTTTCACCCCTATATTTTTATATATTCATGTAAGTTTCTTGTAAGGCAATCCACAACAGACAAAGTGAAGTAATTTTATTTAAGTGATATCGTGGTATTCACGCCGAAACAACTTCAAAACAAGTTTGATCCCAAAGAATTCAAATATGATGGGAATTACGATACGGACAAAATCAAAAACTTCCTCGTTCATGAAACTGTTGGGATGGCTGGAATCCGCACCCAAGGCAATCTGTTCCAGTTTGAGCAAAGACCTCTTGTAATTGTTTATTACAATGTAGACTACCTGAAAGATCCGAAAGGTATGTAAAGCATTTTGAATTTATATTCCACTTAAGTTCTCCGTTGCTAAATTTTGGTTGTGCTTTCGACTTTTCAGGTTCTAATTACTGGCGCAATCGTGTTTTGAAGGTAGCCCAGGATTACAAGCGTAAGGTTCATTTCGCTGTATCAAACAAAGAGGAATTCTCGTCTGAAGTTGATCAGAATGGACTTGCTATGCGTAAAGATTCTGACAAACCTATCGTTGCCGCTGTAACAGATGAAGGCAAATTCCCAATGGATGATGAGTTCAGGTTGGCAGTGTGGAGTTTATGAAACGAAATGTCTGAATTGAGATCTATTTTTTCAGCGTAGAAAATCTCAAAGCATTCGTTGAAAGCTTACTTGCTGGCAAGCTGGAGCCGTACATGAAATCGGAGCCAATTCCCGACAACACTGGAGCCCTCAAGGTCGATTTGCCTTCATTAAATATGGATATGAAGTTAAATTTATAGACATGGTACTTGTTACAGGTTGCAGTGGCCAAAAATTTCAAGGAATTGGTGATGAACTCCAAGCAGGACGCGCTCATAGAATTCTATGCTCCATGGTGTGGGCACTGCAAGGCGTTGGCCCCGAAGTACGAGGAACTTGCAGAGAAGGCACGATTTCGCAATCCATTTTATTAACGAATTGCTTATGCATTTTGAAAAACATCGTCTTCAGCTGGCAGACGAAGATGTCCTCATCGTAAAGATGGATGCTACGGCAAACGATGTACCACCTCTTTTCGAAGTCAGGGGGTAGGTGTAGAATTAGTTAATGATTTATATTTCGCAAAGCTGTGTTTGTCACAAGTGTCTTTGTTGCAGATTTCCTACAATATATTGGTTACCGAAAGGAAATAAAGAGTCTCCAGTCCCCTACAGTGGTGGTCGCGAAGTGGATGATTTCATTGCCTTCATCGCTAAGCATTCAACCGATGGCCTCAAGGGATACACACGTGATGGAAAGAAGAAAAAGACGGAGTTGTAGGCTTGTAAGCTCTCAGTACTGATTAAACTTTCCCAACATCTCGGCGAGGATTCTGCAACGTACTCATGTGATTGAATGGCAGTTTTGCGATTTCTATTTTTGTTATTTATTTATTTAAAGGTTGGTTCTACGGTTGTTTGTTGTTGTGTAGGCTGAGGATGTGCCTTGCTTATGGTTCCACACTGTTTCTACGCAGTAATTCTTTGTCAGATTTAATAAATGGTTGTTTATACTTGTCCAGAAGCAGTTTTACACGTTCCTTTACATACAAGAGGGGTATCTATTCATTTTCCTTCCAGTTAATGGTGGGAAATTTGCTATTTGAAATGGCGGGTGTTGGTCTCATTTGGACGCCAGTATTCTGCGTGCGGTTGCGTCGCGGCATTTTATGTTTAGTTAGGTCGTGGGGATTTTACTTGTATGGGTCATCGTCAGTTGCCCCTAGAGGCTATCTTCTACATGAGGGCCAACCAAGGTGTATCCTTTCTTCACTGAGCTGACCATTTCTCTCTGATCAGTATACAGCGTCGTGGTTAGCATCTCATATACCTGGTAAGCTGACGGTCTTCAGCAGTGGATTGTGTGCGCCAGATTGTACACAGGGCGCTATGGCGCCGGTGTAACTGTTGTTGTTATAAACTTTCCTACTATAGGGAGCCATGATGGAATGGATTCCAAGGATTTTACTTGGAAATGCGTATTAGTTATATACGTGTGATGTTACGATGGTACGTCACTGTCCAAACGTACCATTATGTCTCATTGCTGTTATCGGGTCACGTATGCGGGACAATGGGTGTGGGGTTGCATGTTCCTTCGAACATTGAAACAAATTATGGTCATCTTTATCCTAGTTTTCGACGTGGTCCGTGTTGATAATGTTATGAAATACGTGTATTTTTAAGTGCAGCTTTGCTAAGTTGGTGACTAACTGTGAAACGATATAGATCATACTGATATGTGGCAAGACGAATCAGAAGATTCGTCTTCACATGGAAGTGAAGAGGATGTCAAACAGACTAGTAACGATGGGACAATAGCCGATTCTAAACTAGAGGTGAAGGACGGCTCCAGCACCGCCGAGCACGATTCGGACTACGAAAACCCTGAAGAACAAGGTATTCACGCTACACTTCTAACCTCGGTACTACTATCTGACAAACATTCCGTAGGTATCATATGAATACTAACAATGAGTTTTTAGTTACTATGAAGTCATCTTTAACGTTGTGAACGATCGAAGCACAGTGTACATGTGTTTTCCATTATCACATTTGGTTTCCATTCTTGCTTACTCACAATTAGAGGCCTTAAAGAAGATCTTATAAACTGAATTGTAGAGATGAAATCTATTGAATCTGTAGTGGCATCCTCCGAAGCAGTATTTTTAAGTTAGAGCTGCGAGCACGCACGGTGGCTGGCATGCTGGCCTACGCCCGTCCGTTTGCCAAACCCACCGTTTTTCCCTTCTCCCTATCGATCTATTTATAGCAGACTCGTATGGTAAACGGGAAACTGATTTGTTCACCGTGTGGCCCCTGAACGTGATTGTACACGCCATATCCGGGTTCAATGTTTAGAAGGATTCACGCTCTTAAGTGGCGCTTCATGTCGAAGTTATTTAATGTCGTCATTATCGCCGTTTATCGCAAATCCTGTGCTGAATCACTTGGTGGAAACTCTTTAGAGCACTTCTCTGAAGCTTATTGCTATCGATATCCTTCAGAAAAGTTCCTGGAAATTCCTAAGAACGATATCGAACTGAGACCTTATCAGTTTTTGAAACTCTCGTCTATAACAATTCTCAGCCACCCTCCTAAAGTGCTAGTTCGCTAAATCTCACCGTAAGTAGTAATTGACGTAGTTCTTGCTTTTGCAGTTTTATTGGCATAGGCTTATGGTTCTTTCTCGTGTTTGCGCCTTTTCTTAGCTCATAATACAGAGTGCATTATCGTCTTTTTGTGAACCCTAGAAATAACCAAAGGATAAAAAGGATAAAGGTTTTGGCGTTGAGCAATCCCTGAAGAATGCATTCGACTTCATTGAGCATCGTTGGAGCTGATTCAATGCATATCTGGCTTTATCGAGCCAGTGCTGCTATTCTCCCAGACAAGTCTGGTGCTAATTTGCCGATCCTGGAGGGATGGAAGGCTTGTGAGCCGTTGGCACGGGCATCGATTCTACGTTCTGCCGCAGGGCAACCACTACGCAACATGCAAAAAGAAACTAGTTATGGAAATTGGTTTTAGGTGGGAGAGCGGATGGTGTAAATATTGAAATAAAACTCCTTCGTAAACATTATGTAGTAGATAAAAATTTTGTTTTTCAAGCTTTGTAGAGGTGTACAGCTCTGTGTGCTTGATTTCCATCTTGAATGCATGTTTTGCTTTACCTGTTTTGATCTCAGATAAAGTGGAGGATGCAGAGGATAGCGACGACCATGTGGGAGAAACCAGTTTTTCTTCAACGTCTTCAACTTCTGATGCTCCCAGGCGTCGGCCGAAAGGTCGACTTGATGATAAGACGCGAAAAGTAGGTTTTAAACTATATATAGTGGTATTTTTTAAGTCAATAGTGGCATATTTTTCAGTTACTGGAAGATAGCAACTATTTGCGACGATCATGTCGTGGAAAACAGGCCGGGTGTAGCGTGAAGAACGATAGTACATCCGAGGTTCGTTCCATTGTTTTCGTCACAATTTTCTTTTCCAGAAGGATTGCTTTCTTTGTTTTTTGCTTGCTATTATTCAGTTTTGGTGTGTGAATTCGTGAATGCATTCATATCACATGGGGGTCGTAGGGAACTATAGCACGCGTACAGCTCAGTCGTTTTGAAATAGCGCGAATGCGGTAGTTTTAAAACCTTGTTATCAGGGTTTGTTAAGGGCATTTAATTAGATATTTTCCCTTCGGTCAAATTTACCTTCTGAGTTAGCAAAGATTACAACAAAATAAATAATATTCACTTATATACGCGCGCATACCTAGTTACATGCGACCCAGGATCAGGAGCTGGGACACGTATTGTTTAGTGTGGTATAGATTGATCAGAAGAACTCACTAACTGTCTGTCGTCTCTGGCACTGGCGGGAGACGATCCAGGCACTAAGGTGTAGTCATATGATGTTTGCGTTAACCACTGTGAATTATCCTCCCGAGGGTTTACCGCCTCATCGTGGCTGAGAAGTGTTCCTGGGTGTCGGGTTGCGATGTACAGCGGGAGGATTCGTCTCCCTGGCTGGGTCTTCCAAGTTGAGAAGGATTCCGGCGTTTCAATCATTATGCCTAGTTAAGAGTAAATCAATACCAGGATCCGCCATCGTCCTGGTATTAAAGTCGCATGGTAGCAGATCTCCCTCTGATCCACAAGAGCTGTGGCTGCCTGTAGTGGTGAAAACCTGGGGCAGACTTTGGACAGGCTGACTTCGGGATTCCACGGACCACAATGGGTTAATCAGCAAATCTCCGAAAAATGGAGGTTATGCTGGGGCCTGCACAACCATTGAGGATGGATCATTCAGTTATCAAGTATCAAGTAAGTATTGTGAATTATGTGATATAAAACAATATGGTGGAATGATTTCGACGTTTTTAGACTTACTGACACTAAACTTTTAAGGAAAGCGGAAGCCTCAGCGATACATCCTCAGATAGTGAAAGCTGCAAACGAAATGGGCGGAGAGCAGTGACCATGCAGAAAAGGTCGAAAAAGGAATTAATTACTCGTGGGCGCGTGCTCAAATCGTCTCGATCCGCAGTGGACTATACGGAGAAACCATCGGATGAGGACGTATGTTCTACACATGCTTGAGCTAATCTTTAGTGTAAACCGCTTCGTTGCCTACTTCGTTCAGATCGACGAGAATGATGTTCTCGAGTGGGAGGAGGATCGGAAGTCTCCATCTCTTGCGGTTAATACGGAGACTATTGAGCGTGTGCGTATTCTTTTTTATTTAATATCAGATCTGTTTTCCTATTTAGTGTTCTAGTCGTAACTCTCGTAGCTGAAGCTGTGTATCGTAGGAAAATATGTACACGCTTACCTTACTCACTTCGAAGTATGATTAGGTGAAATATTGTAATCTTAAGTTGATGAACTAAGGTTAGCGTTGCTATTTTGCGATGGATGTAAGCTTGTCCATTGATAAGGCTTGCAATTTTAGTCCATATCTCCTTAAATATGACTCAGTATTCGTTTTGAAACGTTGTCAAATTTCTATATTAGAAATACTATTACTGAGACATGCTAATATGTTTAGAAATTGTCTTTGGGATTTCCGAATATCGCGTTTGCGGCCGAAAAATACAATCATTGTTCCTAGGATCGACTTTCTATTAACCTCGGCATTGGGGTATGAATACTTTGTTTTCTTGTTCAGCAATCGCGAGGTTGTTATACAGCATACATTTACTTTCATAGGAAAGCACACAATACAATACAACGCAACAGTAGCTGACGTTTCGGCAGTATCGCCTTCTAGAGCCGTTTTCTTACATGACTTCCAATGAGAGTCATCAACCATATGCGACTATAATCAGCTGTTCTAACCTTCCTCATTGGAAGTCATGTAAAAAAGCGGCTCTGAAGAAGGCGATACTGCCGAAACGTCAGCTACTGTTGTGTTGTATTGTATTGTGTGCTTTTCTATGGAAGTAAATGTATGCTGTAGAACAACCTCGCGATTGCTCAACAAGAAAACAAAGTATTCATAATATAATCATAGTTAAGTCAAAGTCTGGAACGTTCCCATCCCCACTACTTTCTAAGTTTTGGGAACACCGTAAGGATCACGGATTAGGTTGGAGGCGATTTTAGGAGGTTTCGTTTTGAGGCACGAGCAGTTTGTGCTGCGTTCATTCTGCCATAATTTTTTGAGGGTGTTCCTAATTGTTTACCTAATTAATTGTGTTTATGGGATAGAGGGCTTGATTTCGAAACTTATATGTACTGTATTGAAGGAAAAAACTAGTTCAGAGAAAAGCCATACTAACAATGAAAAGTTGAGTACAAAATTACTTCAGGTAATCAAGTCAAGAATGGGTGCACAGGGAGCTACTGGCTCTGCGACAACGTGTTATAATGTGGCAGAGAAAGGCGACCCTAACGATCCATCTGCTGTCGTACTGGAGCAGCACTTTCTTATTAAGTATGTTTGAGTTGTGGTTTTTTAAACTGAAGCAAGTATCTACGTTTGAAGATTCATTGTACTTTTAGAGGAATATAAGTTCACAAGGAAGCCTTTTTAAAAAAAAACCTTCATGTCTGGAGTGAAGAGGATTAAGCAGTTGATTTTTTTTTGTTTTTTGTTTTTACTTCGGTTTAGTTTTTGATAAGAACTGATCCATTAAACGAGTTCAGGGAAGATTCCTCAGTAAGTTTGCGTATGCTCAGTAAGCAGACATGGATTATCAGCACACTATTTATTCCACAATAGCTAACCTTTTAGTAGATTTTATGTTCTTTAGAGGAATGGATCATGTTTTAATAATTATTAATGTTATTCGATGTTATTCTTCAATAAGCAAACGTTGTTATTATAGAATAATTTAATAATAAATTCTATAACAACAATCCCGTGTCTGCTTATTGAAGAAAAACATCGAGTTATCAATCAATGCCGAGGTTAACAGAACGTCGGTTTTGGAAATTGCTATATGTTTTAATAAGCTGTCTATTTATCCAAGTATTTTCATATCCTTAACGTAAAAAAAAAACTGGAAATCTAGATTCTAATGAATGAGAAACGGTTATCCCAAGATACTCATAGATTTTTGTCTATCTTCCACTTTGTAAAAGGAGACTAGCCACACAAAGTGCGCATGGTGCTAGGAATGTGTTTGAATCAGATCTCAGATTAGAAAATCAGCTGGGTAAAGTCGCGTGGAAAACATTTTTCTCCGTATTTCATGTCTAGATTTTTGGAAATGTGTACTATGCGATTCTAAATAGGTTTTGAGTTTTTTCGATAACGTTACGAAAGTACTTGGCAGTGTATCTGAGTGGATTGAGTGTTCATATGATCCTTTCTGGGCTTTGAAGAAGAATTCCGGTGAAACTGGTTACTCCATTAAACGAGTTCAGGGAAGATTCCTCAGTAAGTTTGCGTATGAGTGGATTGAGTGTTCATATGGTCCTTTCTGGGCTTTGAAGAAGAATTCCGGTGAAACTGGTTACCTCTTATTTGTTTATCAAGTACCAATCCTATTAGTAAATGCGTAGGTTAATGTCAAGTCACTTTAGGAATATTTAGTTAATTTTATTCGTTCCTTTAGGTGGGTCGGTTGGAGCCACCTGCACAATACTTGGGAATCGGAAGCTTCGCTCATAGCAATGAATGCCAACGGAATTAAGAAGATACAAAACTTTTTAAAGAAGCAAAAGGAAATGGAAGAGTGGTGAATACACGTTTTGTTCAGTGTTTTTCACATTTTTCTCCTAGGTATAGGTACAAATTTCAGGAAACAGACTGTAGACAAGGAATATATTGAATTCTATGAATGCGAGCAAGTGATGAATGAAGAGCTTTATGAAGAATACAAAAAGGTTGAGCGAATAGTCGCTCATCAAGTTAGTGAAACATGTTTGGTTTTACAAACAGTCTTGTAACATTTGGTTCATTGGTTCACTTGATTGCCTAGGTTTCTCGTGATCGACATGCTGACGGAACAGAACCAACTGAATATTACGTGAAGTGGTGTGGGCTGTCATACTCTGATTGCACTTGGGAAGACTCTCGTCTTCTACCAGCTGAGATGGTCCAAGCATATCATCGTCGTATTGAAAACTATCGCGCTCCGAGTAGGAATGCTTCGGTAGGAATTTCTTTAGGTCATGTAAGGAAAAAAAACTTGCTTCTGTAAGAAGATGAAAAAAATTTCTATATGATACTGGGCTAACAAGTAATCTTTGAAGGTTCTACGTAAGAGACCGAAATTCGTGAAGATTGAGGACATGCCATCATTCTTACAATTTGATGGTAAAAATCAGACCTTGCGCGACTATCAACTCGAGGGCTTAAATTGGATGCTCCATGCGTGGTGCAAGCATAACTCCTGGTATATACTTCTTTTTTCCAATCAGATCGGTTTGATAGGTCGCTAGGATGATGTTATTTATATATTCGCGATTGTATGCGTTGATTTCGATGCATATTTATTTTTGAGCTAGATTGAAGTAAGCAGTAATCTCATTTGGTTTCTTTCCCTACTATTTATTTTGCAACATTATTTTTATACTATACTTCTTCTACCTAATCGATAACCTTCCCAAAAACGACGTTATGCTAGCCATCCTACAACAACAGCTTCATTCTATATAAAAAAACGCAATCACTGATTTTCGGACGAGTTTGTTGGAATCATTGAGTTACACAGTGAGTTATGTTGGTGTGGGGGTGGAGACTAATATATCCCTACTATGCTTATTCGTGGGAATTGCCTACCTAAGAACACATCGCCATGTTTTCATGTCGTTGAGGAAACGTGTATATAGTCTTTTTGTTTTACTATATAAAAGTTCTAAGCGTTCATAAATTTTTGTCTTTGGACACATAAGTGTTCTGTTTATAAGTGTGCTTCGAAGTCTTTAAAATTAGCGCGTTCTTTGCAAAATTCTGCAAAAACGTCGGATTTGCGCTGAAACTGTTGCTTGCGAAGCTAAGTTCATGAAACACCTCAAGTGTGCTTCGAAGTCTTTTAAAATTAGCGCGCATTTTACAATATTTGCTGTCTAAAAGCTCTAATGTGTACAGCTTTTAAACACAGCTTGCTTCTTTGTTGTCCAAAATTCTTGAAATTCAAACATTTTTTGGTTCTTCGTGAGAATATCTTGAACGTAAAATGTTTGCTGCATTAGGAAACGTATAGAGCTCGTCTAGTTCACATGATTGGCATCACATTTCAAGTGTTAACGCTTTAGCATTTTTCCCTTTTAGAAAAAAAAGCATATTTCACTTCCGTCTTTCCTCTTGTCTTCACTTTCCACTTTAACGCTGAGATATTCGCGAAAGTTGCACCCTAGAAAAGATTCGAACCCGCGAGTACCATTTCCGGGGACTCCCGTGTTACTCACTCCACCAGTGATGTCCCTGCTTTGCTTTCCCGTTACCCAGTTTTTCTACTCAATGGTGCCACCAGCATGCACCCGTAAAGGGTAATAACGGGTTCGAATCTGGTCTTGGGTCCAGATTTTGAAAATATTTCAACATCATGATGGTTGTAATTCACATCATATCCTCACGTGGGAAATAATGCGCAGTAAATAAATAGTACACATCATGATTTCGGCTAAAACCTCAGCTTAACGAGGTTTAATACTGATCTGTTCTCTCAGGTCATTCCCTTTGACGGGTCATTACTGATGACACCGTTAGGTAGAAAACTGGCTATGAGGAAAGCAAGGCAGAGGCCTCAGTGGTGCAGTGGATAACATGCGAGCCCACGGAAACGGCGATCGCGTGTTCGAATCTGGCCTGGGGTGCAGGTTTTGCGATATCTCAGCATCGGAGTGATTGTATTTCACATCATACCGTCCAGCAATAATACTTAGTTGGATACTTGGACGGTCCGTCTTCACGAATTGTGCGGGCCCCAGCACATATGCCATTCGTTCCTTTCTCTCGCAATTGTAGTCCATGGTGGTGGTCTTGTTCGAGCATGGTATCACTTGCGAGTCTCATACCGTGATCTGTAAAACAACTGCAGCTGCAGGTACAGCTGATTAACTTTGTTTACGAACACATCCGCCCAACGTGTGGGTGGTCGCCCAAGGGGACGTTTGCATTCTCTTGGAGTCCACTCTACTGTTCTTTTTGTTCATCTGTCGTCTGTTCTTCTCATTATGTGACCGGCCTATCTATGTTTCGCTCTCGATGCAATATCTCGATCTTATTATTATTATTGTTTCGCAGCAATAATAATAACAATAATAAAGGACAGTAGGTAGAAAGTAAGCATGATTTGTCCACTTTCCGTCTTTTCATTTTCTGGTAGATATCCTTTTTGGGAAACCTTTTTTTTCAGCCAAATGGGTCTTCCTACTGAGTAAGCTTTCAGCCAACGAGACACCAGTGTAAAAATGAAGTACTAATGTGGAAATATCAACTACCGGTGTACAAATGACTTCGTTTATCCAGTTATTTTTCGTTGTGGTTCAGTACCAGCGATTCAACCACAGTTCTAGTTCTGGAGTGGGCCACGCCTGAGTACATCATAGTTTTACATGTTTACTCAACTTTTCGGCTCAAGTTAAGTAACTTGATGACGTCCTTGTGCTTCTTGTGTAGAATGTGGGATACCACTTTATTCTAACGGTACGATTGAAGAGTACACAAATTTTTGCCTGACCTATTTCTGTGACTTCGTTCTTAGAAGGGCGTCTTGTAAAAACTTAATAGGAGCACCAATAATAGCTTAATTTCACCGTAGCAGTTTAACAATTCCCATCTGAAAGCATGAGTCTTTCCATGTCTTCAGCAGTTTGACTCTCCACCACCTGCCTCTTTCTTGTCCGTATCTCCTCATTTCTTTTAAAACCGAATGTCTTCCATAAATAATTCGTGTAGATATATCGGTTTCGCTTATTTTAGCAAAGACAGTTGATATGCTCAAAATAACTGCTTTCAAAAATACATTGCTCATAGGCATGAACCGTTTGTTCGAGTATTGTTTGAGCATTCATTCGCTAGCATAAATTATCGTCACGTTCATTTTCATCCTTCGATCCATTTTCTTCGGACTTCATGGGAAGCGT
Source organism: Angiostrongylus cantonensis (assembly GCA_009735665.1). NCBI lineage: Eukaryota > Metazoa > Nematoda > Chromadorea > Rhabditida > Metastrongylidae > Angiostrongylus > Angiostrongylus cantonensis. The sequence continues at coordinate 136,915 of MQTX01000060.1, read as the reverse complement.
AGAAGATCCTCATTGTCATCAGTATCTTCGGCTTCTTCCCTATTACTTTCGCTGTATTAGCGAATAAAATTAGATTGTCTTCTAGAAAGTAGGTCGTTTTTTCTATAGCCATGGTTTCGTGCTCCATAGGTATTGTACGAAATGGATGAATGCTAGAAGTATTGAAAAAACAGCCAAATATGCTCTAAAAAATCTTACAAAGGATAGTGGAGTATTTCTTTACAGTAATGAGCTAGTGGCGTTTCAGAAAGTATGGAAGCATCTATGTCTCTTCCGAGCATGGAGTACATGTTAATTATAAAAAATGTGAGACATTAACACTCTCCCGGCGAGAGACACTTATGAACGTTATAGTGGTTTTGAGGAAGTGGTCGACAAGACACCTGACGGTGTCATTTTCTTTCTGGTGGTTTATTTTAGCACAGAACTGTCTCCCCGCACTTTTCGTTATCCTTCAGCTTGTAGAACACAGATATTTTGTTTAGCGTTGGTGGGGAAATGCTCTATTTTGCACTTGAAAATATACAAAATCCGTTTCCAGAACGAGTTCAGTAACCATATATTTGGGTGCTAATTGGCTACTATTTCAATAATAGTTATTATAGCGAATGATATTTATCGTGTAGAGTGTGCGGATACGAAATATACATAAATAGGGGATCCATGAGTCGCAAAACACTTCCAAATGATGACACTAGTGTGTGTGTGTGTGTGCGCGTGTGTGTGCGTGCGTGTGTGTGTGTGCGTGTGTGTGTGTGCGTGTGTGTGCGCGTGTGTGTGTGTGTGTG
>MQTX01000060.1:95860-135558 GCA_009735665.1 Angiostrongylus cantonensis | reverse complement strand
GTGTGTGTGTGTGTGTGTGTGTGTGCGCGTGCGTGTGTGTGTGTGTGCGCGTGCGTGTGTGTGTGTGTGTGTGTGTGTGTGTGTGTGTGTGTGCGTGTGTGTGGTGTGTGGTGTGATATGGACCATAGCAAGTTTTACGAAAAAAAAAAAGACATCATTCATACCCATAGAACGATAGTTTTAGAAACCTTTCGTGTTCACAACTCACGAAGTCTTCCAGTTATCAAAGAATTATTATCTATTTTTAGAAACCAGCAAGCACATTAGAGCTGAAAATTAGGCGTCGTCCAGTCCGCAACAAACCTGAAAATAGGCGTTGTCGCGTGAGTGTTAAAGGGGTGCGGTTATTTTTTAAGGGATAACAAAAGTGCCATGAGTTCAACTCATACAGCCCGTGAAGAAAAAAAAATAAGCATAGCGCTTGCTGCAAACAGCATTTGCTTTCACGTTGTCGCTACTGTGTTAATATTGTCTACATGTTACGTTTAGTTCATTACAATTACGTACTATTACGTCTTTACAGCATTCTCGCCGATGAAATGGGATTGGGTAAAACGATCCAGGCAATCGCGTTCTTAGCCACTCTGTACCACAAATATGAACTCTTCGGACCGTTCTTAGTTGTTGTTCCATTGTCTACAATGGCAGCATGGCAGAAGGAGTTTTTACAGTGGGCACCAGACATGAATCTGATCACCTATATGGGTGATGTTAACTCACGTGAGCAGGTGTGATAGTCATTTTTTGAAATAGGACCACTAAGAAGAACTTGTTAGAAACTTGTTAGAACTTGTAGAAAAAACCTGTCTAGCAAATAATGCTGAATGTTGAAATCTTAAGATCCGTCAGTTCGAATGGTATATAGCGGGAACACTTAGCCACTCTGTACCACAAATATGAACTCTTCGGACCGTTCTTAGTTGTTGTTCCATTGTCTACAATGGCAGCATGGCAGAAGGAGTTTTTACAGTGGGCACCAGACATGAATCTGATCACCTATATGGGTGATGTTAACTCACGTGAGCAGGTGTGATAGTCATTTTTTGAAATAAGACCACTAAGAAGTTGGTTAAGTAGAAAAAACTGTAACACGTCGTTTTTTACTGCAATGGCTGCTACTAGTGAGAAGAGTACTAAAACACTACTACATTGGATCACGGAGTGTCCTCCTAAAGTGTCGTTGTGTTCTTTCAAGATCTATATTTGGGAACTTTATAGTTTCTCAATTCCGTCATTCTGTTGGAAATTTGCACATGAAAACGATTAAAGGATGAAGCTCTTGGCGTTGATTAATAACTGAGGAATACCATGTGCCTTCGACTCTATGTATTGAGTCAGTGCTGCTATCCTTCCAGACAGGTGTGGTACCAGTTTGCCGATCCCAGAAGGATGGAACGTTTGGTTAACTTAGGGAACGAGATCGATTTCATGTGTATTGCAAAGCACCTCTAACCCGTTGTAGTGGAAAGTAGAACAAAAGATGGGAGTTCGTCCTTTTTATGGGTGCAGGACGGTATTAATTTCGGTAACTCTTCCAATGTTTTATTGCTTAATACTTATTTAGATGATTCTTATACACATGATCTGCGGCTCACGACATTTCGTTAGTTGGTTTCATCTCTCAGCCGTGATGGATAGGAGTAGTCACGCTGACGTATAAGTTCGTTTGCACTTTTAGGACTTCGGGATCACAGTCGTCGCAGAGTTCGCTGGTGTCACAGAAATCCTCTCCATCCTAATGAAAAACTAGTCGCAGCACAGAATCACACCGTCACTAACGCTTACGTTGTGAATCCATGGGAAACCTTGCTCAACTTGCATTCAGTATGTCAGAATGGTTGCATTACTAAATTTGAGAAGTAGTAATTAGCCCAAGACACACCATGTAGACCGCTGGCGAATGTGTACATACGACGCCAGGTAAGCGTCGGACCACATTACATTATCATTGCCGTTCAAGAAGCATAGAACAAGAAGCGTGCTGGTGGGCAAATCAACGACGGAACAGTCGTTATCTTAAATGGTGGGAATTCCATCACTATATGTGGTGTGTACCAATCCGTTACTCAATTTGTTGGTATTCATTCTGTCATCCTTCTTTGGCTTCATTTCCCTTTTTTTCTTGATGATAGAAAATCATACACTAGCTGCTATTAACCAACATTGGTACTGATGGAATGGAACTTAACATGTTTTATGAAGATTTGATGAACTCTTCCGTAAAAATAAGTGTTTCTATAAATTTACTACCGGAAATTTCAATGTTAGGTGAAAAACTACGTAAAAAAAGGGAAAAATTCGGATTTTTTAACGTAATTTCATAAAATCGGAAATACAGAACGTCTCGCGAGGCTACCTTGTCCACCACAAGACATCCTTCATTTCGTCTGTTTTGTGGAAATTCTATCTTAAGCAAAGAAGACTGTCACCACTGTGTATGGGTAATCTCTAAACCAAGTGGCTAACGCGTACACCGGTCATATTTTTGCATATAGGAGATGGATACTAATCCACGTCGGAGTACGCATTGTTCATGATAACACTACTCTTTATTACAACGTTGGGAAAAAAGCCAGTGATGGGAAGATTCCCAATCAAATTAATTCGGTAACCGGTATTACACCAAGATTCCGATAGAATAATGCGAAGTGTTGGTGAATTCTTTGAAACTGACGAGCAAGCTCTGAGCGTTTACTAGGCAAAGGTAACGGCTTCTGAAAAAGAGGAAATACCTACGACAAGTTTCTGGTGTCACATATGTCGAAGGGATAATTATCAATGCTATCGCTAAGAGGTGCACGTCTAGCGCAGTGCTTAGAGACATTGCAGTGCACACGGGATTGATCTCCACTCCCCGTACTCACTAACCCTTTCATTTATCCGGGGTCGATAAATTGGTGCCAGACGCGTCTGGGAGAATAGGAACGCTGGCTGGACACATCGGTAGGCCACAATGAGTTATTGTAAAGACCAGGTATGCATTCAATCGCTTCTAACAATGCTTAATGAAGTGGAATGCATGGCGCATCCCTCAGGGATTGGTCAACGCCGAGCACTTTTTTTAGTTTTATCGCTAAGAAGGTAGTACAGTAGGGTCTTCGTCAGTGCCGACAGACGAGAATTCTAGAAGAAGCAGGAAGGGAGAAACATCAATAAACGTTGCTGAAATGTTCGTATGTACAACATTCTGCTCTCTATTCTGCTCGATGAGGATCGTCGGGCCCCAATATTTTACTATAAAATGGGGTATTTCACTACAAAATGGGGGTTGTATACAAATTTTTTTGGATCTACAGCTTTTGCGTCAAGCCTTGTCATGTTCATTAGAAGAATCCCAACAACATTCCTTTTCGCAGAAGTTCGAGCTGTTATTAGATGGTTGAAACTTTGTACAGTTCTTGGACCCATTGATATTTCGGTTGATCGTCCATAAGCTGGTTTCCACCATCAACACACTTTGCAAAACGCGTAAGCTATAACTACAGTTAAAAAGATATTCAACAAGTTGATTTCACACCTCACCACAATTTGACGCAAAAAAGTGCTAGAGGTGACCTATTTAATTATCATTCTATCGTTTTATTGAATGTTCTACACAAGCTTCTTTGAGAATTTTCGAAACACGCACGTTTAAGATTTTTTAACAAAACGCAGCCTATAGATTAAGTTGGATTTTGACGAAGAACTGAGCTTTATGGATCAGGTCTAGACGCTGCTGAAAGTCTTAGAGGTCTGCAGAAAGCACCATACACTCTCATGTTAACCATCTTTGACTAGAGGGAAGCATTTGACAATGTGCCCAACCCCTTTCTGTCCTCTACAGTGGACTAGCTTGCACTGAAATAATAGAAGAGTTTCTTGCAATATCAATTTTACGTTTATCACTTTTATATCGTCATTTATTATTGTATTTGGTGGATATGTGCCGTAGAATAGAACGACATAATATTTTGGAGCTGTTCACCGGTTGTCTTTTTGTACTTTTTTTTGGGTTCAATGAAATAAAGCCCATTTATTTTAGTGTGGCTATTGATACCCACCGAAGCGTTGCCTAGTTATAAGCGTTAAAAACGGAAATATTCGTGGGTGCCCTGCCATATTCTAAATGCTTGCTATTTACTCTGTGCAGCCAACACACGCTTTTTAGTTTTCTCCTAGTTTGTCGTTCGTTAGTTTGTTCACCAAATATGATGATAAGATGGACAAAGGCAGTTTATACCCAAATTATGAAGAGGAGAAGCTGAATGAACTAAGTGAAGGAGAAATAAACTTAATGGATCTCTATCCAGTTCTTAAATGTGTCGACAAGGCATGCGCAATCTAGTCACTTGTGTCCACAAAACTTTTCCTGTCTTTTGCTTTCTTTCAACTTCTGCTTTCATTTGTTGGCGGAAATATCGTTGTATGTGTCGTGGACATCATAATAATCATTCTAGTTGAATATTGTTGCACCACTTTTATGTTGTTGTGCTTTCACTTCTCCTCTGCTTTCACTTCTGTGCATAATCTGCTTGGGTACTCCTTTTTGTTTCCTCCGGCATATACTTGTCAGTCGGATAGGTTTTCACCCATAGCAGCATATCACAAAGAAGACACTCTTATAGGAAATGTCGGGCTAAATGTGTTTTTCATTATCCAGTAAATCGTTAATTAGTTCAATCACTGTCGATCCAGTCAAAACTCCACATCTGGATTTCTTCCTACCGACGTGTGCTCTGGTCCTGTAATGTGTAGTCGACTTTAATGAACAACCTGAATAGCCATATCCCATATTCGTGGATTTTTGTCAAATACATTGGCGGATTGCTGCTCCTTTTTCAAAACCACACGAGAGCTCACAGGTGCGCACGTATTTTTGAAAATTCTCCGACATTCTCTACTGGCAGGTTGGACAAGTGGTCTGATCTTGTGCAACAGAGCTTGTATGTTTTAACATGCATTGTAGGCAAAATTCAGGTGAGTCATCGTCTGAAAAATTTGTCTCTCGGCGTAAGTTGAGACAAAGAGAACGGTGTGCACCTACCCGTTCAGTCGTCCAGTAATCTCTCAACTATGGAAATCTAACAGCTCGTATCTGTATGCACTGTACGGTTATTCTTTCCACCTTTCTGTTAGTTGTCGCTTCCCACGAATCGTCCTTAGTTGTGTCTTTCGGTTTCGTTCAAGCCCAGATCTCAAGTGAAAGGTCCTAAATGATTGATGTCAATGTTTATGTTATGTGCACCTAACGGATGCCTATAATAAGTCGTTTCGACGTGGTTTACCATTTCACTATGCTAGGGATGTGTTCTTAGGTTCTCGGAAATATTTTGCTCTTCCAACTTTGAATAAACATATGTCAAGGATCATTGCCCACAAGAGCGATTTCTTCTTTTTCTAGTTTTAATTGTTAAACTGTTGTTTTTACGCCCAGAAATTTGCAAGTTAATTTACTAATAAGGATAAAGTTTGCCAGTTCTATCACAGCAATGTCATGGATTTTTTGCTTCTAGAGGTCCTAAAATGTTTTTTTTTTCGATATTTCTTCAGATACTTCCTATATTTTCTTCTATTTCACTTTCTTTAATTTACTAATAAGGATAAAGTTTGCCAGTTCTATCACAGCAATATCATGGATTTTTTGCTTCTAGAGGTCCTAAAATGTTTTTTTTTTCCGATATTTCTTCCGATACTTCCTATATTTTCTTCTATTTCACTTTCTATTCCTATATTTCCTCCAGAAATACATTACTGTAGTCGTCGAAAAATCAGCCGTTACCAAAAAATAACGTTTTGTGCATCCTATGTCGACGATTCGAATGTCTTCCTGAATGAAATTTAGCTCTCGGTGATATGCCATGTTCTGGACGTCCAAACCTGTCACTGAAGAAGTGCTTGCTTTGCTTGAATGCGGAACGATTCGAGAGATCACAGAAGTAATTGCTGTTAATGACTCGACCATTTTGAAATCACTGTGGAAACTTCAGATGCTCAATAACGTTCACATAAGGCCAAAAGGCGCTAATAGCGCGCATTCTACTTGCATTTCATTTCTGGCGTAAGAAAATCTTTAACTTCTAAAGTAGAAGATTATACAAAGGGATGAACCCTTGCTTTACGTCGGAATTTGCTGCCTGATAACACCCATGACAACGATGCTGCGGTAAACCAATGGAGGGATTGTCATTACAATACAATTATAATTGCTGAATTTGAATGAATAGAAGTTTCCAGCGTCTGGACGGTTCAATGCGAGCTGATTTGCGTAAACAAGCACTTGATCATTACAATGCTGAAGGATCTACTGATTTCGCCTTCCTTTTGTCCACGAGGGCGGGTGGTTTGGGTATCAACCTCGCAACTGCTGATACGGTTCAACATTCTTGTATCCTTCTAATTTTGAATAAACATTCAATACCATATCCATTGAAGAACTTCTATTTAGTTCCTTTGTTCAGGTCATTATCTTCGACTCTGACTGGAATCCCCAAAATGATTTACAAGCAATGAGCAGAGCCCATCGTATTGGACAAACTCGACAGGTAACAGTTTGATGACGATAATAACGATTTTAGAATGGTGTTTTGGAATCCAACTATGATATCTCGTTATGCACGAACTTTGTTTAACTTCTGGGCATGTTTCATAAATTTGGTGAGCATTTTAAAGCAATATGCTTTTAGTAATTTTTAGGTGAATATTTATCGTCTGGTGACTAGAAACTCAATGGAGGAAGAGATTGTTGAGCGAGCCAAGCGTAAGCTTGTACTTGATCATCTCGTCATTCAGCGGATGGACACAACTGGACGAACTGTTCGTTAAGATCCATGCAGATAATATATGTAATCAAATTGTCCCGTAACTTCAGGTACTTTCGAAGTCCTCTGTAGCAGGAGCGCGAGCCGTTCCTTTTGATAAAAAGGAGTTGAATGATATCTTGAAATTCGGCGCTGCGGATTTGTTCAAAGAGGGTGATGGAGAAGAGCAGGAACCAGAAGTCGATATAGATCGTATTTTGAGTGGAGCGGAAACAAGGGACGCCGACGATTCCCAGGTGAGAATCCACGAAATAAGCGCCCTTTCTTCAAACTATGAATTTCACGGAATCAGAATGTGATCCACATAAGTGACCCGAATGTTTGAAGATTCGTACTATTCTGAACGTGAATATCTAAAACAGTGGTATATTTTAGGTCACCTAGTATATTGAATATATTGATATTGAAAGCAGTGATTGGGCTTTTTCCTACACGCTTTTTTCAGGAAGGTGGCAATGAATTACTGAATTCCTTCAAATATGCGAATTTCTCAATTAATGAAGAGCAAGACGTTGCTGCGGCCGCACAGCATTCAATGACAGTTTCAAGGAACGCAGAGAACGAAACGGGTTGGGACGAAATCATTCCTGAAGTAGAGCGTCAAAAAATAGAGGAAGAAGAGCGCCGCAAGGTAGGTCTCTCTTCTAAAAGAACTTAGAATCCTCATTTTTTGCGTATATTTATCCCGGAAAATGTTTTAAGCTTGCTGCTGATCTTGAATTGGCTCCGCGACAACGAGTTAGGTTGGAAATAGAAGAGGCAATTGCCGAAGACGATTCTGCCTCTGATGGCGATGCAGAAAGCACTGGACGCAAGAAAAGAAAAAAAGCTTTTGGCGAGTTTTCAGTTGCAGAAGTTAAACGATTCGTGCGTTCTTTCAAGAAGTTTGCTAGGCCGTTGCAAAGGTTAGTTTTTGTGTTGAATATTGTCTATTAGGGTGTTTGAAGCTACGTGCAGTCTCTAAGATTCATCCCCAAAGACACTTAGATTCTCAACATTTACGGTTCATGTGCTATAGCCGATCATGTGTTAACATGTACAATTTGTCTCCTTCTATTGATAAATTTCTTAATGCAGTTCCGAGGATTGACTTTAACATCTACATTGAATTATAAACACGTCGTTTTCTTTCTCAGTATCCGCGAGGTTCTTATTCAGTATACTTTACTTCCGTACAATAACACACATGCAGCACAACCGTGGCTGGCGTTTCGGCAGTGTCGCCTTCTTTAGAGCCGTTTTTACGTGCTTTCCATTAAAGAAGGCGATACTGCCGAAACGTGAGCTACGGTTGTGTTGTATATGTGTTATTGTACGGAGGTAAACGTATACTGAATAACAACCCCGCGGATGCTGAGAAAGAAAACGACGCATTTCGTAATACATCTACTCCATTTCTTCATAGTAGTTCATTGTTGTAATAACGTCACCACTATTCATTTCAAATGGGCTATTTATGAAAAAGTCAGCATGGTCGTTGCTTGAGGCAAACCTTGTTTCAGAACATGTTTTCTTCATTTTTTTTTCTTGAAAACGTGCGGACCCTAATCAGCGATTTTTTTCGATGTTACGATTTGGTTGCGGCTTTAAACTAGTCTTTACTTGTTGCAATACTTTCGCTGTAGAGCTCAAACGCTTTAGCACATCATCGGACGTTGTACTTGCATCTATTTCAATTCTCTGCAATTCATGTGGTCATTTTCGTTGCACTAATGAATCGTGCTTGAGAATCTGTCCCAGGCTATCATCTTCGACGTGAAGCATGTAATTTGTATCATGAAGTCCTTAAAGCCTACATCACCTTGCTGCCTAGGCAAGCATCGATGCAAAATATCGTTGTTTTTGTTTTTATTCTATTGGTCGTATTTAATTCCGAATTAAAACAAAAACAATGCCTATGCTAATTCTGCGCTTGAGAATTCCTTGTAATGTAGGCATGTACGGTGCAAAACTTTTTTGAAAGAAAAAGTCAAAGTTTGGGAAGGCAGCACTGAAATTGTTATCCGAACAGCTCAATAAAAAGAAGTGAATGAATTTGCTGGTGTCGTAGACTATAAGGGCTATTGAATTAGAAACCGTCTACATGCACATTCAGGCTGGAAGCACTTGCGCAAGATGCTGAACTTGAAGAGCACAGTGCGGAGGAGCTTCGAAAACTTGCAGAAGCTTTGCTAGAAGGTTGCGAAAAGGCTGAAAAAGAACATAGTCTGAGAAAACACGAAGTGGTGGTTCGTATTAGCCAATCAGTTTTATTTTATGAGCTAAAAATTTTATCCTATAGGTAGTGATTTAGGTCGAAGGCGATAAGGTCATAAAAGATCGTGGGCCGTCTTTTAAATTCTCTGGCGTAGTCGACGTAAATGTTCGTTCGATCCGAAAACTGCACAGTGAGCTTGAACCACTGCATCGTGCCCTTTCAGATGGGGGCATTATCGATTTCAAGCCTCATGTGAAAGCGCGACCCCAGAAGGTACAGTTTTATTTCTGGCAAACAATACACAGAGTTGATGGATTTTATGTGATTGCGTTGTTGCTTTTAACATTTAGTGATCACTCGAAATTCTTTGGTAAAGCAATTTCTAATGTGGAGGTCTCTAGTTCGTAGGGCGTCGTTACATTTCCACAGTTCATTTACAGGGTTGGGATGTTGAATGGACATTAGAGGACGATTCTGCTCTGTTACGTGGAGTTTTCAAATACGGTATTGGAAGCTGGGAAGCGATCAAAATGGACCCTGTGCTGGGACTTGCAGATAAAATCTTTATTAAGGATAAGGTACATATGCTTCTCTTAGGTGTTTTTATAGGTTCGGTTATTTATAAATTTTTACCTTATTGCTAATTTATACTATTTATATGTGGCCTGAATATATTTATGGGCCGATTAACACTGTAAGAGGTCTTGACTTCCAGTATTTTTCTTGAGGTTCGGAAGCCCCAACCACGACATCTACAACAACGAGTGGACTATCTGCTGAAGCTCATGGATAAAGCTGTGAATGAAGTGAGAACAGTGCGAAGCGCTCAAATCCGGAAACGCAGAGCGCTCGACAGTGATAAACTTGCTTCGGCTGATGAAAAAGTGTGATCCGAAACCATCCGTTTGGCAATGTTGAATTTTTAGTAAATTTAAGGTGAGCGCAAATCTCCACGTTTTCTTTTTTAAGAAGCGTCGTGAAAAAGAGCACCATCACCATCACCATCATCGTCATCGTCATCAAATGCCAACAAGTTCCATACGTAACACGGGAGAAAAAACTGTTGCCGATCAATTGGCTTTGGTTTCGATCGACAAGTCGATCTATGGGCAAGCGTTGGAAGACACTAATGACCGACCATTCTGTGGTTCGTTGTGAGCAGTATAAATTTGATCTGTGAAGAAATCTGTTTTTCTTGTATATCATTACCATTTTAGGTATGTTAGAATATCGTTGAGAAATATTTGTGAAGTTTAAGGCATAAAATAAATTTAGAATGCGTAAAGATGATGCGACCGGTTCAAAAATACATTAAGAAGCTGGCAGAGGCTACTAGTGAGAAGGAAGCAACCAAATATCTACTTAGGCTTGGCGACAACTGTCGCTGGCAAATCGACGAGTTGTTAAAAAGGTTTGCACTCATATTTTGTTTTAACCGTACATAATTTATTGAATTTCTGCTCTCGAAGAATGTATAATTAACTTAATTACTTGCATACGTTCTTTTGAAAGCATTGTCTCTTAGCAGATTTCGGACCTAGAGTCTGTAATATCCATTCCAGAGTACTTTGTTTGCTAGTTTTTTTCAGTTTTTTTTTCTCCAAATAACATTTTTTCTTTCGTAGCTTGGTTTCTGCTAGCACTGATATACAATATAATCACTTTTTATTTACTGCCTATTTTTTTCATGGCAAGGTATGATGTGAAATACAACCATTATGATACTGAGGTTTCTGCAAAATTTCGGACTGTGGATGTTTGCGCTAGCGATCTAACACGCTATTATCTTTTCCGGGGGCTAAGGAAGAAGGAATGTGCAGTAGATAAAAAGTGATTACATTGTGACTTATACTACAGCTTCAGCTTAGCTGGGTTTGGTCCTGATTTGTGCTGCCCAGATCAATCCTGTTGACGGGTGATTGCTGACAGCACCTATGAAACACGAATGAGAGAAAGGCGAAACGAAAGATCGTATGGTGTGGTGGTGGATGCGTTAGCCTCCCGGAAAAGGTAATAGCAAGTTCGATACCCACCGCTGACACCTGCGATCCGGAGTGTTTAAATACCTCAGCATCGTTGTGGTTATATTTTACTAATATTTTGCTTGAGCATTTTTATTAAGAACTGGAAATGAAACGAATCAATTCTACTGTTATTTTTACGTTGCCACCCAGTTATTAAATTCAGGAAGCCAAAGACGAATGTACGGAAATGGTACAACTACATGTGGATCTTTCTTTCGAAATTTGTACCTCAAGAACCGATGGAGATGCTAGAGAAGTATCGCGAACTTTGTGCCTTTGTGAGGGATATCTGTTTTCTTTGGCGTCTTTGAGTGTCCTTGAAATTGAATTCTGAAACGTTGAGTAGCATTCATGGTTTCGATTTCAGAATAATCGTCATAAGCATCGTGAACATAATCATATCCAAAAAGACTACACACCTCCTAAGCATGATGGAGAGAGGAAAAGGGACGATGACAAACGTAAAAAAGACGTTAGAGATTGCTATAAAAAGAGGCATCACTACAAGGCTTACAAATCGGAGAAGGACCACCGACTACGTAAATATCATGCAGCATATAAGGTATGGTAGTTTCCAAAAGGGATAGAAATATCTTCCTTACATAACAAAATTGTGATTTCGTAGGGTTTAACATGGAACATTTTTTCAATTGTTAGAAAGTATTATGAATGGAATCGGTTTAAGCTAGTTGTATTGTTGCAGCAACATTAATCTTTTTTTTTTGGTTTTTTTTTCCTTTTTTGGTTTTTTTCGGATTGGGGTGTTCTTTACTAATCATACCTAGTTGGTCCAGTACCTTAGGTCCATCGTATCCATTGTGCCATCGTATTTCCTGTTAGGACGGACCTGTACAGTAGTTCTGGGAGCAAAACTATAATGTTGTGAAGTCATTAATCGCTATGCTGAAACAGTAACTGTTTCAAGTGGAAATTTACCATTACCCCATTAGCTCTAGGAAATTAATGTGTAGTGATGAGAAAGGGAAAATGACTGGATATTGTCAGTTGCAAATCGGTATCATCCTAATAGACTGTAGTTGTATGCGCAGTACAATTGTCCATTTAACGTTTAGTTTATTGCAATAACCATATTTCAGGAACGCCATCTTGGTCGAGATGACCCTTCGACTGAATATCGAAGTCCTTTGCAAGACGAATATCGCAGCTCACCATTAGTTCAGCCTAGTTTCCTCTCAACCACTCTTCGGTAGCTAACTTGTTTTACTTTCTTTGAACACTTCCATTAGTGAGACCATACCAATATTGTTCACTGCGATCGGCGATTTCGGTGAGGGGGACTGTTTACGGGTATCATTTCATTCTTTGGATTTACGTTTCATCTTCATTTCTTGTGATATCTCACACAATTCGGACTAGTTTCGTTACTTTATTGTAATAAGGTGCGGGTAGACGTCAATATAGAACTTTTTTCCGTAATGAACTTGTCGACAGCTGGTGAGTACTCACGGTATGTTATTAAATGAAATTGTAAAGTTCGTATATGGTTATTCGTTCAGATGTGGTGACGTCACCCGAGTCTAGTTGGATTTTATTATTTATTATCGCTTTGCAGTAATTTATATAGTTCTGTTTCTCCATCAGTTGAACAGAAAATTTCTCACATTTTGCAGTTCCTCTTGTGTTTCAATGTAAATATTACAGAAGTAGGTAAAATGCTCTTGAAGTGTTGTCAACTAACAGTTTAGTGTACTAAAGTTAGTTTAAGTAGTTCCTATACGACCAATCGTCGAATTTTAATCACATCAGTTGAGTCAAATTGGATTTTGTAGGTGTTTATTGTGGTTTTTGAGAGTTTAGATAATTCTTGTTCTCAAACACTTGAATAGTAAATGGCCTCATAATGAATTTTATGTTATTGTTTCACAGTACACACTTATATAAAAATAAGTAGAATCTGATTAACAACAGCTAGAAATGCTTAGCGTACATGGATACTTGGATGGCCTACCTTCATTGGTTGTGCAGGTCCTAACATAATCTCCATTCTTCAGAGATTTGTTGGTTCTTGTTGGTTTATCCATTGTGGTTACCTGGAGTCTCTAGTCTGACCAAGGTCTGCCCCAGGTTATCACCACTACAGACAGTTGCCACCCTTGTGAATCAAGGAGAAATTTGCCACCATGTGACTAGGTTGATATCATGACGGTGGTAGGTTCTGGTATTGGTTTACTTTTAGCTGAGCTTCTTGATGGGCACGCCGGAATCCTGAGTTTGCGAAACCCTGCTGGAGGATGAGTCCATTGATGCACATGGGCGCATTACACCCATGAACACCAAGCTACGATGATGCGGTAAACCGTTAGGATGCAATGCTTTACACCTTCCAAAATTGTTGAAACCCCTTACATAACCGTTTTTGTCTACTGCCTACTCTTTTTGATGGCAGGGTATATTGCAAAATATAACTATAATGAAGTTGAGATATTTGCAAAACTCTGGACCGCAGGTGTCTATGGTGGGGAACGAACGCGCTATTGTCCTTTCCGGGGAGTAACGCGCTCACCACCACACCATGCGGGTCCTTCGTTTCGCCTGTCTCTCAGCTAGTTCTATCGATCTTTTGCCATCAACAATCACCCAACAGCAGGATCCCAGCTTCATTACAGTTATATTTCGCAATATACCTTGCCATCAAAAAGAGTAGGCAGTAGACAAAAACGGTTAAGATTGTGATTATAACTAAAGCCTTAGCTTAACTGGGTTCATTGCCGATTTGTGCTCCCCAGATCAATCCCGCTGTTGGGTGATTGCTGATGGCAAAAGATCGATAGAACTAGCTGAGAGACAGGCGAAACGAAGGACCCGCATGGTGTGGTGGTGAGCGCGTTACTCCCCGGAAAGGACAATAGCGCGTTCGTTCCCCACCGTAGACACCTGCGGTCCAGAGCTTTGCAAATATCTCAGCTTCATTACCACTTACATAGTTATAGCAAATAGCTGCAGACGCACTTAAGTTGCTCGATATAGTTGGTACAATAATCAGAAGTGACTTTCGTATCAAGGGTCAACTGGATCGGAGGAAGCTCGATTCCATGATTCTATTGCAGTATACTTGGTAATAAAGATTTTGGTGCTCCAAGTACTGAGGATCTATACAAGCTTCGCAGATGGATGCGATTTGGCGCACAGCTAGCACTAATAGGGTTATTATACTTTGTGGCTACCTCAACCTCATCGAGCCATTTGGTGAGTCCTATGCTGTAGTTCAGGAAGTGACGTTTTACATTTTGACAATTCTACGGAGTGCCGTACAGATGCTAAAGGAGTGGGGCACATGTCGCGCAACCGACAGTGCATAGATTGAACCAGCTGGGCTACGAAACCAAACTATTCATCAAACTCTCTAGACCTTTCGCACACCCAGCACCACGTCTTCAAGTATTTCAGCAGCTTCTTATATGTTAGCAACATCACGAAACTAAGCCGAAGCCGAAACTACGATCAGTGACCAGACTCCAGAATTTTTGCAACACTAATACATAAGCCTGCTTCTCGTCTGCAGAAATGCGTACATTCTAATATAGTTCTTCTTGAGATTTAATAGGATTTATTTTACCCGGGAAATGCCAGCTTCAAAAAGAGATTAGAATTCTCCATTCCCGAACAACTTGATACAAACAAGCGGCTAACTCAAGAATGCCACATAACAACCGTCGTCGTTCAAGTGATGTGTGTTGATGGGACGACACAAGAGGAAGACTGCGAATTGGAAAGACACTAGTTGAACGAACTGAAAAGCTGACAGAACAGCTTGTAGTGTACTAGGACAGACGTTGAAGATACAGTATGCAGAGACAGTTTGAATCGATGGCTTTAAGAGATGGTTAGATGGGCAGGTGGTAGCAGTTTTTTTTTAAAGTAGTGCCATCTCACATGGCTGATTCAATGGACAATACGGTAGCCGCGAATGCCTTCATCAGAAAAAGCGACATATGGGAAGCTCTAAGAAAGTTTTCACAGAGAGCTTTGCTATTTGAAGATGACTAAGCAGTGCACGTCAAATGCATGTTCGATTGAAAATAGTCAACAGTGTGAAATGGTGTGAAGATAGAGAACATTTGACAACTACTGCAAAGGTTCTCTACGCAGTATGCATATAAGATAGTGCTATACAAAACATATAAAAAACATAGGGTAGTACTATTTTTTATACCTACTTCTATATGAGCAGTCTTCACGTCCTTCCCAACGGTTTACCGCCTCAATGTGGATGGGTGGTGTTGCTGAGTGTCCGATTGCGTTGTACAGCGTGGATTCATCTCCTGGAAGTGTCTCCAAAGCTGAGAAGACGTCCGGCGTTTCCATCAGGAAGCCTACCTAAGAGTAAACCAGTACCAGGACCCACCATCGTCCTCGTGTTAAAGTCACATGGTGGCAAATGTCCCTCTGATCCACATAGATGGAGACTGCCAGTGGTGGTGACGACCTGGGGCTGACTTTGTCCTGGGTGACCTCGGGACTTCAGGGAACCACGATGGCTTAACCAGTTAATCTCCGAAAAGATGGAGACTATGCTGAGGCCCGCACAACCAGTGAGGACGGGCCATTCAACTGTGCGGATCTCAGCACTTCTTCCATCCGATTTGTCTCTTTGCACCCATCATTCACGAAAATCTTCCAATTTTTTCGCGTGGCTTCTGCTACTGCTTCAGGATTTTGCCTTAATTTTGAATGTTGTACATTGTTGGTTGAGCCGATTCTTCCTGGAGTCCTGAAATAGCCGGGCTAGAGCGCTCACAATTGGGTTGCAGAGAGTGATTTTTTCCAGACAAATCCGGCACCAATTTCCCGACGCCGGAGCGATTAGAGGCAGCTCCGTAACGGAATCGAATTAGCACCATGCTCGTGATGACCGACATCACTATCACTGTGCTACCCGCCCCATACAGTAGTACTAAAACATAGTAAATGATCCCTAAAAGGTTGAGTATAGTTTCTATATTTTTGTACTGTACACATGAAAAGGAAATTATCTCGAATGACATACTATTCGTGCAACAAAAGGCAAACTGTAATTACCAACACAAAAATCAGTACCGCACCAGCCGTGCTTTTGCCAAATGGTTTGACTTATTGGTAGTAAGTTCTACTCTCCGCCTACGAATGGCAATCACACGTAGGTAAAATGCGAGTATTTATTCATAAAATGTTCACCACGAAGATGACCCTTATTTACTATAAACTGTAATTTTTCACGGCAGGATATTATGTGAAATGTAACCACAATGATTTAGAGATAAATTCGTCGTTTTCTGTTTCAACAAACGTGAGATTGTTAAACAGCATACGTTTACTTCCATTAAATAACAGACATGCAACACAACCGCGGCTGACGTCCCGGCAGAATCGCCTTCTTCAGAGCCTGGAAGGGCATAGCGATATGAAATCTACTAGGCGAAACGCTTCAATAACACGTACAGAAAGATGAGAATCTAAATGGTAATCACATGGTGAATGCCGAGGTTAACAGAAAGTCGATCACGGGAGATGGCGCTGAGATATTTGCAAGGCCCTGAACCGCAGGTGTCTACAGGTGGGGTATGACTCGCTACCACCCTTTCCGAAGATAACACTTCCACAACCACACCACCTGTACCTTAGTTCCTCCTTTCTCTGAGCCGTGTTTATAGGTGGTATCGGCAATATGGCAATGAGGGACATGCGTGGCGCAGTGGTCGGAGGCGCACTGGAACACACGTGAAATCGATCCCCGCGCCCACGGCCCACCAAGCCCTCCATCCCTCCGTGGGCGGCAAGTTGATTCCAAACTTGTCTGGGAGGATAGCAGTATTGGCTCATTGCATCGGTAGGCCACCGTTATTGTAGATACCAGATATGCATCCAATTACCTACAAACGATGCTTAGTGAACCCGAACACACGGAGCATCTCTAAAGGGGTTAATCAACGCCGATACCTTTATTCTTTTTTATCCTTTTAGCCTGCCATTAAAAAAGAGTAGTCAGTAAAATAAAAAGTGACGATACTATGATTTATACCGTAGTTGCAATCTATCTGGGTTCCATGCCGATTTGTGCTCTCCAGATCATTTCCCTTAACGGTGATTGCTGATAGCTCTGAAAGAGTAAAAACATTGCTGAAGGAAAGGCAAAGCAATGTCTTCGGTTAGTGTTGTCGATAGCACACAAGTCTCCCACAAGGGTAATCGCGGGCTCGAAGGCCAACTAAGGTTTCGAGTGTTGCTGATATCTCAGCACCACCGTGGTCGTTTTTCACATCGTACCGTGTCATGAAAAAAAGAATAGGCAGAAAATAAAGGTCAGAACTTCGCATTCTTAATTTACTCAGTTCCTGATATTTAACACAATTTCTAACTTTCTAACACCGTTCAAATGCGATAGATTCTAATGAAATCCATGTGTAATGTACTGTTTTTAGAATCTTAGAATCCTACACCTAGTAATCCTGCAGCTAGATTGTTTCTTGATGCTACGTCGGCCGATCTAAGTGGAAGTTGAGAATTGGTCGGGATTTATAGCTTTTTCGTAGCTATAAATAGCGTGAAGTAATGTTGGATGGATGGAATGTACAAACACGGCACCAAGCTAACACACTGTTTTTAATTCTGTAATTACATCACATAGGCAGCACAAACACAGTACCCATTGTAACATAAAATATGTAAAGGGATATTCTGACAAATGAGGAAAACATATTAGAATCCTTGACTTGCAAGGAATTCATCGACATCGGTAACATTTGATTGCAGCAAGAACTCGTTTAGCCGAACAGACTCCGTAGCCTTGAATTATGAAAAATATACGTACATTAACCAAAAAAAAGGAAGAAAAGCGAAGTTGTATAATTACAACTTCACAAAAATAGTTCTTGGAATAGAAACATCACCTGCTTGATGGGACGACTCAGTATTTGAAGTTCTTGTGAGTTAAGGTTTTGACAGAAAAAGTTCTGGAACAAAAATGTAAAAACAAAAATTAAGCAGTTAGAGTTGCGTGAGGTGAAAATTGACACGACTACCTCAACTTCCTGAGCGAACTCATCTCTGCATTGGCGCTCAATCGATAACTTTAAGCAATGCTGAAAATGGAAGCAAAATGTCGACCAAATTCCAAATTATTTTTTATGTTCCTTTTTATACAAGAAATTACTTTCAAATCCTTTCCTACATTTCTCATAACGATGAAAGAATGAAACTTACCATCCCAATCAATTTTGTACAAAACTAGTCATACACTGGTGCTTCATTTACAAATTCACTTAGACAGCAAAAAAGGACACGAGATGGAGTCGATTTGTGGGCAAGACAGCATGCATGCCAGAATTCTACTCATCACACATAAGAAGAGTCTTGGAATACAAGCACATTTGATGAACTTGGAAAATCTAACCGCTTGTTGTTAAGCAACATTGTCATGACATAAAATACTTACTGTCAACAGTAAAAACAGTGAAAAAATCTAACCTGGAAAAGACAAGATCCAACGCCACCGAACTTTGTCGCTAAAGTAGCCATGTTTTCTTTAAAGTAGTTCCAAAGGAATTCTTGTCCTACTCTGCTAACACTTGCTCCATAAAAAAGCAGCAAATGGTCTTGAGATCGAACCTTGCCCTAAAAATTATCTTCAGTTAACGACGTATCCTCGTTAAATAAATCCAATGATTGTTCAAAAGTATTTCTAGAGACGAAATTGATTTCAAAAGAAAACAATACGAGTAATAGGTAAGAGGAGTAAAGGACGTAAATCGTGAATCGCATATTTGAAAAGTCGATGCAATAGTTTCGGATCCCGAGATTGAGCGAGTGCCGTGATGCAGTTCCTTTCTACTTCTGGAAACCCTGCCGTCTCGAATATATGTATCAATTGGTCGTACGCTTCTTCACCACCGTTGCGCACTGCATTGGTGAAAATCTATAAGAGATTATGTACACATATATTGAACGAAATGAGCAGTTCATGAAAAACAACATTCTTGAATAAATCAAACCAAATGGAAATCTACAAACACAAAGTCGAAGATCTGGATGCAATGGCCGTTTTGATTTCACATGATCCGCGAATAGTGTGGCCGCTCTGGCGGTGGTTTCAGCGTGACCAGCCCTCGTGAGACGCCCATGAACCACAGCTCTGAGAATTCCGCGTTGAGAGTCTAGAAGATTTAGAAATACTTGGTGACGGTTCTATGCCATCATTTTTGCACAGAACTCGAATGCGGTTTATAATTACTGTCACATTAAAAAAATTCACCTTCGCCATCATGACAATCCCATCCAAGCCGAGCACCTAACTTCTCCATAGTTGATATAATGAAGGAATCAAAACTGAAACAGAATATTTCGAGCACAGGAAAATTTTACAAAGAATTCTATAGATGTAAGGTGAATTAGGGTACACAATTTTCTACCGTTTCGACAGAGGACTACTATCCACATAATTCAATACATTTGAAATATTATCAATTCCTTCAGCCAAGGACTGCCAAACAATATACTCTTCCTCATCATGAAGAGCGGCCAAGACCGAAAGAAAATCAGACATACGAGTACGTCCTGCTTGGACCTAAACACTCGCTTCTTCCATGCGCAAAAACAGCATACAGTGGAACGTAGGCAACACTCACAAGAGCAAACAGATCGCTTACTATCGAAAAACGATCAAGGAGAAGCATCTTCCCGCTTGACATATCCGTAATCATTGCTTTTATCATGTCGGAACTGTACTCCACCCGATAGAAACCAGTGGCTCCAGCATTCAACTGCATATTAATACTATATGAAAAACGGTTATCATTCCAAACAGCAACAATTATTAACTAGTTTTCCAAACACCATACCTTTATCCATTCTCCTTCTGTAACATTTGGCACTTCGATTTCCTGCTCACGGTCAACCATAAGAAACTTTCCAGCTATTTCAGCAGGATTTGAAGCAACGCATATATTAATTGGTACCTTACAAAACCATTTGATTCATACATTAGTCGATTGCAAAAATACACACATACTACATTTCAGTGGGAAATTACAACTATGCGCATTGGGCACAATACATACCCGTGCATATAGACTCGTACAAGAATTCAACGAGATGAGCCCCGTTCAAGCGTTAAACTCAAATCTGAATCCACCAGCAAACTCCGCCCAAAACTATACAAATGAAAGAGACTTCAAATGTAGACAACAATGTAATGCACTGTCGACGAAATCTTCTTTCGCTGTCCCTAGCAGTGCATTATTTTATAGCTATTTAACCAACCTGCCACAGTGAATTCTCTAAATCTTCACCACCATCGGCGATGAATCGTCTTTGAGAAAGCGTGAGAATCCTATTGGTTCCTTGTTGTCGTTCGTTTACAGTGATTACAGGATAACCCATCTGTTTCGTCCAACCGGACATCATTTTTGCGACATCCTGAGAAATATCAGAAGAGTAAATTTCATATACAAACATGAAATAAACGACTCACACCCAACTATATAGCGCCGGCGAAAGAATTTGTTTAGGAATAGAATTATAAAAAACTCTACCTGACCAGAAGCTTCATGTAAGGCATCCCACAAGTCCAAAGTAACAGCATTGTCATATTGGAACTTCTTCAAGTACAGTCGCAAACCAGCTTGAAAGGTTGGTTCACCAAGGTAATGAAACAACATTCGGTTGATGGCATTCGACTTAGCGTATGTAATTTTATCATAAATTTCTTCCAATTCACAAGGGTTTTCTATTTCCACCTAAAGTGAAGCAAAATGAGAACACAATTTAGAATCTGATACAATAGACGATTGTCAACTTCCCTCGATAGGATGACTGTTCCGTAAAGCATCTAGATTGAAACCCTGAGCCAATTCGTCATTAACAAAGTGCTCCCAGATCTTGAATTCTGGGCACACATAACCTACGAAGAGATATTCCATGAATGACGCAAACCCTTCTTTCAACCACAGATCAGTCCACCATTTCTGAAGGAGTAATGTACACAGATGTGCAA
The DNA here is from genome assembly GCA_009735665.1 of Angiostrongylus cantonensis. Taxonomy (NCBI): domain Eukaryota; kingdom Metazoa; phylum Nematoda; class Chromadorea; order Rhabditida; family Metastrongylidae; genus Angiostrongylus; species Angiostrongylus cantonensis. Next base: position 114,552 of record MQTX01000060.1, on the reverse strand, counting down.
TAATGGACTGTAAACAAATTATGAAGGGAAGAAATAGAGAAGTATGGTATCACCATGGTCACTAGATTGCCGAACCAGAAATGAGCAAGTTCATGAGCAACAACGAGAGCTACACGGGATTTCTGCCGTGTAGAGGACTTCGACGGATCGATGAGAAGGGCTACTTCGCGATATGTCACCAGTCCCCAGTTCTCCATTGCCCCTAGATAACGACAACAAGATTTATTGCAACTTACGGCGATGACGCTGAGATTTATGTTTCCGAAAAAAAAAGACGTAGTCGTCTTAATTGAAGTAAGTATACCCGACAGTAAGAGAAAAATTGTCAAAGGTTATTACAAGGTTCAGAACTGTGAAAAATTTTCTAACCCATGCTGAAGTCAGGAATAGCGACGAGGTCACATTTTGGCAGCGGATATTCTATACCGAACCAGTCACTGTACCAGTCTATGGCTCTAAATCAAAAGAAACAATGTGTAATTATGGAATGAAAGATCAAACAGCATTACAGTAACCAACTTTGCAGCCAAATCGAGAGAATAAGTGCCCTGACACCTTTTTCCAGGAACGGTATACACTCGTATGATTGTCCCATGTTTAGAAGAAGTCTACAAACCACAGTTCAGATTTTAGACTGCAAAATTAATGGAGTAGATCACACTCACTTGAATATAGTCAAGTTCGCCAACAACGAAAGCCAGCAAGTAGGTTGACATTTGCGGAGTTCGGTCAAATTTCACCCAAATTTTCTTCAAGCCGTGATATTCACATGGTGTAGCCGCCATAGCAGGCTAAAAAGATGGTTACATTAGCAACGAAAGCCAGCAAGTAGGTTGACATTTGCGGAGTTCGGTCAAATTTCACCCAAATTTTCTTCAAGCCGTGATATTCGCATGGTGTAGCCGCCATAACAGGCTAAAAATATGGTTACATTAAAACAAAAAATAAAACAACGTGGATGATTATGCATACATGACAAGAAACATAAGCAGAATTGATAATCAGCCCTATAATGCAGTATACTGGTATTTTCAAAGTATACTGCATTATAAGGCTGATTCATTCACATTTCTTACCATGTTGGATATCGCAGTCATTCCAGGATCGACGACTAACGAAACATCAAACGTCGCTTTATAAATGGGCTCGTCGAAGCATGGAAACGCATACCTTGCGTAGGTGGACTGGAAGTGATTTCAAATGTGCCAAACATTGGGAAGTCGAACATTTCAAATCTGTCTTAAAGGGAAAACGCTGGTAACATTGGAGATTTTGGATTAACCTCGAACTGCGTGGAAGCAAGGAACTTCTCTCGATTTTGATCGTCTTTGTACCAACTTCTATAAAATCCACGCATTTTGTCATTGATCTCGCCTGTATATTCCAGCGATAAAACAATCTAAAAGGGATGAAACGATATCCTACGGAACAACAGAGTTTCTGCCAGAACCTCTACTTCACAGTTTACATATGTATATAGATCAAAAACATGCGAAAGTTGTTGAAAAATACCGTCTGTGGAGTGACACCAGCACCCAGGTCTATAGTAGTGATATTGAATTTCTGGTCATAAACATGATTTAAGTCATCCAGCACTGAAAGAAAAGATCATATAGTCAAAATGATATCAATCATATGCTTTCAAAGGACACCTGTGCCATCCGAAAGTGTCACTTTTGCCGCATCGATCTTAATCGACATCATGTGAAGCTTCAAGACATTCGTCGGTGACAAGATGCGAACTGTTAGATTTAGGCTTCCAGTAAATGAAAACCTAAACACTCACGATTGATTCGTGGACAGCTAAACGTGACGGCTAAGCAATGCATAGACCACCTTGCCTAATTCAAACAGTTTCAAGCAACCGAATTAGTAACTGCTTAGTGCATACCCTGCACTAGGCTGCGAATGATTTTATCTCATCATTCGTTACTCAAAAAGTGAAGCAATAGGTGTTCTGAAGAAATCTGGAAAAAAAAGCTACATAAAAAGAAAAACTACTAAGACCCGAAGTGGCAAAAATCGAGATAAATTTTGGATGAGACAAAATAAAAAAGGATAAAGCTCTCGGCTTTCATCAACCCCAGAAAGAAGCGTCGTATATTCGACTTCTTCAAGCGACATTGGAAGTGAATGAATGCACATCTGGTCTTTATGATGACTCTCACTGGCCTACCGATGTATTGAGCCAGTGCTGGTATCCTCCCAGACAAGTTTGGCACCAATTTTCCGACCCCGGAAGAATCGAAGGCTTGCTGAGTCTGGAGCGCGGGAATCGATTCCACGTATATTGAAGAGCGCCTCCGACCACTACGCTACACGTGGCCGTGCATGAAAGAAACCCACAGTTCAGAAGTATCTTGAAAAGGATGGTAAGAATCATTTAAGGTATACTCATCTTAAATTTATTATATACGCCCGCTGCAGTTGACGATCAGCGGAACGGCAGGTACAGGTAGGATTTCCGTACTGTGTACGCCAAAACTGTCTAACCTATGCAACGTGATAATGGTGCCAATTGTCCAAAATAGCTCTATTCACTGTGAACCACGGAAACGCAATAAACATCGTCACACATTGGATGTATCCAAATATCCAAGTAGGTAAATCTTTATTTCCTTCTTTGTGAAAAACACCCAACAATCCCCATTAATAATACACATCGATGCAACTATCTCATTATTTTCTCATCATATAAACGTCTAATTAACCAAGTTTGAGGTTTATGGTATAAAAAACATCAGGAATCCCGCGTAGCATTGTAGAAAAAGGACTAATAAATGTGTTTTCAGTCATTATACAGTCTAATATATGTTCTATGGTGGATCAAGGCAACAATTTCTGACTATGAGCCTTCTCACTCGTCCTTTTCAAAATGTCTGATGACCAATAACCACCTACCATTATATGATTTCGACATATCCTACAAAAAGTTGTCCACCCCATAAAGATATCGTCTTATCCATTCATTATAACTACTGCATGTCGGAATTTTCTGAAAAGAATGCATTATGCGATCACCTGTTCCCCCTAATACCTGGTTGCCAACAAACAATGGTGGATAGTATCCCGCGCTGTGAAACTATGATGTACAGCAGAGGGTGCAAAATCCTAACACGTTCACCTAAGCTCAGATGACCTTCCATATTTTGATTTGGAGGCTTACTTAAAAACGGTAAACGTTGTCGTGCTATCATAAACCTATACGCAAAACTACCTTCGATTCACAACAGCATATGACTGCCTGAGGTGGCTATACAGGAACGCTCTGTCAGGCAATCGCGAAACTCTACCAAGAAAACCTTTCCAGATCAAGAAGCTTACAAGCAAGCGAAAGTTGTGCAGGAGCGTTAGACTTTCGTGAGGCGGATTTCTACTACTTTGAGGAACCATAAACATTGTTCTTCAGAAAAATCTCAAAAAAAAATTGAAGAGAGCAAAAAACCAAATAGTAAATTTCCTATCATCTTTCAGGTCATTTTGCTTCCAAGAAACATGCAACCACACAAATCTCGTGAAATTTAACGGTCTACAGTGCACGAAATCCCTGACCACTGTGTACTTTCTGAAGGGAAAACTGCAAAAAACGTACGCTGTCATATCGGGGACGATCTTCAGTTCGTAGTGCTCCGGCGCGGCGAAATCTGGCAGGCGTTCATACTTCTCCTTTAGGGCAGGTGCAGGGCAGAAGGTCATCTTTGAACCGGCAATTCGCGCTTGGCTCAGCGACCTGACAAATTCTGAAACTTGTGTCGCCAGTGTGAGAGACCAACAATAACAGAATTATCCTCCAGCGGAAGTTATACGTCGATAACTAATATATGATAAGTGCAGGTAAACAGAAAGCAAAGCACCGCACCAGTGATGGAGCAATCAGCTAGTCCTATTCGTGGATAGCATACTGCTGGTTCTTGAACAAGTAGCACTAAATGAAAATGAATCAGTAGTTCCAGTAGTTAATAAGATTGAGGGTTTGAGGGTTGGAAACTACTAAATAGATTGTTTTGACCTAATCAATGGGTCTTCTCAACGGTCTGCCGCCTCATGGTGGCTGTGAGGTGTTAATGGGTGTAGGGCTGCAATGTACAGCGGAGGGATTCACCACTCAAGCTGAGGAGTCTGACGTTTCCATCAGGAAGCCCAGCTAAGAGTAAACCAATACCAGCATCTACCACCGTCCTGATATCAAACTAGTCGCATGGTGGCAAACCTTCCTCTGATCCACAAGGGGATCGACTGCTTGTGGTGGTGATGACCTGGGTCAGACTCTGGCTAGGCTGAGCTCGGGACTCCACGGAACCACAATAACTAAACCAGTAAAACTCCGAAAAATGGAAATTATGCTAGGTACCACACAACCAATGAAGACAGGCCGTCCAGGTATCCAAGTAAGAACACTTACAAAAAAAAAGCAACGGAATACTAGAAGGACCGTAGACTTAGACGTGACACTGATGCACGTCTCTGAGGCAGTGGTCAGTTCAGTTGGTCAGAAAGAATAAAGATGACTGAAACACTACCAAAATATTCGAACCTCTAAGCGTGGACGGTCTGAACAAACTGTTTCTTGTTAAACGCAAAGGGGACAGCATTCCTTTCTGTTGCAAACACAATTCAGGGCCAGCCGAGTTTGCTAGAGAACAAACTTACTGACATTTGTCATCCAAACAATTGATTCTAGATATACACCCCTACTGATAAACACTTTAAGAGCAAAACCCTAAAATACGTAAACAACCAAGCAGGGAGAACAATGTCCCATAGAGATCTAGCACCATCCTAAACACTGTCGAAGCGTGAAGACGGTCCTGGAACGATTGCATTTTTGACATTGGGAGCGTACTGGTACTCAGTGGACGCCATTGTTTAGCTGGGTTAAGACTTGTGTCTCTGTTTTGGGTATCCTTCACTGGTCACTAGATCACGCGCTTTTGAGAAGTTCTGTCCCTCAAAACTCCCGTTAATCTCACGCTGTCCTCTGTGATTGTTAGTTTTTGAAAGACTGTCCTTCACAGTTATAACCGAAGTTTCTCATCGTTTTATTGTTTCTCTGAAATCAGACAAATTGGGGCTGTCATGGATAAAATTTGGCATATATATCTTTGATAGGGTGTGAAATGTTCATGGAAAGGCGAAATGAAGGGCTTTTTCAGCTTTGCTCTGTGGGGACATGAGGTTTTAGGTGGACTTCCAGGCCACTCAGAGCGCTAGCGAGCCATACGGGGGAATGTAGTGCAAGCGTCAAGTGATTTTCATCGTATTCGACTACTCGAACTTTCACGCCAGTATTCGACTTCTTCGTTACATTATGAGAGCAACATCGAACCCCCTCCCCTTACCTTCCCTCCTCACTCTCTCTCCTCCTTTTCATACTCCTCCTCCTCTTCTTTATCTAGTCTGACATTTTAGCAAGCTTTGTTGTTCCTGGGTATCGAACTACGATGTACAAAGAGGACTTCACCAGTTTTGATCACCGCACATCACCAGTTTTGATTACCGCAAAAAGAAGAAGTTCGACATTTGAAACCTATCAGAGTATGAACCAAAGCCACAATCGCATCACTTTTCGAAGAAGGCCAGGCAAAAATTGGCAACTCTCCACAGTTTCATAAAGATGAGGCTGCTTGTGATAACGACCATGGAATGCTCCGGTGCCGCTATCTCAAGACTATTCAGAAATTTTCTGCATTGCGGAAATACCTGTTAAATGAAAGCTGGTGTAAAGTCGCAGGTCTTAGTAAACACCGGGCATCTAAAGTCATTGGCAAGGCTTTTGACTCCTAGGTACGAGCTTGTACTAAAATCCACCTGATAGATAGTGTTAAATATGACTATAATTTGATCTTAGCTGATAATGGAGAATGCTAATCATTCGACATGGTCACTTGTTTTTTTCACTACGAATTCTTGTTCAACAACTTCTAGCGATCTGAGAAAAAAAATATTCCAAACGTTCAAAAGTGTCTCTCCACACACGGTACAGTGTCCTTATTGTTGAACGGTTTCCACTTAGGAAGCGTCGTGTTCAAAGAAAGCACGACCAGGAAATGATCCTGCCATCTAGACACGTCGCAGTCTCCTCAAGTCGTGTTCAGAATCCAGTTATAGTATCAGTGCAACTTCACGCAAGTTGCTAACGAGTTCTTGTTACAGCCACCGATACTAATTAGAAGCTGAGGTAAGTATGGCTAATGCGATAAACGCATCGACAGTACTTCTGTTCTCCTCCGTTCCCAAATGAAACAATTTTTGAAGCACATCATGACTGGGGAGAAAATTCAGGTCCATGCGAATCACACACAGTAGCAGCAGTTTCCAATTTTGGCATGATTACCAGATCCGGTGGGAAGCTTCGTATAAGTGGCGAAATTTTATGCTACCCTAGGGGTGCAACTTTGGAAAAATGTCTGTAATGCTGTGATCGATTTGAGGAATTGGCCGACGCCTTGCAATGGAAACGTACGATGTCCAAATGAGGTCACCTTCTACATGACTACGTTCGTCCGCACGTTCTAAAAGTGATTCACAGTGTATTGATCATCCTTGGGTGAAAAGTGGTTTGCCAGGCCTGGGCTTTGGTCATCCTCACGACTAATACTTTGATAGCAATATCAGTTTTCACTTCAAATGCTCAGACGTGGGACGACGTAGTGCAGGCAAAGTAAATCGACATGACTCCGAAATTCATCTCTTGGCGCATAACAGGAGTATTTAATAACAGGAGGAACGGAAATTATAATAATACAGGTTTTTGTATTGAAAGTTCAGCTCTTCTGGGGATAATTCCCGCCCTAGAAAAGGATTGCTAAGGAATTAATTTCAGAAACAACCTAATTCTGTTATACTCTGAAGTTTATTGGTTCAATAGGCCTAGTCACTTGAATGATGAAGTGAAAAAAAAACACTGAATGTCTATATTTGGACTATCAGATTACTAAATGAGAGATACTGATATAGATAATTGCAAGTTTGCGAAGGAATCGAAATTACTGGTTTCAGCCCAGTCAAGGTCAGTAAGATAAGAGCTCGCTAATACTATTTGCCAATGTTACGGTCTTATCGATATCGATTAAGGTCACCCTTTTCATACCAATCTTTTCTCAGTGATATTGAGATAGGAGCAAAATTCGGGACCTCAATTGTACTTCGAATTCATTAACTACACTTCTACGGGGCTCACGTGCTTTACACCACAAACCTAGACCGAACTGAACCGAAGCCCTAGACTTGCTCGTTAGAGTGAACAACTAGCTGAGAGAAAGGCTTAGGACGGGCGCCGGATGGTGGGGTGGACAGTGTGCAAGCACCTGGAAAGGGATTCGAAGCCCGATTTAGATTTCGAGTTTTGCTGAGATCTGCATCCTTGTGATTGTTTTTTAGTTCATTAAGTTCATTATGATTCGGGAGAAGTATGAAGATAATAGGTAGTAGACAGTAGGTAGTAGAGAGATAGTACAAGTTTCCTCTATATTCATGTTGAGCAACCACGATGTAGTACTTTATTCTTTATTACTGTGAAGCTGACGATTCGACGGATTTTGCCGTCTTCAGAGCCTGGAAATGTCAAGTTGACTGCAATAGTTTTAAAGGCAAACTATTTAGTAGCACAGAGCCACCAGAATTGTGGAAAAGATATTGAGTCCAGATACCGATCTTCCTTACAATAGTTTGGATATCCAAAATTTCGGTCGATTTCTTAAAAAATAAGGATAAAGCCCCCGACGTTGATCAAGGCCTGAGGAATGAGGCATGCATTCTTCGACCTCATTAAGCATCGTTTGGAAGTGACTGAATGCAAATCTGGCCTAATGACTCGCGGTGGCCTACCGATGTATCGAGCCAGTGTTGCTATCCTCCTAGACAAGTGTGGTACCAATTTACCGACCCCAGAGGGATGGAAGGCTTGGTGAGACGCGAGCGTGGGGATCGATTCCACGTCTGTGTTGTAGGGCGCCCCGACCGCTGCGCCACACGCGCCCTGGGTCTGTTTTATCGGCGAAGATGTCGGTTAACAGATTTCCGTTAAAGGATAGTGCAACAGGTATGTTGGCCATCTCATAACCCTTCTTAGTGAAGAAATGCACTCGTGCATAAACAAGAGGCCTTTTTCCTTTTTCGGCTTCCACTACAAACATGGTAAGGGTTCGTAGATTTCGGTAGGTTTTGCTTTCACTGCATTCGTCGGATTAGCCTTCAAGTTCGTGACGTCAAGACGAATGATAATGTAAGATATCACTTATATGTAGGTTAGCGCTGACGCCGTTATCATTCTTGTTGTTGTGGAACAGCTTCATCATTTTCGATTGCTAACATTTTCCCTCTGAACTGACACTGATGAAACAGCGCAGGAGCAAATTAGCGGGGCGACTACGTTCTCTTTCTCGAAATTAAAGTTTAGATATGTGCAGAGGAATAAGAGACAACAAACTGCAATCAAGTTGACCTTTCCAGGCTCTGAAAAAGGCTAAATCTGCCGAAACGTCAACTTTACCATAATAAAGAATAAAGTAACATCTCCTGTTTGCTTAACAAGTGTATAGAGAATTATTTGATCACTGCCGAGGTTAATAGAAAGTCGATCGTTGGAATTGCTACAAGATGTGCTAGCAACTATAAGTTCTATTGTTGGCAGCGTATGAATCGGAATCAACTCGCGTCGGCACGAATGTATTGGAATGTGTGCTGCTTCGCATATTGCATAATAGTTTTCTCTCATCACTGATATTTTCACAGTGACTTATAAAACTAAAACAAAAAGGAAAGGAAGATAGTGTTTGAGATAAGTTTATCTCTTTATATAATGCGAACCCATCTCGCACCACACCATGAAATACAGATTGAGCATAAATTGGTCGTGATTGTTGCGAGCCTTCTTTCTACAAACAGTGAGCAGCGAACAATGAGTAATATTGTAGAGAAGTTAAGTGAACAATAACCCTGCAGTCGGTGCTGAACGACACTGCAGATAAAGGAAAACAAACTTAATGCATGGCATAATAAGCAGTGATCTATTCAAAGGCAACGTCTCGATCTAGCACTCGCAGAAAACCCACTACATGAACATCTCAGGCAGCGTGTTCTAACTGTTCATTGTCAATAGTAAAATATTTCAATTCAAACGCAAGTCGAGCATGCAATGGCGAAATGTGGATTCTAGTCCGAGTCGCTGATGTGTCGACATTCGGCGGTGATTTTGCCATCGAAGATCGGCAGCACAGCTTCATCTTCGGTGACGAGACTCCATTGGAACGGTGCTGAGTCGTCTTCGCATGTGCTCTTGAATAGGAACCTGAACATAGTGGTTTCAGCACTTACGCAGCACTGCATTGTACAGGGATACTGAAAAATGCCCAGAGGAGTTACAAAGTGGTGGTGATTAAGGCAAAGCAACATTAAACTAAAGAAAAACTCCTTGACTATAATTTGTAGGATCATCCATATGACAAGACAAACATTTCTGCAAAGTGGTACGCCTGATGCTTGCAAACAATCGTCCATAACTCAGTGATTACTTACAGAACAGCCTAATCAGTGCCATAACGACTAGGTACCATCATCTCAATATCGAAAAATTTGCTCCTAGATCACGAACTGTGCCAAATTTACTGATTTTTCCTAACATATGGAAGTAAGAGGATAAAGGTTTCAGCGTTGATCATTCCTTGAGGGATGCACCGAGCATTCGACTTTATTAAGCATCGTTTGGAGGTGATTGGTATCATATGCTTATTTGACCTTTACAATGACTCGCGGTGGACTACCGATGTGTGGAGCCAGTGCTTCTCTCTTCCCAGACAAGTTTGGTACCAATTCGCCGTCCCCGGAACGATGGAAGACTTCGTGGACCATGCGTTCGCGGATCAATTCCACAAATGTGTTGCAGGGTGCCTCCGCCCAATGCGCCACATGTGCCACATTTGGAAGGATTTTGGATAATCACAAGAAGTTCAGAAAAGAGAATTCCTGAGCACTGCAACAAAATCAGAACATTTAGCTGAGAATCAAATAACAGTGAGAATAGCATTGTTAAATATCCTCAGAAAGATTACAATGAAGATTTTCTGCTGTTAATAACCTTTTATTTTCATTCCTCGAAACGCCGAACGTTCGACGGAATTTGGCAAGAGTGACGATTTCTGGTGGGATTTTCGCCACCATCGGTGGCTGCCCGTTTTCCCTGAGCACCAGTGTTAAGGGCAATGATGGCGTTCCAGTTCTGAAAAAGCACGGTCTTATGGAAACTGCTACAATGCCGCTTTCTCCGACGAAATGGGTTTTCTAACGGAACGGACGGTGATTTGCAAACTGCACTCTGAGGTAGAATTGCCGGATATTGTCGTCTGGGAATGCTTCTCGATCCAAGTTGATGGCTATGAAGGTCTAGGCCTGAAACATCTCACCGAACATTTTTTAAATTTATGAATAAATAAATAAATAAATATATAAATAAGAGATGATCCTTACAAAGGTTTACCCCCTCATCGTGGCTGGAAGGTGTACGTGGATGCCCGGCTGCAATGTACAGCTGGGATTCATACCACTGGCAGGATTTCCCAAGCCGAGGAGTTCGCCATTTCCATCAGGGAGCCCAACTAAGAGTAAACCAATACCAGCGGTGACCTACCGATATATCAAGTCAGTGCTGCTATTCTCCCAAACAGGTCTGGTAGCAATTTTCTTATCCCCAAGGATGGATGGCTTGGTGAGCCTGGAGAGTGTAATCAATTCCAGGTGTATTGCAGGGCGCCTCTAACCGCTGTGCTACACGCATCCTTCAATGCCTACTGCAGTATGCCCTACGTGAAAATATATCTGTACCTACATATAATCTTACTATGTGGACTGTATAAATCTTGAGCACTCGTTTTTGTGGTTTTGGTAAAAAGCAAATTAAACAGTTAAATTAGTTACTCACTACTTTTCTTCCTTCCAAAGTTCTTATCAGACAAGTACGCACTCTCTGAGCTGCAGAATCCGCTCGAATCAGAGAGCCGGTACTCCACCGATCTAAACTGCAACAGTTTACATCTAGTGGTTTCATTTTTACACGTTCGTTTTATTTAAGCTGAAGCTAAATAATATGGAAATACACAGATGTCGCGTTGCATTTTTTCTTATTTACTACTTACTTATTCGATAACTGAAAAGTGGGTGGTGTTGGCAGACCGAAAACACTTAGTTGAATCTCCTGTGGAGGTGGGGCAAATCCGTTCTCGTAAGGATTCGTCTTCGCCGGGTGGAAATTTGACAGGACGGGAGAGTTTGATTCTAAAAAAAAAATAGTTGTTCTCCTAAAAACGACACACGCTGCGAGACTAGATTGTTATACCGGATCTGCGACGTGTGCCATCGATTTTGCCCACGTATTTCTCCACTTCTTCGTCGCTGGTAGTGTCCTCGAGTATTCGATTGTCGTGAAGTGAGGGGAGCAAGGAACAAGCGGCCAGATCTCGCGGCAGATCACTGAAATCTACACTTCTCCACACGAACAAATTTGCAGCGACAAAATATTTGGAGCAATTAAGCGTTGTTTATTTTGTTTTATTTTATTTTATATGGCCTATCTTCACGTGTGCGGATCTCAGCACTTCACACATTCGATTCGTTTCCTCGCACCCATTGTCCAGGAAGATCTTCCAACATTTACGCGTGGCCTCGGTTGCTGCTTGAAGACTTCAATTTTATCTTGAATGGTAGAATGCTGGTCGAGCAGTTCAACCTGGGGTTCTGAGATGACCGGGCTGGGGCGTTCCCAATTGGATTGCAGCAGAGAGTGATTTTTTTACAGACAAGTCTGGTACCAATTTTTTGATGCTGTAGTATCCCCCTCCTTTAACTGCTGACACTGCTATTAAGCATTATTATTGAGATTAAATGGGACAATAAACATCTACATTGCGTTTTTCAGTCCGTGTGGGATTGCAAAAGAATTTTAAACAAGTCAACCAAAAGTTGTTTTTTTTGACAATAATCATAGCTCACCGCGCGAATGTGTTTTCGTCGCTTCTTTCTAACTCCTTCATAATCACCTCAAGTCGCTCGGTGAGCATTGAGGCAAAAGCTTCACGAGCTTCTGGAAGATCATGACGGGTAGAGCCATCTGGGTGCTGGAAAACAAGAGCTTGATTGAATCCATTGTAAGAGACGATAAACAAGGTTTTAAAAAGACATAAGTGCTTGGGTGGTCTTGTGTACGCAATAAAATATACAAATGTGAACGCAAATATAACTAAATAAATGAATGTGCCTATGATACAGGTGATGTATAGTAGCATATGCTTCGAGATCAGAAGCGACATGGTAGTCATTGAACTGATAGGAATCTTTGAGAGCACAAACGAGATGTATTATCAACTAATCAGTTGATGATCGAGCGACTAGAGTGCATTCCAGCAGTCTCCATTAGGCATTCTCGTGCACTGGAGTTGAGCAGCGCCATGTGCTAACTCGAATGAGACAGCGAGCATCACCTTGGATTCGCAGCCTTTGTGAAGAAGTCCAGCCATCTGGTCTTCTCGTTGGGCAACTGAGATCCCCGTTGCAGCAGTCACATATGGATCTTGTCAAGTGATTCTAGTTAACGAACTTTGCCTGTCCGGAACACACGCTACACGCGCCCAGGGTATAAACATGGCTTACATAGAATATAGTCAGGTAAACATAACTCACTTTGTAAAGATGTCGCTCTCGATCAACTTCGATTTCACGGCGTGCTTCATTAGCATATCGACTAGTTGACGGATTGAACGAGTAAGCATGAGTTTTGTAGCTGAAATTAGAATTGTGTAGCACACAACACGTCCTAGTATCACAAAAAGCGATCTGCGTAGGAATTTTACTCTAGACAGACTTTGCCTTAGAATTCCGTTCTCAAGCAGTGCTTGCACGCAAAGTAATAAATGATTTCAAGGATGCTGATATATGAGTAAAAGTCGGAACTACAGGTGCGTTCAGAACCCGCGATTACTCCTTCCAGCGACCCACGTGCCATCCACAGCACCAGTGGAGGTCACTGCTTTGCCTTTCTCTCAGCCAGTTTTTTAAAACATTCCCTCGATCTTAACGCTGAATGTGGGAGTTTGCCGATGGAGGGCACCATAACGAAACAAACAACATCATAATAAATCGAAGTCTTGCGTAACTGATGCTGCTGTTGTCACAAAACTTCATGGGACCAAACCACCCCCTTCTTCGTGCAAGATTGCATCTCTTACAGAAAGGAGAAAAATCTGCTAAATCCGAAAAACAGGATCAAGAAGCCACCACAAGTTGGGATTTATTCCGCCCACTAAATGGCTCTTATGTGAATACCGTTATTGATCGCATCGACGAGGAACACAAATAGGCCCATCCCATTCAACACTTTCCGTTAATGCTATGAAATCTGAGAGTCCGAAGGCCAGTAAGAGATGTCTGCATCCTTAAACAATCGAGCTGATACTCCAGCGTGGAATCGCACGAGCCATCGACATCCGAACCTACAAAACAATGCAGAAAGGTCATGAAACAAGATTTTAGAGAGAGAAGAACATCAGTTACGGTCGATGCTGCAGGGCATGGGAAGAGCATTCGCAGAGCCCGCCGAAGCTTTGCCTATTGCTAAACCAAGATGATTGCAGTCGGATACTCAGACGGTACAGTTACAGCTTCGAGAAAGGCAATGGAGAAAATTATTCACGAATACTACTCAGATCTCATCGACGATAGCCACGTCTTCCTTCTCTCATACGAAACAAAGAAAGATGGATATGCTGCCCCATCAGTTGTCCCTTCCGAAATCCGGCATGCTACCTCGTCGGTGAAAAATCAAGCAGCACCAGGTCCGAACAGGACAAGTAAGGCCTGAACACCTGAAGAACTTTGCGCCAGTCCTCATAAACGCACTGGTTCAACTTTTCATGTGTTACTTGTCTGAATGCAAGGTGCCCACTCAGTGGAAGACCCGATGGACCGTGCTATTATTCTAGAAGGATGACCTCAACGATATCGGCAACTATCTCCTAATCTGCTTGCTGTCTGCCGTCTGCAAACTCTTCACTCGAGTCATCCCAAGCAGGATTAACAGAACACGGGAAGGATATCCATATGAGCAAGCAGGGTTTTGAAAAGGATACAGTACAAAGGACCACAATGATAAGACTAACTGAAGTGAGTAGGAAGGACAGCTTTGTCTCACTTTTATCGATTTAAGGAAAGGTTTTGACTTACAGTCTTAACCGCTTTGTTTTATTGCCTAATTTTTTCAGTGGCAGGGTATATTGCGAAATATAACTTTAATGATATCCCAGCTTCATTAAAGTTATATTTCGCAATATACCTTGCCATTAAAAAGAGTAGGCAGCAAAACAAAACGGTTAAGATTGTGATTATAACTAAAGCCTCAGCTTAACCGGGTTCATTGCCGATTTGGACTCCCCAGATCAATCCCGCTGTCAGGTGATTGCTGATGGCAAAAAGATCGATAGAACTAGCTGAGAGACAGGCGAAACGAAGGACCCGCATGGTGTGGTGGTGAACGCGTTACTCCCCGAAAAGGACAATAGCGCGTTCGTTCCCCACCATAGACACCTGCGGTCCAGAGTTTTGCAAATATCTCAGCTTCATTAAGGTTTTGACTTAGTTGAGATAGAAGCATTTATGGAAGTCGTGGATAGCCAGGGTGTTCGCACTCAGTATCTAAAGGATCTTCGTGAGCTTTATGAAAATTTCACTACCGAAATGTCACCACTCCACAATGTTGATGTCAAAAGAGCCGTAAGACAAGGCAATACTATTTCGTCAAAATTATTTTTTACTACTCTCCAGAAGCGCATGCGATTATTGGAATGGAACAACAAGAGAGTGAAAATTTATGGTCGGCAATTACATCTTCGCATTGCGGGTGACATCGTCCTTATAACATCGAGTACTAGCAAGGAGAAACGAATGATAGCCGAGTTCGATAGCGCCTGTGGAATGGTTGATCCTCGACTGAATTTCACGAAAACGGTGCTCATGAAGACCGGATTGGTTTCGCATGCTCCATCTAGGTTCAAAAGTATGAATACCTCCGAATGCTCCAGTTACGACTATCCGGGTTGGGAAGTCAACATGATAAACGACTTAGTTCTAGAGTTGAGCAGGAAGAAGGCTTGAGGAGCTTCCGAAACCTAGCATTTAGCGAAGCGAACAAAGAGCAATCGGCTCCTATCCACCTTTCCTGCTCCGCATTTGTTCTTGCCTTAACCTACGCATCGCGGAAATGGCGGCTGGTCGCTGCGAAGTTATAGAAGGCGTAGTGGAAAGGACGCGCTAAGAGTATTCCATGTCATGAAAGTGTGTAAAGGAATGCGAGGCTCAGATCTACTTCAGCAATCAAAAATAAAAGCCACCATTCTATATGCCAAACTATCGAACATAAGGTAACCCGGGCACGTAATGCGTTTGAATGAAAACCGATAGGCAATAGCCATTAGTAGCTGGATTCCTTGGGATATCAAATGCACTGGAAACCACCAACCTGATGATCAAAGTTCTTCATGAAAATCCTAAAAAAAAGATATGATGCTCAAGAAGGCTCTATAGCGAAAAGAATCCACTGGGGTACTATTGCCACGCGACGGAGAGAAATGGAAGTTTATAGGTCCGCTCGAGTTACTCGACGACCAACGGGACGATGGATGATGCATGTGATACCCTGCCATGGAAAAGAAGAATAAGCATTAAACAAAAGTTAAGACATTGTGATTGCGACTGCAGTTTCAACTTAACTCAGTTCAATGTCAATTTATGCTCCCTAATCAGTCTGTAGCTGAAAACACCGTTAAAGTTAAAACATTACTGAGAGAAAGACAAAGCAAAGGCCTGAATTGGTGTGGTGAATAGCACATTAGCCCCTGAAAAGGGTTAGCGCGGGTTCGAAGCTCAGTTAAGGGTGTTAAGGTAGGTAGTAACTCGGTAGTTCTGCTCATATCTCACAATCCTTGTGGTTGTGTTTCACGTAACATTCTGCGAAGAAAAAAAAAGGAATAGGCTTTATATCAAAGTTGGAACGTTAGAATATTTAATTGTTAGGAAGTTATCACAGTTACCAAGCATACGAAACAGTAGTAGCCCTGCGCTAACAGTAGGTGGCAGGTAGCACAGTGGTAGCGATCTGGTTCACCACGAGCACGGTGCTAGTTCCCTCGCACTGGGGTCACCAATCCTCCCGTTACCTCCTGGATCGGGAAATTAATACCAGACTTTTCTAGGAACTGTTCAGTTCATGAAATCCAAATCGGAACGCTCTGGCTCGGCTATTCCAGGACTCCACGGAGAATCATCTCAACTTGCATAGAAGGATATTCATAAGGAAGATGACAATCGTCAAGCTTTACTAAGTTTTGTGGATGACAAATGCGAGAAAACGAATCGAATATAAGGAGTGTTGGAATCCGCAGAATAAATGTGGTGGTGGGTCGCGTAAAATAAATAAATAAAAATATGCTACTTGCCACCACTGTCTAACCTCTACCTCAATCTAACAGTGATAGAGAATCCAGTCGACGATATTTCGCACTAAACAAACGTATTAAATCATTTTACCCGCTGCACTATCGTCTTAGAAAGATCCTTGAAATTTTAGTGTTGGTAGGATAAATATAAGTCATACTATCAACTGAAGGGCACAAAATCTATGTGAGACAACCAACATTTTATTTTTTCTGTTGGATTCACGAGTCAAAGCCGATGTTTCAGGGAAACGCAGACAGGTCGGCAGATGAGTCGCATCCACGGGAGTTGATGATGAAGATCCCTCATTTCCATGTTGAGCCAGAAACTACAACACAGTGTTACAAGTGGAAACAAATGCTATTGAAGTTTTTTACGGGATAATTTTACATATTCCACAATTTTTGCGTCATAAAGACCGAGGGCACGTGTGGCGCAGTAGTCGCAGTTGCAATTACACATTGGATCGATTCCCTGCACCCTAGCTCACCAAGCCTTCCATCTCCACAAGGTAGGCAAATTGGTATCAGACTTGTTTAGGAGGATAGCAGCACTGGTATATAGGTCGGTAGGCCACCTCGAGTCATTGTAAAGGCCAGTTATGCATTCAATTCCCTCAAACTATGCTTAATGAAGTCGAATGCATGGTGCATCCCTCAGGGATTGATCAACGACAAGAGTTTATCCTTCTTTATGGTGAGCATATTGCGCCCTGAACACACAAAAAGTAAATGGTCAGAAAAAAACTCGAAGATAAAAATAGGATAAATTGAGTAACTAAATTCATTCTACTTTTATTTTGTTGGAACGAAAAGGATTGGAAATTGTGGGGAAAGAAAACCAACAGGTGCTTGATATCACTAAACCTTTTTCTCTCCATCAAAAACGAGTGGATTAAAAAGAAATTTTGAATTCTTTAAAGTTACCGCTGCAAAATAAGGAGATGCGACGAATTTAGAGTGGAGAGCGTTGAGGTGCTTGCGAAGTGCTGGCTGAACCGGCTCGAACAGTTCTGGATAAGGCAACTGCTGACTGTTGAGCGAATGAACTCGAGTGGACATCTCGCTTCTTACCAATGACGGTAGAAAAGAGCAGGTACCAGTGCGTTGACTGAAAAAACCACCGTGTCCCATAACAAACACTTCCCTATGATGTAGAAGACAACATTGGGAATAAAAGATTACCTTATGAATTTTCGATGCAGTGTACACGCCATACTGGACGTACTCGGTTCTTTTAGGCTCAAAAAAGCTTTGTATCCCTTAATGGCGAAGTAAAGAGCAAGACAGTCTGCCGATTTTGGAGAGTCCTGGAACAACCCTAGAGTATCTCAGTAGCTGTCATGACAGGGAGTGGTGCAGATATTACTATAGATATATAAGGTTGTTCTTGCAAAAGGAAGTTCAATTTTATCCCAAAGAGCTATGTTCTTGGTGCTAATAAGTGGGTGACTATGCGAACAACAATAGACACATATTCTATTCACTCACTAGGTTGATCCATTCTCGAAAAGCTTGGAGGGCAGCTGCGTCTTGAAGGACAGCATCGACACTGACTAAGAAAGGCCCTCCATCCATCGTCATTTCGCTTTCAAAATTCTTACTTTACTATCAAACGTGCATTGAATTTTATCCACTGATATCACAAGAGATGCGAGGCCCTCACTATCAAAGCACTGATGAGAGTGATAGAGTAAAGCCTGGAAAATTCAATATGTGCGAGAGGTTTTTCAGTAAGGTCTTGAGGTTTTCGAAGTTTCAATTACCGTATCTGCTCATGAGTTTATCAACCAAATGAAGAAATACGCTAAGTATTGGTTGAAAAGTATAATGAAGACAACTGGATATTTTGAATAGCAAAGCTTCTTTTAGATAGAACTGAACTTAAAACCGGTAACACTTCTTCAGCTTTAAAAATTACTTGAGATTTGGAACCAGGATCACTCGTCTAATTTTGTGCAGGTAAAAATTTCAACCAAAGGTGGAGAAGGGATTGATCCCTTGCAAAATTCACCAGCTCGCATGTTTGAGAAATGAAGATGCAATATGATTTGCACCAAACAACTAATCGGAATCGGAGGAAATATTTCCTAGGGGCGACGACATTTGTGTTAAAATTCCTTATCGAACTACTAAATTGATAAAGTAGATCTGATAACTGTGGCAGTTGTTGAAGAACAGGAGATCTTTTCAAATGTCTAGAGTGTATCAGACCTATTA